>JAFIDM010000003.1:19205024-19251669 GCA_023159025.1 Thereuonema tuberculata | reverse complement strand
TTAGTAATCCCGTTCTTCCTTTCTTTTCTTGAGTTCAATTCGTTTCAGTTACATGTTGTATAGACGACGTGGGAGAGAGTTTCGTGGCCATGCGAAAGAGAATACGTCCGATTCGTGGACCCGATCATCCGATTTTCGGATCTATGTGAAACGCCCTTTACTTTTCCATATCTGCAAACTTTCCCTTCTGTTGACGCCTACGCTTTTGAATCTAACTTTCAACATTCTTCTAAAGTTGTCTCCTTCTTACTATTGACTGCATGTAATCTACTGTAACTTACATTTGAGCTATTCTCTGTTTCTGCTTTAAGTTTTGCAGGTTATCTTTCACTTCCCGAATAAATCTCACTTTTTCATCTAAACAGTAATTTTTATTCCTTCTATTACCCACGGCTGCAAGTAAATGAAGGGAACACATGTTTCATCAATGCGAAAATTCATTCAGTTTTTGTCTCTGACCAACCCAGAAACCTCACCAACGCGACTATTATATATCGATATGGAACGCCGAGCTATATTATATCATATTGTAGGGAATATCTATAGTTGAAAATATCGTACAATTCAATCTTGTTTTCAAAAATATACTATGTATAAAGGAGAATTACGTATAACTCAGTTACGTATATCTCAGAAATAATTTATATGTAATTAAATAGAATTTTCGCCAGGACTTACAAACAACTACGCGCAAACCAGAACTACGTACAACTGGTTACGTATCGGTATAAACCAGTTTTTACTGTATTTCCATCTAAACCAAGTCGTAATTCAGGGGATACTTACTTAAACTTACAGTATAGTTTCATGATATGTTTTATCGGAGATGTACCTTTTTATTAAATAATTCCATCTTCTATCGAGTGCCGATTTAAATTATGGAAAATTTGTGTTGTCAGCAATAATGTTGATCGGCTCCAGTTTCCAAAGATTTTGATTTTCAAAAATATATAAATAAATGGGATGAATGAATTAATAATTATAAATGAATGAAATACTTGATTGATTAATAATCGAATGCATATCAACCATTAATCTAAATGCAAGTTATTGGGTCATTCCAAAATTTATGCCGTTTTTTAATGAAACAACGGACTAATTATATTGATATTGAGATTTATTTCATTTTAATGTATTCACCATTTTGTTCTCAATAATTTTGTTCCCAACATTCAAAAAGGTTGTACTGGTGTATTACATTTTTATAAAAACTGGAAAGGTTATACTGTGTTACATTTTTATAAAAACTGGAAAGGTTATACTGTGTTACATTTTTATAAAAACCTAAGACCTAAGAAATTCGTCAAGGTAGGTTTTAATTTTTTTTGTCAATTTTGAAGCTTAAGATAGATGAATTAACATTTCCCAATACTTTTCATGTAATTTATCCTGAGTGGTTATTGCAGAATGGGATCTAACGAAATACTAGACGGCAAATTTGCAATTGCTGGATGTTTAACTACAATCGCATGCTTTAAATATTCCAGTTATTCACACTATTTCGCTGCATTTATGGTTTCTCCGGATTTGAGGAACACATAATACATTATCCCTTTGCAGTCCCATCGAATACAGAGCACCTTCTTCGAATAAATCCTGGCTTTACAGTGTTTTGAGAAACCAGTCCTGATAGGACTCAATGTCGTTGTCGTTTCAAATTATCGCAAAATATCCATTTTTCATCTCCCGTTGGATCAATGTTTTTTACTCTAACAGAATAAAACTTTGTCTAATAAATTCCTTGCAGATATTTCGCATACACTGAATAGACAGACTAATCGTACCTTCTTTATATAGTAAAAAATAATGACCTGAGGATTAGTTGACTAACTGAACTTGCAATTTGTTTGCCCTTGGATTGCTTTAAATTTCTGTATGAAGTATATCTAGTTATCAATTTTTTTTAATGTAAACCAGTTCTATTAGGTGTAATTACATAATTACTCCTATATTGTAGTTGCTGGAAATTTGATGAATGCCATTAAGATTACTACAAAGAAAATTATTAATAAAAAAAAGTATTTTACAAAGTTTTAATCTCTTATCTAACATAGAATTCGTCTATGTATATTAATATAATAGTAAAATAGTAAACTTTTTAATTTTATTATTTATTATCATCATAAACCAGTTGATTTTTAATTCCTTTTATGGTACCACTATCATAATTATTCCATTTAGCTGATCAAAAAGTTTAGAATAAATATATTCAAGTGATGTTCTGATGTTTCCTGCACCACGGCTTACAGTTTTCACCAAAATAGGTCCTTCCATCGAATCACCTGACGACTGCTTCCTTCTCATTGATTTCTTTATGTATTTATTCCACTTGTATTTATTTATTATTTCACTCGTGAATGAACAGCTAGCTGTTCGAAACATGTTGTCATATTTTAATGTGTTTAAATGTTTTTTAAATTTTATTATGTGTGTTGGCTTTTTATTTTCACTACTAAATATATTCATTTATTCTAAAACCAAAATTATTTTTAATTTTAGGTATTTCAAAACTTTTAACCAATTTGATCTAGTAGGCCTAGAACTATTTGAGATATAATTTTCTTTTATATTCTTATACTTACAAATATTTTTCAGAATAATTTTAGGAATAAATTTTCCTTCAATATTTAAAATTTTATTTTTGGTTCTTATTTTTATTTTATTTTCCATAGTTTGTAATTTCCATAACTTATAATTAAGAAAAATATTGTTAATAATTTTTTCAGCAACATGAATTTCTGGGATGATTCAATTCATAAAAAACTTTAATTACAAAGTATTGAAGTCAAAAGTTATTTTTGATTATGGAATTGGAAAATAGATTATTGATGAACGAATTCTCTAAAGCATTTATTCTGAAGATATTTAGAGATTTTTTCAAAAACCATCAACATAAGGATAATGTGAATAATTTCAAAAGATGTATAAAATTACCTATAGGTATAAATGTTAATAATCATGGTAAAGCAAATGAAATTAATGTACTTCAAAGATAGTTTATTTAAGAAAGTTAAAAAGGAAGAAAAGATGTTACTTAAAATGGGAATAATTTACGCATTGCAATATAGAGATTGCTTAGGCGTGTACATAGGAAGCACAGGAAGCTCAATGAACGAACGCCTTCAAGAACACACTGGAGCATTCCGAAGCGAAAACAAAAACATCTCAGAATGGGCTGACCACTGTCTACGTTATGGACACAATCCGGACCCAATTACGAACATTATTTATAATGAACTAGATGAAGGAAAAAGATTCGTAATTGAATCTTGCCTTTTAAACTGCTATGAATGTTTTAATAGGGATAAGTCCCTAAAAGTTAGTGGTGTTCCGTTAGGTTTATTTAGAGAAACATTAATAAAAAATAAAAAAATAAGTAAAATTTTAAAGTTTAAATAATGAATCCTCACTTCTGCGATTTTATTGTATTATTTAAAACTTTTTATATTTTATTTGTATTATTTAAATTTCTATATTATGTAACAAAGGTTTGACATGTTTTTTGTTGGTATTATTATAACAAAAGTCTGTTAAACTTGAATATGTTATTATTGTTCAATTTGTAATATTGCTTTCAAATTTAGAGAATGTTCATTCTCTTTTATGATGTACAAACCTCTGAAGAAGTCTTAATGTTGAATTAAAGACGAAATATCAGTTGAAGTGTCTAAGATGATTATTTTTTCTTTAATCTATGCTTATATCTAATGATACAGGAGTAATTTGAAACCTTAAGAAAATTTCGTCGATATTCCTCAGAGAAGATGTTTCATTAATATTTTAGTTATTTCTTGATTCATGATCGGTTCTATCTTATTTTTTTTTAAATTATCACAGTAGACGCCGCTTAATGTGATTACATCGGGCCGATCCGATTTTGATAACTATAACCGATTGATTATAATAAACGAAAAATATAAATTAAAAAAGGGCAGCGTATACTGTAGTAATGATGAGAAGAGGACTATTTCAGCAGAAAACATTTACTTAACATACTGAAATTACATGCATGAAATAAAAAAGTGAAATTGATAGACAAAAAATAGTACATATGTGTCAAGGAACAAAGAAATCATCAATTGTTGATTGCCTGGTCTGCTTACGGAGAAAGTTAGTAATAAAACGTTCTACTCATAATGTTTACGAAACCCATCAGCCTCAGCTTTTCTTTACACTCCCAGTCCCAAAATTCGAAGCGCATTCCTCATCTCAGCATTCGTTGGAGTTCTTCTCTTCCTCGATAACATTTTCGGGTTCATCTTCATCAGAAACAGACGTCGATCTTTCGTTCGTGTTCGATACAGCTTCACAAATATCGTAGTCTGTTAATACAGCCGAAGTTTCTAGGTTCTCATCGATGTAAATCCAAGCTTCGAAATCCTGAGCAGTCACGTCGGATGAGCACTGATAATTTTCTCCAATTCTTCCACAACTGCTGGGGCGTTTTCTTCTGGTTGTAAAAATCCTCCATGAGCAAGACGTTCCACGAACTTCGCCGGGAATCGCTCATCCAAAATGAACCAATTGGCCTAATATTTGATAACATTAAGCGATGTAGTGATCACATTAAGCGATCATTTTTTGCGTTAATTCGAATACGTCTGTTCAGGACCGGAGATTATTGATAATATTAAACGAATGTTAACATTAACCGGGATTATATTAAGCGAAGTCTACTGTACGTTTGTTAAAATTTGAAATAGTTTAAATTAAACTGATATAATTACAATAAATTTTCCTAATAACAGAATTAATTTATTTAGTGAAAATGAGGCCCATAAATTGTTTTTCTCAGAATTTAAATATTAAAACTATTTAAAAGTAATATTTAAATATCTTTAAGACTATTTAATCTAATTGAAGATCTCTTATAATATATTTGAAAATTCCTTATTAAGTTTCATATGATTATAATAATTACTTTTAGCAGCTTCTTGAAAATAACATTTCATTTATTTAAAATTTCTTCAATTTTGATTTCCCAGAAGCACTTTTATATCAAAATGATTAATTACATAAAAAAAAATTCTCATGTCAGGAAAAATAGAAAAATTCAATTTTTAAAAAGTATTTTCAAAATAAATAATAGTAGAATAGTAGAGAAAAGGTGCCTAATATGCGATACTTCCCCAATTTGCCGTACCTCGATTCTGGCCGCAGTAAATGCTGAACTCTTCTTAAGACTATCAGAAATACGTCTCCAGTAGGTTCAAGGACTACAGCAACAACAAAGAAACCATTTACGAAGCTGAACAGCTTACAGTGATATTTTTTAAATATCAAAACTAAATTAAAACAATTTCAATTTCAAGTTTTTTGAAAAGCTTGTTCTAAATGGAGAATTATGTCTAAAAGTGAGTGAATATTGCTAATACATTTAACTGTTCTTATTTGTTCTAAAATTATCAATAATGAGAATTGGTTTTATTTCAAACCGAAAGTGGTAACCATGAGTTTAGACTCTTTGGTGCAAGATGGCTAGCTTCTAATATGCGATACGATGGGGAAAGCTCGCAATAGGCACATCTTTAGAGACCATGACTTCGCAATATATCGGGAAATTAACTTATCTCCCTTCAAACAATAGTTACACTGGAAGTGAGCTTTCCTCTCCCGGAAGAGCAAATAGATCCAAGCAATAACATTAATATTTGAAAAGCTTTGATCCCAGAAGACATCAGATCTGTTCCGAATATCAGGAAACCATCTTAGGATTCGGCATGTCAGGGAAGACTTTCGCATTCAGGTTCTGCTGAGCTGATAATATGGTCTCCTCACAGGAAACAACTGCATCAATCCAAAGAGAAGGAAGCTGCATTCGGTTCAAAGATTTCAAAGAAGAGACGAAAACCTTTAAAAAGATAAATACAAGACGAGTCATCGAGTGACTTCGACATTCATCTTGTTGAGATCGACGATGCAGAAGCAGATGTTGAAGACGAAGACGCACAATGCCTATTCTGCACAAGTAGTTTTTCCGAAGATAAACAAAGAGACATGTGGGCGCAATGCACGAAATACTATCGCTGGGCTCATGAAGATTGTGGTGTTGAAGAAACTTTTGTGTGTTCTAAGTGCACTAAACTGAGCCGCAAATAGTGGGAAATTTTGACTAGCATAGACAAATATTAGTGTAACAACCATTATTTTTAGTTCTTATAGTAGCCAATATTAGAAACTTTTCGGACTGTCCCATGTTAGGACATCTTTTTCCTAATTGATTTGTTGTATTTTCTTAAAAATTGCATCTTACTGTTTTGGAATAATGCAAATTCAATGAATGCACTGTAAACTATAATGATTACATGCAATATACACATTTCAGAAATAAATTTGTTAAATAAATACTTCTTCTACTCCTCTTACTATATTAAAATATATTTTTAATCCCGAATTTTCGGAAGATCTTTTTTCTTTCTTCCTTTTTCAAGTTTGTTGGTTATAATAATACATTTCCAGTTGATATCATTCATATACACATCTTAGACATGGTTGTTAACAAACATTTTTCTCCCTTAAATGCTACAAACATTTATTATTTCAATTAACTATAATCATAATTGTTTAAACTCTTCAATTATTACGCCTTTTTTTGCTTTTGTTCATACAATTCCTTACCATTTCATTAGCCAAATATACAAAAACATCCTTTCCCTATAATCCTTTACTTCTATTAAAATTTGTTTCAGATTTAGGCTTTTAAATATCATTTTCAGAAAATTAGGAACCTCTCCTCCACAATTATTTTTGGTTGATATTACTAGTATGTTCTGTTGCAATCTCGAAGACGCAGAGAAGTTTCAAAATTACATTTTTTTGAAGAAACTGTCCAATTGTTCTAATCAACAAATACTTACCACAGTGCAATTTTTCTGATCGCGCCTGGTCCAGAATTATTAAAAAGGTCCATACTGTCCTTTTTCCGAAATAGAAACAAACTAATAGTTCATAACCGAATTGTTAAAATCGAACCAAATGTCCTTTTTTTCGCAATTGATTAATTTGTAGTTGATTTTTGAAACTTAACATGAACATTATATATATTGTTGGTAATTTAAGGAATTTGTCTAAATGGAAGATTTTTCCAGTAACATTCCTCTGAATGAAAAGAGACTGACACTAAATTGATCGATTACATAAATCTTGAACAGATGATCAGATTTTCGCAGACCTTCGTGTCACTTTGGTTTAAGAAAAAAAAATTAACTATGAAATTTCCACTCTATTATCTCCCTTTACGATTCAAAACAAAAGCCATAAGATAACATTTTAAATAACAGATAATAAGTGAACTTAAGAGCAGCATTTGTGGTCGAAATGAGTAATATATTTCTTATATCATTGTCATAAATTAAGAATGAAAATTGATCTTTAAAATATATTGCAATATATTGAATTAATATAGTCAAATTCAACTATATTTTCATACATTGATAAATATAAAGTTATCGGAAAATGGAATTTTCTACAATATGATAACACTCTACAATAAATTTATTAATGACTAATGCTGTGATCTCTTACATTGATCTTTCCTCATGGGATTTTGATATGTATTAATAAATAAACTGTATATCAAAATCCCATGTGAAAAAATCAATGTGAGAGATCATAGTATCAGTCATTCTAGATTCGAAACCTGCCAGGATTTGAATTTTTCTTCTCCATCTGTTTAGGTTTCTCTCCCTTTCACCGATTTGTTCTCAATTTCGTCCAATATGTCTTAAGCCTATTGCAAATGGATCAGAAAATCGGTCGGTCGGGTCCATGTGCAATGGGCTTAAGGGGAGCGTTTGAGACCAAAATTTTCATATTGAAATAAAAAAAAGGTAAAGTGATGAGGGTGTTTTGCAGCACAATAAATTGTGCTGAAAAATCGTGCTGCTGAATCGTATAGGGTGATTCAGTCCAAAATTTACATATCTCATTCACCTTACCCTTTTTTCATTTCAATATGATAATTTTGGTCTCAAACGCTCCCCTTAAGCCCATTGCACATGGACCCGACCGACCGATTTTCGGATCCATGTGCAATGGGCTTAATACTTAATAAAAGTCTTTCAAACTGAAAAAAGTTTGAAAAAAGCAAAGTTAATAAAAGTTTGAATTTTGCAAAGGCTATTATCAATTCACAAGTTTTTCAATATATTTTTGCTTTAAATTTTTCTCTAAAGAAAGCCAGGCACTTTGCAGATTGTTTGTGGCTTTATTTTTCCTTACATTACATATATATATATATGTATTATCATATGTATATTATATAATAGAAAATATAAATATTAAACTATTTACATTGCATTCTCTCATTTTAGAAGATGATTAATTACTTTTTTATACAATTGAAAAGTTTAATCGCCATTACTGGTTGTTTGGGAATTTCTAGTACAAAGTAATCGATTTCTAAGAGTGAGATAATTGAATTATATTTGAAACATTGAGAATTTCAACAAAGCCTATCTCGGCTACTTCCTCCTTTCTCTTATTACCATACCATACCATGGTAGGTCAATCCGAAGATTGCTTCAAGTCTACGGAACCCTAGTGAACCCCGAAGGGCGACCCCTAGGAGAAGCCGTAGCTATACAAAGGAACAGATACTGGAGTGGTTTCCCATTGCCTTCTACAGGACGCCATTACGGAATGACGTCTGACCGAAGAGAAAGTGAATAAGAGGCTGACAACACAGGAAAGGAAATTGAAACAACCATGCTCTCGACCGTGATTTGAACTCGGGTACCGGTACACTGGCCTCACGGCAGACCAACATCTGAGACCGCACGACCACGCAGGCACGGCAAAGCTTTCTCTTATTAGTTGAATGAAAATTGCTTTTAACTTACAAAATACTATAGGTCGAAGGGTAGGTGCCAGACCAAATGACCACCCTGGTCCTCCAGGTTGGGGGGTTATGACAATAGGCCTGCACCCTATTTCTTGTAAAAAATATCTCACGCAAAAAGAATCAACAAGAATAATAAACCGGATGATTTTAATGGACAGCGACTAAGGCTACGGAAAAGGACTATGATTATGGTTACCTGGAATGTGCAAGGTATTAGATCAAAATGGATTGATGTAATGAGAGAGATTGATTCGATGAGGGTCGATTTGATTGTTTTAACAGAGACTAAGAAAAAAGGATCAGGAATAGAAAAAACTGGAGAATTTATTCATTTATACTCAGGAGTTCCAAAGGAGGAAAGAGCAAAATGAGGAGTATCAGTTTTAATGAAAAAGAAATTTGAGAGAAATCTTAAGAACTTTGATGCTGTGGATGAAAGAATTTTAAAGATCAATATGGATATTTTTGGAAGAAGAATTACTATCTTGGGAATTTATGCTCCGAATAATGATGACATTATTGAAGTTAAGAATATGTTTTATCAAAAACTGCAGGAAATTATTGATGAAATTGGAGGAACAAGAGAAATCATAATGATGGGTGATTTCAATGGAAGAACTGGATGCAGGAAGAGAGATAACATTGTTGGAGAGTTTGGAGAGGATGTAGTCAACGATAATGGAGAAAGACTTATTGAATTTTGCAGAACTAACGATCTCAAGATTACAAATGGTTTTTATAAACACAAGGATATTCATAAATACACATGGCATCAGCATACTAGACAACTAAATACAATTATTGACTATATAATTATTAAACAAAGGGCTCAATTAAAATTATTAGACATCAGAGTACAGAGAGGAGCTGAATGTGGCTCAGATCATTTTATGGTGCGAGCAAGACTTGCATTTCCTTATTCGGCTAATATAATTAGAGAGAAAAGAAATCCCACAGAGATGGACGATATTGATATCCCAGAATATATGTTGGAAGGATTAACAGAAGAGAGTACAAAAGGACTTTTTCAAGTAAGATTAGATGAAAAATTAGAAGAAATGAATTATACTAATACAACCGAACTATATCAACATATTAAATCATCTTTACAACAGGCTGCAAAGGAAGCACTAGGTCAAAAAAGAAAAGGCAAAAATTCCCCAAAAAACTTTTGGTGGGATAAGGACAGTGAAAAGATTGTACAACAGAAAAAAGAAGCCTATTTGAGGTGGATGAGTTCAAAAAAGGAAGAGGATAGACAAATTTGTAGAACTTTTAGAAATGACACTAAGAAATTAGTAATAGAGAAAAAAAGAACATCCTGGGATAAAAAATGCAGAGAAATTGAGACATATATAGGAGGAAGACGATGTACAGAGGCATGGAAATTTTTAAGGAATATTAGAAAAGAAGGTAATAATTCATGGCAAGGAATATCGGTTGAGAAATTGGAAGAATATTATAAGAATTTGCTTACAGAAACTAGAAATGAATTTCAAATAAAAAATACACATATTGATACCATACAACAACCTATACTATTGGAACTTGAGAGAGTTAAAACAGCAATTAAAAAATTAAAGAATCAAAGAGCAAGTGGTCCCGGTGGAATATCAGCAGAACTGATCAAAAATGGAACAGATAAATTACTAAGATTAATTACACAATTATTCGAAAGATGCTTAAACGGAGAAGAAACACCAGAAGAGTGGAGAATTGGATATTTAACATCAATTTATAAGAAAGGAGACAGACAAAAATGTGAAAATTACCGTGGCATTACTGTAACAGCAACTTTTAGTAGACTGTATGGACGAATTTTAAAAGATTTTCTTGAAGAAGAAATAAGAATGAAAGAAAGTGAAGAACAAAGTGGATTTAGAGCAGGAAGATCATGTATGAATAATATATTTTGTCTTAAACAAATTATTGAAAAGGAAATGACGGTGGGAAATCAAATTCATCTTCTGTTTATTGATCTAACGAAGGCATATGATAATGTTCCAATCGCAAAATTATGGAATATATTAAAGGAAATAAACATAAATTTAAATATTATTAGAGCAATTCAAGAACTTTACAGACAATCAAAAACAAAGATTAAAGTAGGTCAAAGATTATCAAAAGGCTTTATAACAGATAAAGGACTCAGACAGGGATGTTGTATTTCCCCAACACTTTTTAAACTTTATGTTGAAGCAGCATTAAAAGTTTGGAAAGAAAACTGCAGAGGATTGGGACTTAATGTGAAAGGAACGTCAAAGTTTACTCTGCAGTTCGCCGATGACCAAGTCATAATTGCAAAGAGTAAAAATGATTTAGAGAGAATGACGATAACAATTAAGGAAGAATATGAGAAATGGGGACTATACATGAACGTTAGCAAGACCAAATATCTATGTATAGGAGGAAATGAGACGGACCTAAATCTAAGTAATAACATGAAAATAGAAAGCTGTGAGCATTATAGGTATCTCGGAGTAGACATTAATAGAGAAGGCAGAGACTCACAAGAAATTAAAAACAGAATTTGTCAAGGAAGGAAGGCTATAAAACTATTAAATTCTATTTGGTGGAGTGAAGAGGTCTCTAGGAAAAGAAAGTATAATATATACAATTCTATTGTAAAGAGCATCTTGTTATATGGGGCAGAGGGATGGAGAATTACGGAGACAGAAAAAAAGAAATTAGCGGCAGTGCAAATGGATGCCCTAAGAAGCTCATGCAGGGTATCAAGAATAGAAAGAACAAGAAATGAAAGAATCAAAGAAATGATGAAAATAAAAGGAAACATTTTGGACGATCTTCAAAGAAAACAATTAATTTGGTTTGGTCATGTCAAAAGAATGAGTGACGAAAGAGTGCCCAAAATCGCTTTTGATTACAAAACAAATCAAAAAAGGAAACGAGGAAGACCACGAAAGGCTTGGATGGACGATATTAAGAAAGCAATGAGGATTAGAAGTCTGGAAGAGGAATGGACCCTTGACCGGAAGACCTGGTATAGACTTCTTGCAGATTCTTTCGGAAGGCGACACCTGACGCCATGAACCGAGTTTATATATATATATATATTTTAATGGTCGAATCGTACTTACACATACTTACATTAAGAAGAATTCACGGATAAGAAGAAATTGGGGAAAAAAAACCTATTTTTTGATGTCTTTCATTCATCTATGTTGCTTTGCATTTGAATTTCTTTGCATTTGTTATTCCAAATTAAAGTATAATGTTCTAAAAAAATTTTAATAATTAAAATGTATTATATTATTTTGATTCGTAGTTGATCAAAGCTTATTAAAATCAAATGCTTAAATTTGTTCAGAATAATTTGGGGTCTTTGTCTGCAGTCGTTTCCGCCGTAATGAATCAGATGAAAGGATTGTTGAAAAGTGCTTCACTACTTTCATCAGAACACTTGGTGTCTGAAACTGAAGAAGGAAAGTTTTGATTAGTAATGAGAGAAATGAAATATAAATCCGATCTGTTTCCAGACATTATGGAAATTATTTTAAAACTTTGAAGGTTTCGGAGATTAAGCGTCTGATCATCTTTCGATCATTTTGAAAATCATTCATTTTTCATCTTAATTCGTTGGGAAAGTTCTGAAATAAGGAGTTAGGAAGTTTCGATAAAGGGTAATTTGAATATTAAATTGCTTTACTGCACTGAACGTTTAAAGATTTAATAATTCTTTTGATTATCAGCAATAAAATTAAATACATTTCGAATTTCTGTAGACCTTTGTTAAGCAACAAAATGATAGGTTTTGTTCTCACAGATAATTTTTTTAACTTGCATTTATTAACTTTACGAAATAAATCAACGCTAATATATAATTAAACGTACATATATAATTAAAATTAAACAGTAAATTAAAAAATCTCCACCTGCTCAAGATATTCTCAAGATAAAGAATTCAAAATGTCCTTTTATTATAAGCTGTCCAAAGTCTCATTAACATGAAGTCAACGTGGTGTTGCAGCCAATCACAACGAGGATAAGTAGGCACAGTCCAAATGCAGGTCTTATAGGAAAGTCCACTTCAGATTTAAGGAGATCACCGATTCAAATGCTTCTAAAAATTGAAACAAAGTTCTTAGGATTTTCGCAAGAGGCAAATGGTTCAGGAACAGCCTTTTTCTCCAGTATGACCAGGAATTTCTGTGGAGAAAAAAAAATTTTGAATTTATAAAATAAAAAAACTCCTTAATAAAACTTCTTAATAAAAAAACTCATTTATGAAAAAAAAAAAAGGTTTTTAAAATTAGGAAGAAAAAAAATAACACCTTAATTTGCGTCAAAAAAGTCTTCATTCAATTATTACAAGCTATGAACAGTCCTGTACTTTCTCGTATTCTTGTCGATTTGTGGCTCAATTTCATATTTTGTATTAACTTGTATGGAGAAGACTTCGTTATAACACATGGGATTCAAACTTTGAGTTTCCTGCGAAGGAACGAATTTCGTCAGCCTATCGTGTTAGCAGCGTTGGCAGCAACTCGCAAGTTAAGATCACCTAATATTTTAGGCTACTTAACTTTGTTAAATTTCATTAGGTTTTGTTTCTGTTAGATGAAACTTAATAATGGTTTTTTTTTATATGGCTATTACCGCGACCCCCTAGAAATAAAAGATAATATCTTTATATCTTTTGCAATGTTACTTTTATTATTTATATTGTTTATAAATTTTGTTTGTCCAAAAAAATTAGGTTCATTTGTAATTTGTTTATGAACACCATTTCATCTAACTCGAACTAATTTATTTTTTTTGTCAAATTTCAACAGTGTAATCCTGGAGTGGCTAGGATGTATTTGTGTGACGTGCTTTACAAAATTCGCTCTTTACCTTGACCTTTTAGACCAATGACAGGATAGGACAGTTCTTGGAAATGGACGAGAAATTCTTTCTCCATTATCTTGTTCCAAATATTCGATCTTAAGAATCCACGAAAGCAATGACTAGCATGCATAAGGTTTAATAACACAGGATATTAATAACAATAATAACTCAATAATAACAGCAATGTCACGCGATTTTAAAACAAAGAACTAGACAGGATCATGTAATTTTTCCAAAAAAAATACTTGCTTTACAATATTTGAATGAGTAAATTAGATCAATAATTTTCCACTTAAATAAGTCCATTACCAATATGTACTTTAATTAGTTTTATGAATTACGACCATTCCTAAATGGAGTTTTTTTTTTTGTTTTTTGTTTTTTTACAAATGCCGCGGCTCTTAGATTAATCATCTTTCTTTAGGCCTACAACAAGGGGCGAGATATGATGCCTTTAACCGACGAATCGTTGCCCAGGGTACGCCATAGGAGGCAGCATCAAGTGGCACCCGCAGGAACGGACAGAAGGAGAAACAGAAGAAGAAAGAAACATCCATGCCACGACCGGGATTCGAATCCGGGTACCAGCACACTGGCCGCAACGGCAGACCGCCGTCTAGACCGCACGGCCACGCCGGCACGACTTTCCTAAATGGAGTAAATTATCTGCTTTACGTTGACAAACAAATCTAGGTTTTTGAATTAGTCTTCTTTTTTTTTTAATTTTCGAGTTAAGAAGAAGACGAAAACTAAGAAAGACGTGGGAGGTTGAGTAGGGAATAGATTAGGTTTTCTGATTCATCTTTTCTAAGTGTAACAGTTCAATTTTAAGATCACTTTATCTCGAAAGTTCCTTCTATTCCTTGACTACAAAGAGCGAAGACTATCAATAATTAAGGGTAATGGAATGTGAAAGAGCTTCACCGCTGATCGTAAGATCAGATTTATTGATTTTCACTTAAGTTCTTGAAATGGAACTAAATGGAACTTGGCGCTATTAAAGTTAAAGTTTTTTTTTTAACATTATTTGTTGAACGTATCGAAGGGATTGAGACCACCTCACATTCGAACAATGAAAAAAAAATTATAAACATAAACAAAACAAATTACATATTCACAAGTACTTTCTGAGCGTTCTACGCTCCGTTTTCAAATGATCAAATGCAAAATACAAATGTTACAACAAAAGAGAGACAAGTAGGTCACATGAGTTGGGGCTTGTCCACTGTGGTCTCAGTTCCTTCGATACGTCTAGAAGATATACACGTTAAATATACTAATTATAATTTGCTGAAGTAAGTATTAAATTGAGTTTGGAAGAAACTCTTTGAATTCGGCAGATAAGTTAATTAATAAGTTTCGGGAACTTCTATTATCAATTAGTCTTAAAAAAATCATAGGGAAAAAAAAGTAGGCGAATGTAAAAACAAAATAAAGGAAGTAAATATCAAGTTAGGATTTGAGGAAAGACATTTTCATTTTAAAATTAAATGAATTCCGTCGGAAAGAAATTTGTTGAAAACCATATTTAATGGATTTTTTTTATTATTGAGAGATTATTATTATTAAAATAATATTTGAACCACTGAAATGATCTTCTTGAAAAGCTTATTTATTTATTTATTTATTTATTTACTTTTTTTTTTTTTTTTTTTTTTTTTTTTTTTGGAGTTTAGGACATTTTCTTTCGATGATTAATGGAAATAGTTCTTTGGTTGTAAATGCTGTTTGATGGCAATACATTGATATTAATAGTCGATAATCAGATACTTAAATTAATTTTCAATTTGATTTATTGTTGAAAAGCTAGACAAGAATTTTACAAATAATGAAGATCAATGTTATTAACATCCATCCTTCATTAATGAAATTATTCAAATTGTTTCAGTCACTCTAAAATAGTGTAAATTACGGAACCATGAGATGAACGGAAAACAAAATAATTACCGCAACATTCGACATTATTGTGACTCAGTTTTCGTTTTGATGAAATTCTCAATTTTAAATTAAGCAAAGAACAAAAGGCTCTTTTGAAATTTAAATATTTTTTTTCTATATTTTTGTTCTTTTTTTTTATCTTCCTAAATAGGTTTCTTCCTAAGTACTTAAATTAAGAATAATTCATTTCGTTTAAAAAGAACAATATACATTGAAGTATCTTATTATGAGAATTTCTCCTAAACAATTTTGAAACACTGAAATAATCTTCTTGAAAAGCTAATTTATTTATTATTATTTATTTATTTATTTATTTATTTATTTTTTTTTGAGTTAAGGAAATTTTCTTTTCGCAATCCAATATGGTAAGAAGATGAAACTGATGAAGTTATAGAATTAATTCTGCGCTTAAAAACAGTAGATGATCAATAAATAGCATGATGGTAACATTATTTGTCAAGAACAACTGACTGACTTCCATCAAAACAAGCAAAAACTTCATAAAATCTTGTTATTCTATAATATAAAACCAAGAACTTTTTTGTTATTCTTAATTTTCAACTTTTAAGTTTCTATATATTTGATTCAGTTAAAATTGTAATATAATAGAAATAGATATACTATTTGATATTTCTATTTGTAGGATTTTTGCTGCTGTATTTTAAATTTAATAACTTCCATATTAAATTTAAATAAGTTGGAGTTTTAATTAATTAAATAAATTATTATATTTGAGCTTGAAAAGAAAATTAAGTTTAAAATTATTATATTTTCCTCCAATGAAAATTTGAGTTGGTTGACATCAGACGACGGTGAGTGTGATGACGTAGGAGTGTGCGTGTGATGACGCAGTAAAGTGGAGAACGGTTGTTGATTCGAGACGAGAAGGTTGAGTCCGTTCGAATGTCTCCAATAATGAAGAGCGGGAGATTTAAACTAATTAAGTTGCTGCCAAAACTAACGAAGAGAAAATTATGAAGACGCAGTTAACAAGATTCAAGTAAGATGAATAAATAAATTCCCTAAAGCCTGCTCGCTAATTTAAGAAGTCAGAAGTATCAGCAAGTGCGGAAAATTACCGAAGCTGAACTGACGTTAGAAGTAAATACTTCGAAAGAAGGAATAATATTATTTACGAACATTCAAAGGGCGCAATTCGCAGAATATCTAAAGGAAATAGTAACGGTTAATTTCAATCGAAAAGAGTTCGATGAAATTTAGGAAAAGATAAGTTTAAGAATCCCAAATCGTATTGTAATTGAAGAGTCCATTTCCTAGTGGGTAACAGCAACAAGCAAGCTGTAGCAGAGAACTGAATTAATTTACGTTATCATTTATTTTGTTTAACAATTAAACGAAGAGGCGATTCGACTAATTGGATATGAAGAATCAGTTTTGCCGAAAGGAGTCAAGTATTCAAGTTACCGGGAACAGTCCAATTCAACCTGTCTGAAGGTAGAAGAAAGTAATCACCCGTATCCAAAGATTGTTTTCAAATTGTAATAAGGATTACGTTATGGATAAAAGTTATGGAACTATTAAATGGAATGTATACGATTAGTAAGGATAAACCATTTAATACCTGAAGTATTAGTCAAGTTAAGGAAGAATCCAAGATTAAGGATAAAGCAGGATCAATTCATACAAGTGAAAAGACAACGTTAATGTGCTCAAGCTACAAATGATAATAAGTGCTGAATGTGTGTTCGCAGATTACTAGGTGAATCAAGATTTCGTTATTCTGAATAAGAATATGCACTTACTCATATAAAGGATACGCATACGAAAGTGCAAGTGTGAAATGAAATTAGTGAATATGGTCTGTAATTAAATTATGTGTTTATTAGTGATATCAGCTAAAGCTAGATATGCTTAGTGTATCCATGGGAGCTGTATTTAGTGAAAAGTGTTCCAGTTATGTTTCATCTCTTGAAGCCTTCAGATTGTGAGTACATTTATTTATTTATTTAGTGGCGATTCAAGATTAGAAGAAGTATAAGTACTATAACACTATTAGTGTGTATTTAGAAAGTTAATCTCTATTCTACAGAGATCGTAGTTGCTTAGTTTACATAAGGGAAAAGCCTTAAATGTTAGTTGATACATATTATAGAAATACATACCTGTATTATCACATATGAGTGAATTTGACATTGTTAGATATTGACAATTATAGATTATTATTTCATACACATAGGTGGAAAACCATTATTAGTATTTTATATTTGTGAATAATATATTTACTGAGATAGTTACATTGAGATTTAGTGCTGTTAGGCCAATCCTTGTTTAATGAGATACATTGTTGAATAACACTATGTACATTGAGGATAGAAACAGTTAGGTTTTTGTAAGGTATATTTATTCATGTTGCAGTTATATGTAGTTGATCAACATATTACCACCAATGAATATTGTATTAAAGAATTTTAAAATTTTAACAATCCCTTGTTTCTTTACTTTGATGCGCTTGTCTCTGAAAGTATGTGTCTGAACGATTTTCCGTTTCAATTTTAATTTCCATTTTGTTGATAATTTCTTTCCTCTGCTGTTTGTTGTTGAGATTTTTTATTCAAAAACACATTCAAGAAACAAGCATTAATTCATTGCTATAAAATTTCACGTAAGGAAGAATCAAGACCTTTCTTTACTTTCATCACTAGTTATTTTCATTAACTATTTATTACTTTGATGACATAGATAAAGAAATAGAAGCTAATTATAATGACATAGAAGCTTTAGATTTAGACGAAATTAAGTCAGATTAAAACAACTAATAATGGAATAAAGAAAGTACAGAATGCCCCAAAACAAACATTAGTCGTTACTGCGTTACCCGTTAGGGCATAGCAGGGGCCCCAAAACAAACAGTACAAGAAACAAGAAGCGTCATGGTTTCAGTTCCGCCAGTGAAGTTACAGTTAGACGTCTGCAAATGACATGTTCCAAGTGGGCCCCTCCCTGACAACTCAGAGTTTGTAACAGTTCACTACATTTTATAGAATATCCCTGGAATAATGGTTGCTGCATTTCGTGGAACACACGAAGAACCTCCTCTGTGAGTTCGACAATATCGGAGGGAAGTGCACGGATGACCCGTTCCTATGCATTCCCCAAATGTACGCATCGGGAGGAGTAAGTCTGGCGAATGTGACGGATACGGAAAGTCTGTGAACCGAGATATGACATTTCGATGAAAGGTGTTGATGAGAATGTCTCTGCACATCCGTGTTGTGTGGCAGGTTGCGCCGTCCTGTTGGAAACATTGATCTGCAAAACGAATATCACTCCGTCGGAAGAAGGCACGTAGGTCACTGACGAACTGGAGTAGTCATGGGCTCATGTAGCGATGTTGGTTTTGTGTCCCCGAAACCCCATCTTCCTCAATGACGTAAGGACAAATGACACCCTACCCTGATACCACACACCAAATGGTTACTTTCTCCGAATGCACGATATTCCTGCACGATATCGGGGCAGGCAAAGCCGGTTCGATCGTCGATTAATGTAACCTATAACATGAATATGCGCCTCATCGGAGAACCAAATATTATTCATGAACTCCGTGATTTCATAGGTCATGGCTAGAACACGGGCACAGTAAAGTTTTCGGGCCTCCTTATTGCCCTCCCTGATCCAATGTGCAGTCTGAATGGTGTAGGAGAACGCTCCGAGACCCTTCAGGTTTCTTTGTAAGGATGTTCGTGACATATCAAGCTTCAAGGCTTTTTTCAGTTGACTGCGCCGTGGTGACTGCAACACTTGATCCATTACATGCCCTTAATTTTCATTGGTTGTTACAGTTCTGGGACGCCTAATCCCAGTTCATCCTCGGCGCTGCGTCCAATACACTACCGGTTCATCTAAACTTGTTAATCACTGCTAGGATAAAGCTGCTGCTGGGTTCAGGTTTGCGGAACTGCTGCGCAAACAACATCTTCACTATACACTAAGTCCATTATTAGGACCGAATCCGTATGAGCGATTATATTACTCCACAATAAATGCCTGTTGTCAGCACCATTATCACATGCACAGTAACAGCCACGGCAATGGAATGTTCCATAGCATATTGTGTTCGCGCGGAGTCATGATTCTTAAGCATTCCCCTCGAGGGGTGCGGCACCGTTTTTCCATACTGTTTGTTTTAAGCCATCGTGTATTTTAACACTCATGCGGCTGCGGAGTGTTGACTTGTATTCTTTTTATATTTTGTATTTATTTATTTTTTTACTTTCATATTTATATCTTTTACTTTTTATATTTATTTGATCGGTATATGAATGTATGGAGAAAGTGTTATTTTTGATATTTTCTTAATGTTTGTTGTTTTCTTTTTGGTTTTCCTTTTCTTTCGCGGTTTTTCTTTTAGGTGTTTATTTTGCCTTCTTTGCTTTTTAATGCTTTCTTCCATTTCCATTTTTTTTTAAATCTATACTTTTCTAATTACTTCATTACCTTTCCATCACATCTTAACATCTCATCTCTTTCATCTTCATTCTCATGTTTTATGTTTGTGCTTCGTCGTATGTTGTCGGTCTGATACCCTCTCGTTTTGGATCTGGCAGTTTCTTAGAGTAAGGTAAAGGATTAGGATTCCTGTTGCTGTGTGTGTGTGTGTGTACGTGTAAAACACAGCCCAAACCGGAGTCGTAGCTCCATCAGTCATAACTAGTTGGTCTTCCCTCAGCCTCGGATTTGGGGAAAAATCCGGTCCAGGCCATTTCCAATTTTAGGTGGCCACTAAGCGGGTCAGAAATATAGTGGTAAATAGACGAAATTCGGGTATATCTATGCAGTATCGGCTGTGATTTAGTACTGAAAACGAATATGATACCCTGGACTCAATGTAACCATTTCCGATTTCTAGGAATACTCAGTTGACAACAACTGTCATCCATGCCCATTTGTATGTCAATGTTGTACCGAGGAGGCCGTGATTGAACTTTTAGTTGATCCTTGAATTACAAGGGCTTCAATAAATAGATTTCCGCGTCAATCAATAGTTGTGTGACTATTAACAAAGAAACATTTCATACATTGCAAATTGTCTGGGATCGCTTTGTCTTTACTTCAAAACTTCATTAATTTGTTTTAATGTATAGATTATTATATCAATAGATATAGCCTCCATTCAAAAATATCATTGTTGGCATTCGTAAATTGAACATAAAAATTTCACAGCAAAATTGTAAAATATTTTTTTTTCTTTTTTAATTTTCTTTTATAGTTTCTTTCAAATCTTATTAGGATTATTTTTAAATCCAATCAGCGGATGTTTTATTTAGTTACATAAAAATATATATTTATTTAGATAAATATAAAAATTCATTCCATTTTCTTCTTTTTCCGCATTGGATTTTTACAATGAATACTTGCAATAGATTATACATGAATTAATCAATACTGTTTATACATTAATTAATCAATACTGTAGTTATACTTTAGTAAATTATTATATTTTAGTTTTTTTTTAATATATATTACATTTAATAATTATTAACAAAATTTCAAAGTTATTTTGTTTATACAATATTGTAAGAAGTTTTATTTCTATTTCATCAAAATCTGTTTAAGATTGTAAATATGCAGCAAATGGTTGAATGCTCTTTGTTAAGTTGGTCTTCTTGGATATTCGATTTTTTTCTCTTTTCTTCTGTTAATCACTAAAGAAATCATCCTCAGAGTTTGGAATTGTGCTTCTGTGATCAAAAAATTGGACGTATGGCGGTAGACGACAAAAACAGAATTATGTGTTTCCGATAGCAACTGTTCTTCCAAATTGCCACCTTTCGTACTCTCAAGATAAGGCTTTAAGAATTTAAATCGATGTCTTTGAACTTCGAATAAGATGGGATAATCTGAAATTCCAAGAACTTAAAGAATTGATTTTATCAGTAACGAGTGTTGAGTTCAGTGCAGCGCTGCTCCTATTAATAGCCTTTCACTTAATAAGTTCAAGTGGGTTGGAAATCTGTGGTTCTTTCTAGCTTTTTTTTTCTTTCTATTCTTTTACTGACAATTGAAGACTTTCATAAGATAGATTCACTTATAATTATTATTACTTTTTATACTGTTTTTCAGTTCTCGGTGCGATACAGCCGGAATAGTAGAATGAAGGGGCCAAAATATCAATCCTTATTCTAAATTGCTTGATGGTACTTTCAAAACAGTGCGAACTATGAGGCAGGTCTCCAGGTTTGTGCTTTATAAAAAATTTTATCCGGGTTTCACTGTAGTTTGATCAAATGATTAGGTAAATTATTTAGCTGTTATAACAACTGGAATTATTTCTATGGAGTTAAGCTTAAGAGTCTTTTTGTCTTTCTTCTGCCAAATTAAAGTATTTGGATATCTTATCTGATTCCACTTTGTTGATATTCCGCTTTGCTGCAATGTGTGAGGCACCAGACCAATGGCGGACAGAACGATGGATACAACACGTACTCGGTCCTGCCTTCACTGCTTCTGGAGCTCTTGGCTACGTCGGTGTATTACTGATCTTGTCTGTGTGAGTTCTGTATATTGTTGCTGATAGGCGCTGCAATATCAATGAGATAGGTCTGTTTCTTGACATCAACAAGTGTGATGTCAAGTCTGTTGTGCTGTATGGTTTTGTCTGTGTGAATGGGGCGGTTCCAGTATAGCTTATATGAGGATGACTCTAATACGCTTTGTGGTGTGTACTTGTGGTACGGGACCGTGTTCTTGTGAGTGTTTGTGTGCTAGCTGTTATGAACGATCGACGCTACCTAATTGTGCCGGGGGTATTCTGTTTGGGAGAGAAGGGGACAGCCTGTGCTATGTGGTCGATCGTCACAGGTGTAATGTGGCATTTCCTTTAGATGTCGTCTAAAATGTGTTTTTTGTAGTTGCGTCTGGGGATGACTTGGTCCTGTATCGCGATCATGAGCCCTTCGGTCTCCCCAAACAGCTCACCACTCTTCATTATCTGTTCGATGCTTTCATGTCGACATGAGGCTGGCTGAGTTTGTGGCGATGGCTGCCGTGAGTTCCTTACGAGCCCATGATTCAGCTGCTAAGTTTGGGTTTCGGGGATGGTGAGTGTTGGATAAGGGTTTTCGAGGTTCAGGGCTCTGAGATGTGTGTCAGCCTTGAGTGAGTGTTGTGGAGTGAGGAGTGGAGTGAGGAGCGTTGTGCTGTTTGATTGAAGTGTTCCCTAAGTGTGTTTTTTGTATAGGGTGATGAGGTTGATGGCCTCGGCCATCCTCCTTACGGGGAAGAGTCCGGACTTCCGGTGGTGCATATTGTGTTTCGTGAATGTTGTGCGTATTTTGCGTTGCAGTGCTTGGAGTTCGGTATTTGTAATAGTACAGTGTAATACTGTAATAATAATACAGTGAAACCTCCACTAACGGACACTCCCGAAAAACGGACACCCCCCCAATAGCGGACAATTTCGCAATCCCCAGTCCCTTAATATAGACGTTTCCATGTATTGACCTCCGATTAGCGGACACTCCCAATAACGGATAACATTCTTCAGAAAATGAACGATCTTGTGTTGCTTTTCAAAAGCAATAGAATCAGGCTACAGTAATACGTAGCGTACAGAGGAAATTTTGAAATTACGGATCACGAACTCCAACGAAAACTCCAAACACATCAAAGTTCGGAAACGGATACAAGTGTGATCGACTCTGTTGTCTCCGATTAGTTTTGTGCTGCACGAGCAAAAAACATTCCCATTATTGCAAGAAAACGCGTTGGAAGCAAAGGCGACTCTGAAGGCCTTGCAAAGTTAAACGATTTAAATATTCATATTGAGAAACATGTTTTCAATGCGAAAAAGAAATGTCAAACTCTGTTAACTGATTACTTTAGTTAATAAAATTAATTTTCTAATCCGTTGTCTTACGTAAAATAATGACAAAATTAATACTGTAATTAATTTTGTTATTATTTTAAGTAAGACTAATGGATTAGCATTCATTTAAAAAGGAAAATAGTAAACAGCTTGCAATTGTTCATATTTACTCATAGGGCAATATTAATTGTAGAAATTTAAGATTGTACGTAATTTTTCATTAAATGACATGCTATAAGCTAAAAATTGAAAAAAAGATAGTCCTCCCCAATAGCGGACACCTCCCAATAACGGACGAAACTTGGTCCCGTGATTGTCCGCTATTCGGAGGTTTCACTGTAATAATAAGAAGAAGAAGAAGAAGAAAAAGAAGAGGAAGAATAGTATAATGTATGAGCGATTATAAGGTTGTTATTATTATTATTATTATTATTATTATTACCGTACATGCACTGTTCATAAGGGATCGAGTTACATACAATCTGACTTACAGATGTTCTTTGGAACGTTACCCGGGGACTGCCTGTATTCAACCAAAGATGTGTTATCATTTTCATTCATGTTTACATGAACAAAATGGCAATTCTTGTGTTGAGGTTGATGAGGTAAAAAATTTTAAATATTTAGATATAATAAACAACGTCTTCACTTGATAGTATATATCTGCTACCCAAGAGACTACTCTATGATTATATACAGGATGTTTCAAAATTCCCTGTACAAACTTTAAAGGCAGTTCAGGAATACAAAAACCAACCGTATTCTTAGTGGAACGTATGGCCACAAATGCAACCCGAATGTGCTAGAAGATACACTAATGTTCAGAAGTAAAAGACTGCAAGTAAGGTAGATAGCATGTTTATTAGCCCTATGTATACAATAGGACAGTACAGGTTCACAGTAGATGCTCAAAGTTCGTAACAGTAATTTAGTGCCTTACAATGTCGACCCATGAATTGCCGAACATGTGGAAAAATGCGAGGCCTTTCGGGGACATCCAGCTACCACAGTGACTTGCGACGAAGTCAGAGGCAATGGACGTATCGTAGACGATGTATAAGGTACACTCAGAGAAAGAAATCAATGTAGGACAAGTCCGGTGAAACAATCGTAAACCGGATTTTTCCGTTTTCATTCACTGCACCAAAGGCTAGGTGCATATCTGCACTCTCAGCATTAGTGAATTGATACATTCTACTCGTACAAAGTCAACGTCTCAAATGACAATGGCTCACACTCCAACTAATGTGCTGCCAAACAGCGCCCTCTGGCACATTTGGCTGGCATTTGCGGACAGATTGTGGTGAATGTTTGTGGTCACTGGTTCGGAAAATTAGACTAGAAATAAGATATGACAAGAACTCTCTGTTTATTCATATGACGCAGGGTATACAAGGGTCTGTGATTGGTTGCCGTATGATACAAATTGATTGGGGGATTGAAATTATGTGTGGGATTTAACTGATTTATAACTGTCTTTTTAAATAATAACCAATCAGGAATAAGAAGCACGATACGGAAAATTTTAATAAAATAATAGAATTAAATAGGAAACAGTAAAAATTAGAACACACAATCGATAATAAAGTAAATGCTGATTAAGAAAAATAGAATTATAAACGTAAGATAATTAAGAATATATAATAAATAAATAGGGCTATTATTAACAGATAAAGCAGAATATGTACAGTGAATAAAAATCATTACAATATGTTCCACTAAGAATACGGTTTGTTTTTGTATTGTATTAAGAGCTGTCAAGAAGGCATTATGTAAGCATATTGATATGGGTATTATTGTAAAGCTTATAAGGTCTGCTATAACTTTTATACCAAACATTTTGTCTAATTATTGCATAATAAAAAGTTAAACGGTAAAAATTCAAAAAAAATCACAAGCGAAAAACATTTTTTAAGAAAACAATTTTTTTTTTTGTAATGCACCTAAGTACATAAGGATTCTCGCACCCCGAGCCACCATTTCGGGAATCTGAGACAGCTGTTTCAGCCTTGTTAGGCTTCCTCAGTCAGAATTACCCGTAATGGTAGCTCAAAGTGCGAGACAAAGAAGTTGAAACCATCCCGGCACCCCGGAATGGCTCCTCCAACAAATCAAGCACCAACAGTAATTCACTATGCACTGCACAGCCTCAAATTCTTGTCCCGCGACCTGCTGGGCACAAAAGAATTTAAGAAAGGATTGAGAATCTAAAATAAAACACAATTAATGTAGAAATAAAGCATAACGTGCATTGTTAGTATTAAGAAAACAAAAAAATTACTGTTGGTGCTTGATTTTGTTGGAGGAGCCATTCCGGGGTGCCGGGATGGTTTCAACTTCTTTGTCTCGCACTTTGAGCTACCATTACGGTGAATCTGACTGAGGAAGCCTAACAAGGCTGAAACAGCTGTCTCAGATTTTTTTTTTAAATATTTCTTTAATTTCCATTAAACTATTAAAATTAGCGCAAAAATTAGGAGAGCAAATCTTTTCGTTTGTAATGTAAGGATTAAAACTAAAAAATTTATATACTTAGGATGAGAAATAACGGAGATACAAGCTTTCATACAAAAACATGCAAAATCAATGTGTGTGTGTGTGGGGGGGGGAAAGACCAGGGGTAGGGAATTTTGTGAAAATATACCTCTAACAGCGATCTAATAACTGTCTAAACTTCAGCTTATAACTAATTATTCTCGATATTCGACCTTTTTTTCCCTTTTATTTCCTGGGCTACTAGCAGAAGGTCCGTGTTCTATGGATTTCTAGTGTTCCCAAGATGGCGAACCCCTAGAAGAATCCATAGAATTTCAAGGGAAAGATACTGAGGTGGTTTCTCCTTCCTCAGACCCGAAGAGAAAGAGGAAGAAGCAGACAAACATAGGAAAGAAATTTTTCACGAACAGCCATGCCACGCTGGGATTTGAACCGAGATTCCGACGTATCTGACTCATTCGAGGCCACCGCCTTGCGCACAAGACCACGCCGGAATGGTTGGGTATGTTTACAAATGTCATAATGAATTTACATACTGATCCCTTACTGATCCTTAACTCCCTGTAATGTTGGCAGTAAATCTCTGGGTGGCGCAAGAATACAGGCTCCCACTTCAAGTGATCCCAGTTGTTAACAATTTCAATACTGTCTTCACGAGTAAACAGCGACTGTAAAAGGAAGAATTTGCTCTTTTAAATGCAGAAGTAAAACATGAGGGGATTCATCATGGCATCGGAGCAATTGATCAAACTTTGAAAACTTTCCCTCATTTATAAAGATATATCACATTTTTACGTGTTGAGTATTATTGTGACATCGATAAATATTGATTCATATATTAGAAATCAAAAAAAGGTAACTTTCGTTAATTCGTTTTTCTTTCCTACATTGCTAGTATGAAATATCTTGATATTGTTATTCTAAAATAGTTTTTTGATGACATCAGGTTGTAGAGGAGTGTTGAAAAATTAGAAATGACGGAGCTTTGATGATCCTAGCCACACATAAAAAAGTACTTTTTCTATTGAGTGAGGGAGATGGTTTCCAATAAAACCATAACTTTTCAACTTAAAAAAATCCAGAATGACGATTTTTCATTTGCGTACGCATTGTGAGGGAGTTACAATTCACATCAACCTTTTCCTTCTTCGATTACCCTCTGCACAAGAGAAATAATTATTTATGAAAAGATAAAAAGAACAAATTTTTCTGAAATGTAAAATTATTACTTGAAGTCATTGTTAAAATATGAAAAAACCAAAAAATTTCTGAATTAAGTCTTGTAGGTAATCCCTGTTTTGGTCTATGGCAAGTTGAATTCTCGGAAGAGAAGAGGTAACAGATTTTCTGTTCCATTTAAATGCATTAGTTGGTTGATTTGGATTCCATTGGCTTTTCTCATTTGGTTTTTTTCGTCATACAGTTTTTCATTGCATTTACATTGCCTTTAGTTAAAGTTCTACTTAATTTAATCGAGGTTTGAAATGGGGGTAATGTGGATAAAGTTTTAGCAAATACAAAGTTTTGCAAGTTTATAATGAACTGCGCATTGAATGTTATAATTGGTTCTGATCCTTGATGTACTAATTTAATTTCGAATGAAGAAAATCCTAAAACAAAAGAAATTAATCCAAGTCGTATTACAACATGAATAATTTAAAACTACATCAGTAATACTTGAAATCTAGGATTCTACAGTAATATAATTATTAATTCGTATGACAATTGAAAGAACAGTTTATGAAAGTAGATACATTTTTCAAAGTAAATGAACATCAAATAAAATGAAAGAAGTAGTTAAGTGAATTAATAACGATGAAAGGAAACAATATAAAAAAAATCAATTATGTGTTCCTAATAAAGTAGTAGGTAATATTTTGTAAAAGTCAGAATTAAGATTTAATAGAAACTAAAATTAAGCAAGATTAAAATTAACACATACACTGTACTTACAGAATCATTATATTATTAATAATAATTCAGTGAATTAGTTATCGTTCTCTGTTTAACTTATTAATATCGTAGTCTCTAAGGAAATAAAAAGCATGTCTTCCACCGTGAGAAAGAATATTCTCTGCACTGCATCTTTATGGCCACTTTGTTTTTGACAATAATTTCACTTTCTAGCATGCACTATTGCGTTAAGCAGGGATATACACAGTAAATGGAAAACAGAGATAAGCTTGTTTAAAGTGTTTGTAAATTATCAGCTTAGGTTTGCCGCAAGTATAGATTTTCCTGTTATCGTTCCCTCTTGCCAACGGCAGAGTAACTGTCTTTCCATCAGCCACTTTCTTTCCCAAACTAGTAAATCGATTGACATCACTTTTCTTTTATCACTAAACTGCAATAATCGATCACCATTAGTTCTTGGCCTAACTGTTAACCACTGCCTTTGATAAAATGATTCAGTTGTTGACTGAGCAGTCAATGCTAATTATAGCTGAGATACAATCTTACTCTTTTTATGTTTCCCAAAGAGTTCTGAGGATATTGACAGCGTTTAGAGTTTCCTTATTTGATTAAATAATCGACAAAACAAGCAAAAGTAACAAGCTGATAGACAGAAGAAAAGAGATCGAATATATAAATACTGGATATCTAAAGAATTAATTGAAGAAATAAAAATAAGAGACAAATTATTTAAAAAATATAAAAATAATATAACTAATGAGCAATATTATAATAACTATAAGAATTTAAGAAATATTCTAACATCAAAAATAGTAAAAGCAAAAAATAATTATTATTATAACAAATTTAAAAATGATGTAAATAACCCAAAAAATTGTTGGGAAAAAATAAATGCTTTATTAGAAAGAAAAAAAAGTAATAAACATAAAATTAAAAAAGAAAATGAAATAAATAGGTTTGCACAGGAAATAGAAGATAAAAATAAATTTAAAACACTTGCAGAGAACTTTTTTATATATTATCATAAAATAAGTAATAATTTTTATATAAATTGTAAAGAGAAAATATTACAAGATATAAATAATTCAAATTTAATAAATACAATTGTAATTGATGTATCAAATGATGAAAAGATAATAAATATAATAAATGGGATGAAAAATAAAAAATCAATTGAACATGATCAAATATCTATCACTGATATTAAAGAGAAAAAGGAAATTTTTGCTAAATTGATAGTATTAATGATACAAATAATTTTAAATAAAGAAATATATCCAAATAATTTGAAAATATCAAAAATTGTTCCAGTATTCAAAAATAAATGCTTTTAATGATTGTAAAAATTATAGACCTATTGCTATATCATCAACTATAAATAAAATAATAGAAAAAAATTTTATTAAAAAATTACAAGAATTTTTAAAAATATTTAATATAATTAATGAAAATCAATATGCTTATCAACAAAATAAAAGTACAACTAAATTATTAGAAAAATTTTGTGGGCATATTAATGAAAATTTAAATAAAAATCATTTTGTATTATTAATAACTATTGACTTGAGTAAAGCTTTTGATCTGATAGATCATAAATTGCTTTTGACTAAATTGAAAAAATATGGAGTAAGAGGTAAAAATGTTTAATATTACGAAAAATTATTTAGAAAATAGAAAGATTTTTGTGCAAATAAATAAAATATTAAGTAAAAGGAAAACAATTAATATTGGAGTGCCACAAGGATCCAATTTAGGGCCAATTTTATTTATAATTTTTTTAAATGTTTCTTTTTTATTTTTTAAAAGATTGTTGTATATATATATATATACAACAATCTTTTAAAAAATAAAAAAGAAACATACATATATGCTGATGATATAATAATACTTACAACAGGTTTAAATTTGGAAATAAAACTTCACAGGATAATTTTGATATTTTACAAAAATGGCTACATGATAATAAACTCGTTCTTAATAATGAAAAAAACAAAAGGAATAGTAATAAAACCTAAAAAGAAAATAGTAGATAATAAAATTAAATGTGTAATAAATTCACATGATTGTTTACGTGGAAATAGTAAAAAATATATTTCTTGTAATGAAGTTGTTATAATAAATAATTTTAAATATTTATGTATAATTATAAATGATTTCTTTATATAGGATAACTATATAAATATTTTACATAAAAAATTAAATTTAACCATATTTATTTCCATTCATATGGATAATCCAAAAATGTTGGTCCTTTCTTACTAAAAACCTTTTATTCTACCAAAGATAGAAACCGACCTGGCTCACACCGGTCTGAACTGAGATCATGTAGAATTTTAATGATCGAACAGACCACCACTCTTAGATTCTGCTCCAAGAAGGAATTCTAATCCAACATCGAGGTCGCAACCCTTATTGTCGATATGAACTCTCAAATAAGATTATGCTGTTATCCCTACAGTAATTTAATCAATTAATCAAAAATTTTGGATCTTAATTAGTTTTCAACTCACGCCCCAGCAAAATTAACACTTATTTTCTCTCATCAACAATAATTTATAGTAAAACTTGATAGGGTCTTCTTGTCTTTTGGTTTCATTTTAGCCTCTTCACCAAAAAGTGAAATTCAATATTTAAAAATAAAAAAAGTTGTTATTACGTCCAACCACTCATTCCAGTCTACAATTAAAAGACTAATGATCAGGCTACCTTCGCACGGTCAAAATACCGCGGCCATTTAATATTCATTGAGCAGGTCAGATTTCTTATCACCTTCAAGAAACCATGTTTTCTTGAACCAAATATCCTGTTTTTCGACTAACATTTAATTTCTATAATAAAATTTTTATCAACTTTAAAACGTTAATATTTTTTATTCAATATTAATGGATATAAAAAAAGCCTATAAATTGAGAAGAACTTCTAGAGGTGGAGGAATTGTAATGTTCTACCGTGAAAATTACAATGTCCTAGTTAAAAGTGAAGATGCCGTAACTCATGAAAATTTAATTTGTACATTTAACAATGCATCATTCCTAATGAAAGAACTAATAATTTACATATAATATATAATATATTTATATAATATATAAACCTCCTCACACGGACAAGAAAATATTTATCAAAGAATTAAAAGATAACATAGTAAAATTACAGGAAAATAGGAAAAAAAATATAATTTGTATTGGCGATACTAATATAAACATTGCAGAAAAAATTGTTAATAAAACAAGTTTGAAATATGTAAATACGTTTTATAATCTTGGATTTCTAAATCATATATATAAAACAACAAGATCAGCTAAAACTACTATTTCAGAAACAAAAACTTGCATTGATCATTGTTTTTCAAACACCAAATCTTTTGCAATCAACGCCAATATTTTACAATGGGATATCTTTGATCACTACAGCATCTTGATTGAAATTGAAAAAAACAGAACTTCAACTATGTGAAAAAGAAGATATTAATAATGAGAAAAAAATTTTTTTTTAAATAAATACTGATCTCTTAAAAGAAGGATTAATATTAACAGATGATATAAAAAGGAATAATGTAGAAGATCCAAACAAAATTATTAGTAAATTGAATAAACTAATAAAAAAAGCAAAACGAAAGGTAAAAACTAAAAGAATTAATTAAAAAAGTAAAAGTGACCCAAATGAGGGACAAAGTATAAAATATAAAAAAGAATGGATGAATTCTCAAATATTAAAATATATAGAAGAAAAAAATAATTTATATAAAAAATATACAAAAAACAAAACAAATATAAAATTGGAAAAGGAATACAAAACAAAAAGAAACTGGTTGAAAAATCAAATTAATAAACAAAAGAACAAATATTATAGGAAAATTATAAAAGACGATCCAACTGCCAACTCAAATGTTTGGAAAATTTTAAATAAAAATATAATTGGAAGACATAATAGTAAAAACAAGACTTCAGATTACTCAAACCTATTGGAAAATTATGACATTAAAATTTTGTTTAATGAACTTAGTAAAAATTTTACTCAAAACATAAATACTAATCATGTAAGCAATAAAAATAAAATAATGATGAACGATGAAAAACAGGCAACTGAACTGAACTCCATGGTATTGGCATTTCCTAATAAAAATGATATAATGGAGATAATAAAAAATCAAAAAACAAAATATTCCTATGGTCCTGATTTTATAAATATGAATGATATTAAAAAAATAAATGAAAACCTTTCTGAATTTTTGGTTGAATTGTTTAAAAAAATTTATTATACTTGCATATATCCCGATTCATGGAAAATATCATACACAATAGCAGTATATAAGGGAGGAAATCATAATGAACTAAATAATTATAGGCCCATTGCATTAATTTCAAATATCTCAAAGGTAATTGAAAGTTATATATCTAAAAACATGTACAACTTCATAAGCAGCAAGAAACTTTTAAACAGTAACCAATTTGCTTATCAGAAAGATAAAAGTACAATACTTCTATTGAATAAAGTAAACGAATATATAAATAAATCTCTAAACAGTGGAAAAATAATTTATATAGCATATATGAACTTTAGGAAGGCGTTTGATGCAATTAATCACAAAATTCTACTTCAAAAAATCAATCAAATAGATATAAGAGGAAAAATTTATAAAATTATTGAAAATTATTTGGAAAAAAGGAAATTTAAAATTAAAATTGGAAGTAATGTCAGCCGATTATTTAATTCAAAAAGAGGGATCCCCCAAGGTTCAAACTTGGGGCCTCTCTTATTTAATATATGTATAAACTCTATAAGTAACAATATACAGAATTCAAGTATTTTTCTCTATGCTGATGATGTCATTCTGATTGCCACTGACGTAAACCAAACCCAAGCATATCAAAATTTGCAGATAGACCTAAATAATATAAATAAATGGGCATTCTCAAATAAAATGACAATAAATGGAAATAAAACCAAGATAATGATAATCAAAAATAAAAATAAAAAATTGAACAATAATTTAATAATTAGATTACACGACATTGAATGTTCAAATATAAATCAAAGAAATATGATCTCATGACCACATGTGGTTGCAAAAAAATTGAAACAATTTTAACCTATAAATACCTAGATATATACATGGACGACAGGTTCTCTTGGAATAGACATTATGAGTATGTAATTGGAAAGTTAAGTTCATATTCATTTCTTTTTTACCACATTAAGAATATATTCCCATTTAGGCAAAAACTCATAACCTCAAATCCCTTGTAGATTCACTATTGAATTATGGACTAGAATGTTGGGTTCACATTAATAAACAGCAAATGGAAAGTATTAATAAACTAACAATTAAAATATTTAATAATGTTTACACTAATTTTAAACAAAAAACAAAAAAGGAACAATTAAGTATAAGAAAAAAATATAGAATATTAAAAATAAACGAAAAAATTTGTATACAAAATTTTGATCAAGAATTACTACGATGTATATAGAGAAAGAAATTCTCAACAATTGGAATTAAAAACTAGATATAATTGGTATAACATTTTTAAAATTGAAAATATTAAAAATAACTTTGGATATAGATTAATAAATTGGGTGAAGTACAAAATTTTTAGTCAATTAAATACTAATCTAAATGAAACTTTAACATTTAAACAAATAAAACAGCAACTAATGTCTGATGTTGTGGATGGGAAAATTATTTATGAAGAACTAAGTAAATTTTAAATTTAATTTGATTAACTATTTGTTATATTAATAACTATTAATTTTAATTTTAAGATGAATAGAGCAAACTTCTCGGTCCTATACCACAGGTATGCAGTTCTAGAAGCATACCTAATGGGACTGTTAAACATTAAAAAAATATATATATATATATTATTATTATAACTCAAAACAATTCGGGATAACTAAATTCATAAACATTTATTGTTAACCCCTAATACACAAGGTACATTAATCATATTCCTTCACTTTAATTATTTTACCCTCACAGTACTAAAAAAATTAAATATTCGTTAAAATCTACTTAATACTAATTACTTTCTCCAGAAACTATTAATTTAATTATAAAGATGATCTGAGTTACACAGATACCATTTTTATTGTAAATAAAATATTATTCCTAACTCCATCTTTCCAGGCACATTTTCCAATACACCTACTTTGTTACGACTTTTCTCAATTATAATGAGAGTGACGGGCGATGTGTGCATATATTAGTACTTTTCCATATAAAATAAGTAATTCCATATTACAATTAAATCCACCTTCAACAGACTTTACAAATCCATATTCGTCTACATTCGCATATTGTAACCCATCTCAACCCCAGACATTTACTGCACCTTGACTTGACATAAATAAAAACTTATTATTGAAAAATTTCTCATAAAATAATCTTACGACAGCGATAAACAAGCTGAATTTCAAGTCTAGGTCAAATTTAAGTGGACAGGTTCCTCTAAATAGATTAATATACCGCCAAATTCTTTAAGTTTCAAAAACCACTACTACTACTCAAATAAAAACTTTACTATCAAAATAATATATACATATATTATTATATAAACATATCTTCCACTTAAGATAAAAAATTCAATTTATTTTCCAATTTTTGATTCTTTACTAAATTATGGAGTTAATATATGGGCAAATGTAGGAAATATACATTGGAAAATTTTAAAAATTTACAAGCCAAAGTGTTAAAGTTGATATTTTCTAAAAACATATGGAATAATATTAATAAAAGGAAACAAATATTACTAAAATATAATTTATTATATCCTAAACAAAAATTATTATATAATATAATAATAAGTAATTTTTATAGTGTTATTAAATTAAAAGATGAAAGTATTAAAGAAAATTTTAATTTCAGAAATAAAAATAGAATAAACTTGATTACCCTTACAAATACAATGAATATGGTAAAAGAAATTTAAATTATATAATTCAGAAAAATATGTAATATAAATTAGAATACATTTAAAGATTTTAAAAAAATTTCAATTATAAAAAATGAGGTAAAGAATTGGATGTTAGATAATATTGATTAATAATTTGTAATCTTTACGTTATTTTGTGTTATTTTTGTGCTAATATAATGTTTCAATATATTTGAGGATGACAAGTTGATTTTTAAATTATTTTGAAAAAGTTATATAAATTTAATTTTTAATATAATAATTATTATGTATTATAATAAAATAACAGCACCTGTTAATAGGAATTAGAATTCCTAATGGGACTGAATTAAATAAATGTAATAAATGAATGAATAAAAAAAAAATTGAATATTCACAATCCAACGTTGTAAGGTAAAAAATCTACAAGATGTTTACGTAATGAGCAGTTTTCTGCAATCTTTACACAAAGTTGAGGACGGCTGGGATGAAAGCTGCTAGTAATATAAAAAAGCTGTATTAATCTGTTTTGTTTAGTAAATAAAAAGGAAAGCAGAAAGCGATAATTAATGGGTCCAGTAAAATGAATGAGATAAATAGTTTTGAACACTAAACGTTGAGAAGAGAGTTAAAGAATCCTCAAAGAAACAGTGACTTACATCAAGTAATTCAAATTATATACTTTTATTTCTCTGTTTCCAGGTCTTAAGAGAGTCCTCTTCTTCATTGTAATGAGACATGAATTCAGTGTATTTATTAATAAAATTTTCTTTTTCTTAGCACAGTTTGAATTAATGATCAGAATTGAAAAAATTTTGAAAAAGTTTGTTTAAAAATCAACTTTTAAAATTCAGCTTTCTCTTTATGAAAAAGATATTTGCTCCGATCTCTTCTCACCTAAAAAAATGGATATTGACATTCACAAGTTGAATATCAAAAACAGCAGCAAAATTTAAAATAATTTTGTTTTGCTTAAGATAGTAAGCCGCACAAAGAAGGCGGAGTGGTCTTGTTATTCTGGTGCATCAATGGTAAGATGGATTGTAATGGAACATTCTCCAGCAATAAAGGTAAGTCAATTTTAAAGAAATGATTAAAACCGTCCCCGTTCAGCCTAGATGGTAGAAAATACTGGTCTATTTAGATGATCTGCAACAACATCCCAGACGTTCAACGCGAACTCTGATTCGCATCGGCCCTTTGACGACGGTTGTGCAATTTCGTTATGACATCCCGGCTGAAGCATGCTTCCTTTGTGTAAAGAATAAACTACTGAAACATAGAGGCAGCACACTGCTGCAGGTAACATTCACAAGATCTGACACGTAGAGGGAAATCTGCTGGCGAGAGAGTCTGCATTCGCTGAACATGATATGCAGAATTCTGTGTGCACTTTGATGCGATATACTACTGCTGCGGCAATCTTTTTAGTAGATGTTCCTGGATCTTCTGCGTCCAGTTTTAAGCATTTTTCTTCTTCAACAGAGGTCCGCATAAGCCTGTTTCGGACCCTACTAACGATAAACTCCAAAGGTCCTGTTTCTGGAAGACTGCAATGAATGGTAGCCTAGTGAATATATGATGAATGAATCCTTGGCTGGACATCGTCATTGCGGATAAGTTCCCCGTAAAGACGCTGAGCCTCTTTGTTCCCAGTTACTCTTCCATAAGTGTACTAAATGTCTGCTGGTTCATGGTAATGTCCGAATTAGTTTTTGTTGCTGACTAACATCCCTAATATGAAATGATGTGACTCAAAATACTTTGCGTTGTGTAGCAAGGCTGCATTCCTGGCATGTTTCAGCTTGTTTAGCAATCCTCTCAACAACGGCATGTGTTGCTGCTGATGGGGACCACTTCGAACGCCTTATCTAGCAACGGCTTCACCATAGCATAAGTGTATGTGTAAGTATGTGTCCTGAACACCCATATTCACAAGTACTCATTTCGTTAGTTTTTTACGTTGCCGAAGGCCTTCATTGATAAAATTGATTTATTTTAATCATTGTGTCTTAATTTTTAATCATTGTGTGCGGGCTGGACTTTTATCAACGTTATTTTGGCACACTTTAAGAACTTTATATTATACTAAGGCCTTCATGTTTGGACATTTCAGAATCATTTAGAATCACCCTGTATATTCAACAATAGATATTATCTTTTTTCAATTGACCATTCGAAAATACCAGATTTTCGAAGGGAAGGGGAAACGTGAAATATCAATTAAGATACACTGTAGCATCTGTTGTGTAGTTGGGCTGAGCATGCAGCACTGCAGGACCAATGTTAAGACTGGAGTGTGTGGGGGGAGGGGGAGGCGAAGACCAAAATGATCGTTCTCAATTTCCCACAAACAAGATTGTATTAAATTTAAAGAAATCAGTTTTTAGAGAGGGATTATGGAAGTTATGTCTAAGGAGATAAAAATTTTGAATACACTTACTCATATTTTAAGTTGGCCCCTAAAAAAAAGCATTATACTTATTTTGAAGAAATCAATCGTTTAAGCGTTGATTTCGAAGTTAAATTTTTAATTTAAGGTTAGAAAAAATTTGTTTAAAAAATCGAATAATTTAAGTTTTGTTAAGAGATAATGTGATGAACAAACATATTTATTATTTTCAGACAACATCCTGAACTATCTTCATTTAATTAAATTCATCATATCTCTTTTGATTTTATTCATTCATATACAATATTTCGTCAAAAGAAATTCCTTGACTTTCTGAAGTCTCTTCTAAAAAATTAATAATACATAGATTCCAAAAAACTTACAATAATTATAACAACAATTTACGTATACTTTGATATGCTTATTTTGTTTTAAAACAATTACATACCTTTTGACATGTTTACTTTGTTGGAACAGCAATGAGAAGCTGTAATATTTCATGTAAAAAAGCATTTTATGTAAATTTCGCCTTATTTTTTAAAATCTTTTTAAAACTTTCTATCAAATATTTATTTATTTGGAAACCTTTTGCTTTATTTATACGTAATTAGAGTCATTTATACATAATTACTGTTTATAATTAGAGTCTCTATAATTAGTCTTTTCTCTCTATCTTTTACTTGTAAGAAAACTTCTGGATTGTGGTTATTGGTTAGGCAATGGTCTGCCCAGTCTGAAATATTCCCTTTATTGTTTTTGAATGCCCTTACATGTTCTTTTTAAAAAGCAAATAAATTTCTCTTGATGAAATATTTTATACTAGCAGCAAAGCCTGTCGGCCGACAGGCAGAAAAAAATCTGAAAAATCATTTTATTATCAACTATCAAATATAAAGTAAATGTAATCTAAATTCTGTGCTAACTTCTGATCGAAGCTTCTACGGCAAAAATGGTTTTGATTTTGGAAATCAGCGTAAACAACGGAGTAAGTATGCCAAATTTCATTAAAATGGATGCAGTGGTAACAAAATTAGTTCGTTTTGAACGTATGTTTTGTTAGAATTTCAGTTGTCGAGGTCAGTTTCAACGAATAAATTTTCATGGAAACAAGATGGAATGACACAATGAGCTAATATTTTCATCCAATTTGAGTGCTTTTGATTCAATGGTACCATTGAGAACCGTTGGATCTATCTTAATAGCTTAATTATATCGAGTTACAGACAGACAGACAGACAGACGAACTTAGCCAATTTATATGTATATATTTATATATATATATATAAAACCCAAAAAAGAAAAACGAAATAAGACCAACCATATCTAAAGTTTAATTTATCTAAAGAATAATTATTATTTTTGACTTATAACTCCGAAAGGCATTTAAAACTCATCTTTGTATAATCTAAATACTGCGCTAACTTGTGAACAAAGCTTCTACGGCAAAAATGGTTTTGAGTTTCAAAATCAGCGTAAAAAACTGAGTAAGTATGCCAAATTTCATTCAAATCGGTACAGTGGTAAAAAATTATTTGGTTTTGAACGTATGTTTTGTTAGAATTTCAGTTAAAATTTCATGAAAACAACATGGAATGACAAAATGAACTAATATTTCATCCAATTTGAGTACTTGATTCAATGGTACCATTGAGAACCCTTGGATCTATCTTAATAGCTTAATTATATCGAGTTACAGACAACGGACAGACAGACAGACAGACGAACTTGGCCAATTATATAAGTTGATGAATGAATAAAATCAAAAGAGATATGATGAATTTAAATGTTTATTATTGTTATTATTTAATTATTAATAACATTTTTATTCAGATATTGTGTAACCAAGAGTCCAAGTGTTCGTAGTTATCTCCCAGTGCTAAAATGGAAGATGTTTAAATGCGTGGGCGTTGATCCGATTGAAGTTAAAGTACTAGGTGACCACACTTACAGTACCGTATTCAGAGCTACTTTGAAATGGAATGCTACCAGGATTAAGAAATACACTATCAGATATGACTTTTGTGAAAAAAAATTAAGTTCTAAAATCTGTTAGTAAGGTAAAATACGGCGCTGTCAATGAGGAAATGCATCAACAAATAAAGATTAAGGCAAAATAAGATGAAATTTCAAATTTTTTTATGTTTCTCTGAAATTGAGACAGAAACTTAATTGGCCTGAAATTTTATTTTTAAGTGGATAATGCATCTAAAACAGTAAGAAAGTTGCATTTTCCAAGCAGCAGAGAGCTTTTATGTTAAAATAGGTCTACTCTACTGAACATGCTGTAATTGTAAAGTTCAGCAGCCGTTTTGTAAAACTTACGATAAGAATCTTTATCAGCTGTGGCAGTTGGAAAGATGATTAACAAATCAAAGGAAACTGAATCCTTGCAAGTAAAGCCTGGAAGGGAAGGAAGCTTTTCATCTCGAATTTCTCAGATATTTCCAGGACCTTGCAACTATTGTAGAGGACTATCCATGGATGATCCTGCTAGAACAAGCAGCGCACGAGGCAATTCCACTCTGTGCTCTTTACTCCACTGTATGGAAACTTCTTTAAAAAATTAATCCTTATTATCAAAATAAGATCAACCGTCAGCAACAGCTGCAAAAAGCTGAATCTGAGATACGCCTCTCATTTGCTTTAAAGTGTTTGGCGAGAATAGAAGTGAACCATGCTTAGCCATGGAGCGTTCTCAGGGAGATGAGGCCATTTTTATCTCGAAAGTTGCGAGTCTGACAACACTCAAAACAATCATATATGAGCACTACAAGTTATTCAGTTTCGTTATTCCTCAACTCCAATGAAGAGGATGCAAGAATGACAATTTTTATGAAGATGGCGCGACCTCATGTTTTACGAATAGTACAGCGACTGTTACGATATCATTTTGCTAAAGCACTTTACTCCCGAGATATTCAATTCTGCGGTTGACCACACCGTGCAGTGAAAGCAATATTTTGTCCAGAACAATGGAATTTTCATAACGAAAATCAACTTCATCATCATCGCCTGTAAATGAGTTTGAAGCTTTGTTACATTTCCTCTATCAAATTAATTAAGTTTCTGTTTCAGTTTTTGGAAAGAACTAACAAGATTCTGAATTTTATCTTAAGTTTGATTTATTATTCATTTCTTGATACAGTGTTACTCCGCATAACGGAAAGTCACGGGACTGGAAGTTTCGTCCGTTATTGGGAGGTGTCCGCTATTGGGGAGGACTATCTTTCTTTCATTTTTTAGCTTATAGCATATCATTCAATGAAAAATTACGTACAATCTTAATTCAATTTCTACAATTGCGGTATGAGAGAATATGAATAATTGCAAATTATTTACTATATTCCTTTTTAAATGAGTGCTAATCCGTTTGTCTTACTTAAAATAATGACAAAATTAATTTACAGTATACAGAAAATTAATTTCTAGCCATTCATTTTATGCCTGAAACGTGTCCAATCCTAAAGTTTAGCCGAATTCTCTGGCTTTTTCTTGAAGGAAAACACCGCTTATAGGAATGTTCTTTGATGAGCTGAGCGGAACCATTTTATCACCACTTCGTCGATTTTGCTTGTTTCAGTTTTACGAAACTTCAAATTTTTCGAATTTTCGTTTGAATTCACCATCCACATTTTTCTAATCTCACCTTTGTCCTTCAAAAGTTCACTTATCTGAGTTTTTCCAACTTTAAAACGTTCAGCAAGACAACGCACACTCAGCTTTTCTTTTTCAGCAACTTCAAGAACATCAATTTTTTCTTTCAGTGCAAATCTCTTCCTTTTTGATGCCATTTTAATTTCAAACTAAATTTAATCAACACGTTTATAAGGATAGCTTTACGAAGGATTGATATTTACAAAGCAACTGCAGTGAAAAAAAAGGCCTCAGATTTGTGCATTGAATCATGAGACACAGATACAATGTATCAATGTATGGGACACCGATACAATAAATCAAAATATGGGACACCGATATAAATACAACCACGATGTGTTTGTCGAAATGTTAATCAAAAAAAAAATTATTTTTTTTTTCAGTTAAAAAAACTGTCCGCTATTCAGAGTGTCCGCTATTCGGACCCGCAATAATGTCCGCTAATTAGAGGTGTCCGCTATTCGAAGTGTCCGTTAAAGGAGGTAACACTGTACATTGTCATGCATTTCCTCTTTTAAAATGCGAAATTCTCTCTTTTTTTCACTAAATTCTTCTCCCCATCCATAAATTCTTCTCCCCATGAATTCGAGTATCCCTATTCAGAGCTATGTAACTCCAACTAATGAGTTAAGAAACAGATTGTTTTCTAATTACACTTAATAGTTGGAGCTACAGAGCTCTGAATAAAGAAACTTTAATTATGTCTATCTGGTAATTGTAGATTTACGCAAATTCTAAGAAATGGAAAATATTATGGTAAATTATGAATATTTTCAGTTGTAATACAACGTATGTAGTTTTTTTTCTAAGTTCTTTCAAGAATTCTATATTATACTTTTTTAAAGATGCAACTGAAACTTGATATTAATAGTTCTTAAATTATATTGTCCCGCAACTGCCCTTGAAGGCGGTGGGGTGCGCGAGAGTTTTCGGACTCTCAGCGATTTTCGACCAACGGGTTTGAATAGCTGACGGTCGCATGCGTTTAACTCCCAAGTAAGAAATCCGGTACCAACAGAAGACTAGGTGAAACCTAAGGTGTGTTTGGTGAAGAAATACCTGTAGAAAAATCCTCAACCTCCGCCAGTTCGTAATGCATCGCCCAAATCACTGGACTATCAGACCTACATAAATACTTCTGTTAATAATAATTAAGACCCAGTAAGCCTAATTTAGAGCCTAATTTTAGTTGAAAAACTATAAATTTAGACTTAATTCAAAATTAATTCGATAACTTTAGCTAACTTTGGTAGCAAGATTAATTTTCATTTTTTTTGCTCAACACATTAATAATATTTCAAGCGTAAATACTGAAAAAATCCCATCATATAATTTATACATAATAGATATTTTTATGGAAAAATGTTTATTGAACTCTTTTACATGTTCTGTAACATTTTAGTTAGTAACAAAAGAGAATTCGTCTTCTGTAACAAAAGAGAATTATAATTTAAAAAATTAGTAAAGAAAAAGTGATTAATTTTTCTTTATTAATTTTCGAAATTATAATTCTCTCTTGAAAACGTAGCAAAAATGTTAAGAAACATGTAAGAGTTTAATAAACATTTTTCCCTTAAAATATCTATTATATGCATATTAATAATATTCTGATTTTGATTTTGTTTTTAATCTTAATTTGACCATTTGGTATTTGTTTATTTTTAAATTTAGTAAATGAGAATAAAGAGAAATGGTGATGAGGCTTATGATCTATGGAATAAGAAAATCTGAACCTTAACAATGAAGCTTCAAACCATTTATTTCAATTTTTTCCAGAGAATTTATTTAAGAAAACAACAAACTTAGGTTTTTTTTTCTTTAAAAAGAACCGATTTAAAGTTTTAAAAGACCCTGAAAGTCTTCGACTTTTTATGTTTTTGTGGTTCAGTTTGTGTTCATGAAAAAGTAAGCGAAAATGGTTGTGATTTTCTATTATAAATAATTTTTCAAAGAAATTAAAATTATTATAAATAATTTATTCTATATTAATTAAATTACGGAATAAAAGTTCCATAAAAATGTTGAGGGTTTTATTTTTCATTTGCGTTCCATCCACCTCCATTCTTAAGAGTTGTTTCCTTTAGTTAATTCTAAAGAAAACTGAATTACAACTTGAAACACATTTAATTGAAGAAATAAAAGAAAAGAACTCAAACTTACACGAAAACAAAGAGTTCGCACCCTGAGCCATCATGTCGAAAAATCTGGTACAGATTTACCCGTGATGATAAGTCCAGAGTAGGAATATGATCAATACAAGGAATTACAGGAGTACTTTGCACGCTTTTATTATTGTTGTTTGTTTTGTTGGAGGGGAGGGAGGGGGCACATCCTGTAGTGGAGATGGTTTCCTTAACTTTGATTCTCACACTGGACCTATCATCAAGGATAAAACTGGCTGATGAAGCCTAATGAGGCTGTAACCGCTGTCCCAGATTCCAGGTATCATGGCTCAGGGTATAAAATCTTTGTTTCGTGTAAGTTTGAGTTCTTTTTCTGTATCATTTAATTCTATTTCAAAGTTTCAGTTTCGTAACACAGAAATCAGTGTTAAATCTCATAGAAATGGGAACCATGAAGGAAAAAAAAAAAGAAAACAACTTCTGTGTTGAATTTATTAATAGTTTAGAAAATGATTTAAAATTTATTTAATTGAACTTATTTCTTCAAAAAGTAGTTATTTTTAGAATTGTTTTATTTTATCCAATCTATAATTAGCTAATTTTACAGTAAGATTGAAAAATTTCATTGATTGAATAAACTGTCTTTGAAAGATCATATTTTAGTGATGATTTTTGATGAAAGTTTTAGTGATAATTTTTATTTAAAACCATTTAAGAAAAGTTAAGAAGCAGAGATTTTAACAGTTCAAACTTATCTTTAATTCGTTGTAATTTACAACTAACTTAATTAGAATGCTGAAAATTTAATGATATTTGGACGCTACACAATTTGTTTCTTATTAATTTTCGAATAATTATAAAATTATTCTTTATAATGTTTGTTTAAAATAACATTTCTCATTTTATTTTGCAGACACGTTTTCGTGCAGGCATTGTATTTTATATTATCTTCTATCTAATTTTAGATCGTAATGGTGCAGGCTTTCTCCAGTTAATTTATTTATTTTAAACAATTAATTTATGTTACGGTACTTTTTTAAATTTCCGCTAGGATTAGAAAAGTTTCATTGTATTAATAATGATTTTAACTTTTTCTTCTTAAGGGAAGTGAAGTTAAAACCAGAATGTTTTTGTTTTTTATTTATACGAATATATTCACTAATAGATCTTTTTGAAACAGCATGCACAATTAGAAGCAGAAGAAGTTCTGTCGATTTATCAGAATATATATTTATCAGTTTATTAATCTACTACTCTGATATGATTCATTCACTTTATGGATTTAATTCATTGTCAGCAAATTTGAAGATACTGTTTGTAGTTGGTAGATATTACAGTAAGCAAATGTTTTATTTCTAGAAGCTTCTATTTTGCATTGACATAATTTTAGGTAAGATATCGTTTCCCATCTTACTATCATTTGTAAACCTAACAATCTCCAATGAGGGAAAAGATTCAAATTTTTATCACGCCACTCTGCCATTGAGGGAAAGTGAACTGTGAAGAAGAATTAATTTTAAGTGAAATAATATTTAACAGCTTCTTTCGGAGGAGGACATATCAACGCACTTATCAGAGATTATATTTTCGTGAAGGGTAACTTCTAATTTATTGCTCAATCAATCTCTTAAAGGTCTTAAGAAGATACGGAAAGAAGCTATTGATTGATAAGAGCTAGCAAATGAGAATTCAGTCCTTCCAGCTTTAGGAATGAAAAATACTCTTTTCCGCCTTCAGAATTAATCTTCACTTACTTCTTAATGTAATATTAGGGCAAGACAAGAACAAAAAAATATGGATAAGAAGCGAGATAACATTATCTAACCTTTCTTGAATCTGCAGATTTAAAAGGGTTAAAGTGCTTCTTTATTACTATTGTAAGTAATAATGCTTTTAAGAATAAGAAATCATTTTTGAAACCTTTAAAAATAGTAAAAAGAATAAAAATTTAACGTGCATAAATAAGTTTAAGAATGAACTCGAGAACTAAATAAATTAAAGGTTCTCGCGCTCTGAGCCACTATCTCGGGAATCTGGACAGCTTTTTCAGCCTTGTTCTCAGGATGCGAGAACCTTGTCATTTCTTGGTCGATTCTTAAACTCAATTTATTTATTTTTTTGAGTTATATGTTTTTGGGATTCCTTAATTCCTTTATCTAATTCCTTTGAACATTTCGTTGGCTGGGACAAGAAATTTCAGGTCGTGCTGGACATGTTTAGATTCTTTGTTGTGTGTTTTTGTTTTGGGTGCCACTCGGGAGTGCTGGGGTGGTATCCTTATCTGTATCATGAAAGATAACTTTGAGCCATCATTAAGGCTAAATCTGAAGGAACCTAACAAGGCTGAAGCAATGTCCCAGATTCCCAGATTCCCAGGCTCAGGGATTGAGAACCTTCAATTTCCTGCATTTGTGCATTTCTAGAGTTGATTCTTTAAAAATAGGATTAACATAATTTTCGCTGTTATCTGAATTAGGAACGTGGGTTTTTAAAAGATGTTGGAGAGATTCCGCAACGTAAATGAATTAACATCAACAAATGAATGGCAATTGATCAACAGTCATATCTTGTTTAAATTCGAAGGAATGTTCATGGAAATTTCCTACAATTAACTACAAGATTAAGACCTACAATCAGCTTAGGAATAATAAGAATTTAGTAATTATTCAAGCCGATAAAGGAAATGTCACGAACGTTTTGGATAAGGCCATGTACCAAGAAATGATTAATGTGCATATTACAATTAATTACACTAGAGTTACCGATTCGATAGAACAGATTAATAACAAAATAAGGAAAAAAATATCAGAAATGCAAACATAAAATACAAGGATATTAAAGAAATTAATAATTTATCTATTGGTACGACTGCCAATTAGCGGAATTAAGAGGGACCTCCAAACCCCTTAATCCTAAAAAGATAACATGTTTTCAACACTCGATATAATGAACTAAAGGAATTATTTAATTTTTAATGTGTCAAGATTCATTGCCGACAAATTAAAATACAGTAAAACCCCGTTATTGCGCTCATCAAGGGACCGTGATCTAAAAGCGTATTAAGCGGGACAGCGCTATATCGAGGTTTAATTATACATAGAAAACATCCAGGGACCGTTTAAAAGGAGCGTAAAGAACGGGATAGTGCTATAAGCGGGAGCGCTATATCGAGGTTTTACTGTATGTAAAATTCTATAGGCCTTACAATAAATAGTGCCGAGTTTTGCGAAAATTTGAAGAATTAAAATTTTCCCATAATAATACAATGATGTTCTCAATGGAGGTCCAGGAATTATTTACATCTATTACAAAAGAAGTTCTGCCCACACAGCCTTACAAGAAGCATTATTATGTATGAGTAGGCATGAGAAATTACTAAATCCATACTTCCTCTTTAAATCACATCGTAACATATTGAAAAAACTTCATCTACACTTCATTTTATTATCGAATTTTCGGAAGAATTTTCTATCTTCCTTCTTCAAGATTACAATGTATAGTCAGGTGATATCAAATTACAAAAAAATTCCTTAAAATTTATCCTTAAAATGCTACTAACATATTATTATATTTACAATTGTTACAAATTCAACAATTCTTAATTTTAATACAATTGTTTTATTTTACTAACAATCATTAGATTGTTAGTAACATAATCATTTACTAACAATCATCCTACATTGGATGGAAGAGTTAAAATTCATAAAATTAAAGGATGAA
>JAFIDM010000003.1:19187988-19205014 GCA_023159025.1 Thereuonema tuberculata | reverse complement strand
TGTAGAACTCCTACATTGGATGGAAGAGTTAAAATTCATAAAATTAATAATCCAATTAGACCAATAATTAATGCTTATGGGAGCCCAGTCCAAAATGTAGCAAGATTTTTTAAAAAGAATAGTAAAGAATTTTCATTTACCCAGAGAAGAAATAATCGTAAAGAATACAAAAGACTTAGAAACTAAGTTACAACATTTGTATTTTATGAATAAGAAAAAATTTTATTTATATTCACTGGATGTAGAAAACATGTATTCAAATATACCAGTTACAGAAACACTGCAAATTGTAGAAAAATTAGCGTATAATCACAATGAGGAGTTAATGAAACTAAATTTGAATAATATAGAATTGATGGATTGGGTGAGATTCATTTCGGACAATACCTTTTTTAAACACAAAAATAAAATGTTTAAACAGATTAAAGGATTCCCTATGGGGTCACCTTTATCAGGAACACTATGTAACATTTTTATGAATTTCTTTGAAAATGATGTAATTAAGGAATCTAAATTTAATTTTGAATATTACCGCTATGCAGATGATATTTTGATTATATGGTTTGGGACCCCGAGACAGTTTCAAAACTTTTTTAACATCATTAATAGTAAGAATCAAGACATAAAATTTAAAATGGAAAAAGAAGAGGAAGGAAAATTGAATTATTTGGATGTTTGTTTGATAAAAAAGAATAATTACAATTTGTACCTAAGACATTACAAAAAAGACTTTCAAAGTGACCACATTCTAAATTTTAAATCAGGGCATAGTTTTATGATCAAGAAGAATATTGTTGATAACTACATCCATAGATTGGATCAAAATTCAAGTTGTGACTCTGATTTTAAGAAAGGAATTGAAAACATGAAGACGATTTTCATGAAAAATGATTATAGCACCAGTTTTCTAAATAAAGCAATAAGTAATTATGATAAATTTATGATTAAAGAAATGGATAAAAATAAAAGTAAAGAAACAATTATAGTGCCTTATCTAAATAATAGCAGTTGGTATTTGAAGAAAATTTGTAAAAAATTTGACATCAAGATAGGTTTTGAATACAACAACAAATTGAAAAATATTTTATGTCAAAAAATTAATAAAAATGAGAATGAAGCTAACATGGGATTAATCTATGAATTGGAATGCCAAAATTGTGGGAAAATTTATATTGGGGAAAGTAAAAGAACAACACGGGAGAGGGTACTTGAACATATTAATTGTATTAAAAATGACCAGAAAGAAAAATCTGACGTAGCATATCATTGTAGGAAAAATGACCATTGGATCAGGGAGGAAGTAAAAATAATTATGTTAGAAAAAGATACAAAAACAAGAAAAATACTGGAAAGCATAATAATCAGAAACTCAAGAAACTTAAATTACAATAGAAGCAAAGGTTTGGAAGTTGAGAGTATTTTCGTAAATTTAGCTACGGAAATGGTAAAAACTCATATGAACAAGAACAAAAAAAGTGTAATAATCGATGAATTTAAAAAATTATGATTATTATAATGATTGTTAGTAAAATAAAACAATTGTATTAAAATTAAGAATTGTTGAATTTGTAACAATTGTAAATATAATAATATGTTAGTAGCATTTTAAGGATAAAATGCTAAGTTTTGTTAACAGCTATGCTAAGAAATTTTTTTGTAATTTGATATCACCTGACTATACATTGTAATCTTGAAGAAGGAAGATAGAAAATTCTTCCGAAAATTCGATAATAAAATGAAGTGTAGATGAAGTTTTTTCAATGAGAAATTACTACTTGAATCGTTCACTGAATTCTCATTCTACAACTAATATTTCATTGCTAATAACAATATTACGAAGATCAATGGCAAAGCCGACGCACCTGCCTAAATTAATAATTCAAATTGTTTAAAAAATACACAAATCAAACATTACTTTTTTAAAAAACTTGTTTAAGAATAAAATTAAGTACAATTAAAATTTACAGATTTAAAATTTAAGATACGACCATGGTTTCGCGTCTGCGAAGTCGACGCTTCCTCAAGTAATCCAAAGATAACAATATTATCTTTCAGCATAAAGTTTATGTGGCTACCCTCTTCTATCAAATATCTGCAGAAATTTGCATGCAATTCACTGAAAATTACTATTTCACGTTTTTAATAGCCCTGTAAGATTTTATCAAAGGTACGTGAATAATATCTTATTATAGCTAGAAAGAATTTCGATAACGATATGTTAGCGCAATTTAATACTATCTGTCAAACTTTAAAATTCAGCTAAGTCAATTATCTTTTTTGGATAGTCTTATTATTAACAATTAGGAGGTATTCCAAATTCGGCCATGCAAAAATCTACTGCTTCCGATCAAATAGGCTACTTCCATAAAAATCATCCACGCTTACCTTTGTTAAAAAGATCTTAATACATATGATTTCAAAAAGCTTTTGTAATATGCACTTCTGAAAACTTATTTTTTGATCATTTTTGAAACACAATCAAGAATCAATTAACAGCTATCTGATTAAATTGATAAATTACAATATCCGGCAAAGTTTAATGAATATTTATAATCCTCAAGCCCAATCTAAGGATAATAGGATTTACACTGCTTTTCCTTTCCATCCAATGTTATAATTATAAGAATTTACAAAACAATTTAAAAAATATGAAAAGGGAAGAAAAAATCTATAAAATGCACAAATTCGTTAGAATTGTTTGCTTTTAACGCATTGAGCTATTATCAATAGCAATCTTAGACAGCTGTTTCGTCCTTATTAGGACTCATCAGCCAGATTTAGCTTTGATAATGGATTCTTTAGTTGTTTGCTTTCAAGCAGGTTCCGCTTCCGAGAGCGGGAGACGGAATCATAGGTACCGACGCATTCCGACCTCCATTATCAAAGCTAAATCTGGCTGATGAGTCCTAATAAGGACGAAACAGCTGTCCCAGATTGCTATTGATAATGGCTCAATGCGTTAAAAGCAAACAATTCTAACGAATTTGTGCATTTTATAGATTTTTTCTTCCCTTTTCATATTACATCAATGCACGTTAAACCTTCTTTAATTTAATAAATACTTATACCTTTTCTGCTTTCTACCTCTTCTATATTCCGATACCCTATAATACATGCATTCCAGATTTACGTAAAAAAGGGATGAATTTATTTAGTCCCATGTTTGCATAGCAATTGCTATTACATAGGCAATAGTAGCCAGCAACTTAAAACCGTTTTTCAGCTCATCGAAGCTGTACAAAAACAAGCAATATTTATAAAACAGGGCACATTGTTTTATATTATTTACTGATTTCAGTAATTTTTTAATATTATATAAAGACAATAACAAGGAACGTAGAGAATTAAAAGAATCTTACTTTCCTTCCTTTCTTAAATCTTACAATCATGTGTTGCCTAATATAAGTGTTAATAAGTAAAAAGATAATTCCAGATTTTTAAAGAAAAATAAAGAAGAAAAGGACAAAATTCAGAAGAGACTTCACAATCTTAAAATTTCAGCAACAACACCAAGGAGTCATGCCAGTTCCTCTCGATCGTCTTGCAAATGATGATTATTGTATCCGCCGTAAGAAGGCAACTCCATGGCAACAGCGTCTCAAGTTGGATGGTTTCCCAATATGCATAATTCCACCACCAGAGATCTATCTAAATTATGAATGCACCAATCAAAATTTTGGTTGTAATATATTGTTTAGTAGTACTGTAATATGGAAATATTTCGAGCCTCCATGCCGGAGAGCTTGATACATACACTTAGTGAATGGACATTCAGGTAGTGATTGCCAATCACTACCGTATCAGCACTATCGACAATTACTTATTCTCCATTGCTTCTGGCACCTTTGAATTATAGGCTTTTCTAATTGGTCTAACAAAGATTTTATCCTCAGGTAATATGATAAAATTTTGGTTTCGCTATTTTCAGTGAAAGGCTCTCAATTGGATTTACAAATCGCAACCTGGAAAGATAACGGCTGAAACAACTTCAGCATACTTGTGTACCATCACGGGCAACGGAACATTGACCTCTACATTTTTTGCTGGCCACAAATATCGGACGGTGTGTTGACAGGTTGCCTGATGCATTTATCACCAGAACTGCCAGCGATTGACTAACATTCTTACGATTGCTGACAAAAGACGAGCCCAGAAAGAAAATTGGCATATTTTAATAAAAATGTAAACGAAACATTTAAATTTGTAAAGACGGATAATGGTTTCGAATTCTATCTTTTTTTTGTTTGCAATATCACGTAAGATATCAAATTCCTGCAACTACTTCCTGAAATAGATTCAATAATAACATGATTAATTTATTGTCCTTTTTCTTAAGGCCTGTACACTTGACTAAACTATTTAATACAGATTAAAAATTAAAAATTAAAATAAATTGAATTAAAACATTAAAAAGGTCACAACCAGGTTTCCTCCCCGAGAGGGGAATTTTTCAAGTGATGAAATGTTACTGCAACACGACAATAAATAATTGTCCAAATAGGCGGGGTCTAATGTTGTCCACGTGATATGCTGGCATGTCATGCTCGATGAATATAGCACGTCTGGTGGTAGTTTGGTGAACTGATGACGTAAACAAATGCACATGGATCTGTTTACGATGATTATCTCCTGTTTGGTGATCGATCAAGTCCTTTTTTTTTGTAGTTGTTCTGCATCTGGTGGTCACTGTTTTTATCTGAAATAAAACTAGAAAACTATGATGATTATTAAATAAATTTGATCTATCAAGAGTTCATTTTTTTTAAGTTTGAGGTACGGTGAAGATAGGGTGATTAATTATTTTTTCCTTATATTTCTTTATTTTCTTTTCTGTCTTTCTTCTTCTTGGAGGAAGGAAGCCATATTTTTGAATTGAACTGAAAGGAACTGAAAGGTGATCATTATATGTATGATAAGAAGTAGCAATGTAAATTGATTCTAAGCATTTACGTTGGAAATATCCTTTGCATTTGGCTAATACGAAAGGATTTGTAAGATTGATAGCGTGCTGAGGATGCATGGAGTGTTCAACTGTGAGGTATTCTGTATTTCTATTGTGCATAACTCTACGGTGGTCGGCGCCGATCGGCCAAAGGTCTACGGGTCTCCCCAAGATAAAGGCATTTTGACCGTCGCACCGTAGAGCATATACAACACCTTTGTCCCATGGTCGGGTTTTTGTTGATGATAAAATCTTTCAATCGTATTAGATGCAGGTTAAGTAAATCTAATGTTGTAGGGTTTACATATTTTATTCAGTGCAGTGAATAATTTCAGATGAAATTCCAAAGAAATGAATGTTTAGTTTTTCATTACTTATATAAGTTGTTGTAATGGTGCTCACATGCTGCTTTTATGTTATTTTCAATAAACCAGATTGGAAAGTTATTATTGATGAGTAGGTTCCTAATCGTATTCAATTCATCATTGAGATTATTTAAGTTAGAAGAGTAGTTGAAATGCTCTTTTTGTCAGCATCATAATTAAATTTCTCTTAAAGGGTAAGGGAATGTAAGAGAAATAGTTCATGGTGATGCCTGAGTGGTTGTTTTTCCTGTATACTTGAGTATCAAATTCTCCATCAAGTTTTGTGATTAGGATGTCCAGGTACGAGATGCAATCAGTGTTTTCGTATTCAATATCAAATTTGATTTCATCATCAATTTGTTCGAAGACATCGCGGATTCCTAATATAATGTGTTAATATAATACGACGGTCATAGAGGCCTTTATCTTGGGGAGACCCGTAGACCCTTGGCCGATCGGGTCGCCGACCACCGTAGAGCTACGCACAATAGAAATACAGAATACCTCACAGTTCAACACTCCATGAATGCTCAACACACTATCAACCTTTAATATTAGCCAAATGCAAAGGACACTTCCAACATAAATGCTTAGAATCAATTTACATTGCTACTTTTATCATAGAGATAATGATTATCTTTCAGTTCCTTCTATTCAAAAATATGGCTTCCTTTCTCCAAGAAGAAGAAAGACAGAAAAGAAAATAAGGAAATATAAGGAAAAAAATAATTAATCACCCTATCTTCACCGTACCTCCAACTTAAAAAATGAACTCTTGATAGTTCAAATTTATTTAATAATTCATCATAGTTTTCTAGTTTTATTTCAGATAAAAACAGTGACCACCAGAAGCAGAACAACTACAAAAAAAAGGACTTGATATATCACCAAACAGGAGATAATCATCGTAAACAGACCCATGTGCATTTGTTTACGTTCTCAGTTCACCAAACTACCACCAGACGTGCTGTATTCATCCTAGCAATCATGCCAGCATATCACGTGGACAACATTAAACCCCGCCTAAGGACAATTGAACTTATTTATTGACGTGTTGCAGTAACATTTGATCACTTGAAAAATTCCCTTCTCGGGGAGGAAACCTGGTTATGACCTTTTTAATGTTTAATGTTTTAATTCAATTTTTTGCAATTTATAATTTTAAATTTTTATTAAATAGTTTAGTCAAGTGTACAGGCAAGAAAAAGGACACTTTCACAGTACACGTAAAAAACCCTATTATGAAATGATTAATTTAGTTTAAAGTGTATGCTAGTTTTATGACGATTTAATAATGTATCTACAAAGCGATAGCTTGACAAAAGACTGACCCACGTCTGATTCTGGTTCGATTGACAGATTTATTTATTTTTTATCTCTTCTAGATATCTTAATCTTCCTTTCCTATCTTATTCTCGACTTAATGTTTGTTGCTGTCGCAACTTAACTCACTATTGCTCTTTGCGCCACTAAATATCTCATGCTGAAAAATGCGACTTCAATATTTTATTACTTTAATAATCAAAGTGTTCCTCTTAGTTTAATAACAGCTTAAATTAATATATGTGAACATGTATTTAAACCATCAAACACAACATTAGAAAATAACCAAGTTTTACACAAAAAATTATAAGTGAATTTTAAACTTTACCATTTTATTCTTTTTTAGCTCACCAATATCGTCTAGTAATCTTTTAATATGTGTTTATATCAACATGCATAATTAATATTAAATTCATGCATCTGTCTGTTAATATTAACACTAGATTGTTTAAAGGCTTTTACTTCAATAACTGAAACATGTTTCACTAATTATAGATTCTAATTCTAGAAAGTAACGACTCTTATTCGTTCTTATTTTTTAAATTTTTAATGAATTTTGTAACTATTAATTTTATTGAATGTTGCTTAAAATATTAGTGTGACCAAAAGTGCTATTCGAGATCTTATTATTATTAAAAATTATAATTAATTTGAGTCAGTTCAGTTAATTTTAATTTATCACATTTCCTTTATTAATTGATTTCCCCTTAATTAAGGTTACCATTTTTTTCTAAAATGAAAAGGAGGACGCAAATAATTTGAAGAAAAAACAACTATTATCAGGGGTTTCAGGGGTATAAACTTATCTGTTCAACCAAAAAAAAGAAACCTCTAAACCTATCTGTTCAATAAAAAAAAAGGTTTTAAACTTCATATATCAAAAAGGAGGACATATTACTCTTCAAACATCAAAAAGGAGGACAGAATTTACAAAAGGAGGATATTTAGGAGGACACTTCTCAAGGGAGGACAAAGCTTCAAAAAGGAGGACTGTCCTCCCTAAAGGAGGATGGTTGGTCACCTTACCTTAATAGACCTTCGAAAGAATATATAAACTACATTCTTTATTTATGTCGAATGACTTTTGTTTATTTTGTTTATCTAAGCATTTGAAATGGAAATATGTGGCTATGTCTGTCTCTGTGTGTGGGTGTGTATGTGAATCTGTTCAAAATATTTAGCATACTTCCCATCATTCTAAGTATTAATTGGAAAAATATTCTTTATTTTTATCGTATTAATATAAAGGACCAAACACACAAAGACAAAATAGATATAAATAAATAATTTCATAATAAATAACATTACATGTTGCAAAGGTTCTATCCTTCGTCGTCAGATGATCATAAATAAATATGGAAAAGAGAAACAGGCTCGGAATTGAATTTAAATATAACAATAATTTAGGATAACAATAAATAGCAAATATGACAACAAATAATCACCGTATAATTGTATTACAGCGCGTTAGATAAATAATTATCTGGATAAAAACATAACAATAATTTAGAATAGCAAAAAGTTTTCACATGTAATAATAAATAATCACCGTAAATTGTACTGCAGCGCGTTTTTAATTGAAATATCAGTATTATAACATGGTTTAGATTTAATTAACAATGATTCGTGGAATTTTCGTAAGTACCAATCTTTCTCAATCCCATAAATGACTGGATTGTTTACCATTAGTGTGTGGCCGGAATTTTTGTGATGCAATGCTGTTAAATATTGCAGGTTATTCTTCTCTATCGCTGTTTCGTGTTCTTTCATTCGTTTTTTTACCTTACGTCCAGTCTCCCCAAAATACGTGCAATTAACACTGCCTCCTTCACATTTAATATCATAGATAGCTCCCATTTTTTCTTCATTCTTAATTTTATTAATATTCCCATTAAAGATGTGCTTTAAAGTATTATGAGCTTTGTGCGCTAATTTTATATTGGCCTGATTTAAAATGGGATCAAGCATATGCTTAAGGTTAGTATCATATGGAATAGAAACAAATTTCTTATTTTCTTTATCTTTAGTACTGGGCCTAGAAAATTTATTTCTTTGTATGGTTTTATTAATAGTTGTATCAATGAAACTTATAGGAAAATCATTTCCCATAAAGATATGTCTGATTAATCTTAATTCATTAGATAATAATAATTGATTGGAGCAAATTTTAATAGCTCTATTGACTGCCAAAGAAATTGCATTAGTTTTATAAATTACCGGTCCTGCTGAATTATAATTTATAGTAATATTTGCATTAACTTCCTTTCTATATACTGTTGTGTGAAATTGACCCTTAGATCTAATTATTAGGACATCCAGAAAAGGAATCTTATTGTCCCTTTCTATTTCCATTGTGAATTTGATATTATTATCAACTTTATTAAAAGCATATAAAATGTTTTGAATTTCTTTCTGATTAACTAACAAAAATATGTCATCTACATACCTACATATCAAGGATATATTCTTATTGACTAACTCCATTTCCCATAGCTTGGATTCTAGAAAATGCATGACATATTCCGCAAGTATAATTCAGCAGGACCGGTAATTTATAAAAGTAATGCAATTTTTTTGGCAGTCAACAGAGCTATTAAAATTTGCTCCAATCAATTATTATTATCTAATGAATTAAGATTAATCAGACATATCTTTATGGGAAATGATTTTCCTATAAGTTTCATTGATACAACTATTAATAAAACCATACAAAGAAATAAATTTTCTAGACCCAGTACTAAAGATAAAGAAAATAAGAAATTTGTTTCTATTCCATATGATACTAACCTTAAGCATATGCTTGATCCCATTTTAAATCAGGCCAATATAAAATTAGCGCACAAAGCTCATAATACTTTAAAGCACATCTTTAATGGGAATATTAATAAAATTAAGAATGAAGAAAAAATGGGAGCTATCTATGATATTAAATGTGAAGGAGGCAGTGTTAATTGCACGTATTTTGGGGAGACTGGACGTAAGGTAAAAAAACGAATGAAAGAACACGAAACAGCGATAGAGAAGAATAACCTGCAATATTTAACAGCATTGCATCACAAAAATTCCGGCCACACACTAATGGTAAACAATCCAGTCATTTATGGGATTGAGAAAGATTGGTACTTACGAAAATTCCACGAATCATTGTTAATTAAATCTAAACCATGTTATAATACTGATATTTCAATTAAAAACGCGCTGCAGTACAATTTACGGTGATTATTTATTATTACATGTGAAAACTTTTTGCTATTCTAAATTATTGTTATGTTTATATCCAGATAATTATTTATCTAACGCGCTGTAATACAATTATACGGTGATTATTTGTTGTCATATTTGCTATTTATTGTTATCCTAAATTATTGTTATATTTAAATTCAATTCCGAGCCTGTTTCTCTTTTCCATATTTATTTATGATCATCTGACGACGAAGGATAGAACCTTTGCAACATGTAATGTTATTTATTATGAAATTATTTATTTATATCTATTTTGTCTTTGTGTGTTTGGTCCTTTATATTAATATTTACACGCACAACATGGATAATATTTTATCGTATTAATTGCAATTTAATACGATTGACTTTGAGTGATTTACTTTTATTCGTACTTCCTTATACGACAGATTATTTACGATATTTCATTCTCGGATTAAAAACTAAGCAGTAATAGAAATCTGTGACTGTGAATGATGTTAGAAGATTAAGGAATAGATTAATGTATAATTTCTTTCTTAAATGAATATCATGAAGATTTTATTTCCATAATCATAATTTATTACAGCAAACCTAATTAAAGAACGTAATCCTACAAATTAATCTTTAAAAAGAGTAAATTGAATTAGAACGATTTTTAATTCCCTCTTAATCCTCGGATTATCTCTGCCCTTTTTCATGTGGTAAACAGAACTAAACTGTGCCGCAAGCCTTCGTTTTACAGCTTTCCTAACTTAAGCTGCTGCAGAATGAATCCATTTTTTTCTGGACTATTTTCAATTCGCTGATTTAAGAGTTGTCTTGTTGGAAAATAATGAGTGGTTTGTTATGAGAAAGGCAGCCGTTATCGATTTCGTTTGGCTTCCACAGCTATTGGCATCAACAAAACAAATCGCTTAACTTGATCTCAGCCACAAACTTGTGACGACTGCGAGTCTAATACTTTCAGTTGAAATATGCGTTCATTGAATCATTTAAATGTATTACAGTAAAACCTCGTTAAGTCGTCACCCGGATAAGTCGTCATTCCGTTTAAGTCGTCGTTTTCCTTTGGTCCCGACAAGGTCTCATAGACAATAATGTAAAATAACCCTCTTTTACTCGTCACCAAATTTAATTCTACTCCGGATAACTCGTCACCCTCAAAAATGGCGAAAAGCATCTTTATTCTCAATTTTGCCTGCTATCTTTTCAGCGCCGCCCCTTCACTCTAAGAAAGCCTAGCCTTTACGGTGAATTTTCAGGTGGGAAATTCACTTGAGAAATTACACACTTCTCACTGCGACTCTTGTCAAGTGTATACGATTTTCTTGACCGCTACTGAGTGTGATTTCGTTTCATAGCGAGTAAGCTCTGCTATAACGGCTATTTTTTATCTTGCAATTTCGTGGTTCGATTACATTTGTAACATGTCAGGGAAACGAAAACTTACCTCGTTATGTTTTAAAGAAAAAAAAAGACTTAATTGCACTTTTTGAAAATCAAATGTTTCGAAAACAGCTTTTGCCAAAGAACATCGTATTCCCAGGACTACATTAAACGATATTCTTTCATCTAAACAAGTAATTGAAGAAGCTGACTGCAAAGACAAAAGAAAGAGAATGAGGAAATCGAAGTTTGACGAGATCGAGGAGGTTTTAGCTAGTTCGATGGCTAAAACATGCCAGATCGCAAAATATGCCGATTTCTGCCGTGATTCTCAAAGAAAAAGCCATGGAAATTGCTAAGGAGTTGAACATTAAAGATTTTGGCGGCAGCAATGGTTGGCTGGAACGTTTCAAAGACAGACATTGCCTTTCTTTTAAAACGATTATAATGTGGCAACTATAAAAAGTATTTTTTTTTTTTTTTACTTTCCACTCATTTTTGCACGTATTGATTACTGAAAATCTTGTTTTTCTCACCGAATCCTACATCAATTCATTAATATACTGTATTTCAGTGTTTTTTTTTTTGTTTTTTTTTTATTCAAAAATTCCCACTCCGCCTAAGTTGTCAAAAATGTTTGGTCCCTTGAGTCACGACTTAACGAGGTTTTACTGTATTAACAAGCCGGGTACCGTCGCTTCGCTCCGGAACCCTTGCATATATATAGCATTAAAAACTTTATTTATTTAGCAAATTAATATCGAGATCGGAGAATCTTCTACTTCCTAGCCCGTTGTAGCGTCTCCGCTTAACTTAGGTGTATTGCGGGTTGGCGCCACAAGCCTGGGATTGTCAAAAAAAAGTATGTTTTTACCTATCACAGGTGTGATATCTATATAATAGGTATCGTATATGCTCCAATTGAGGCCCCGGCGTTTATTTGCAAAACTAGCCTCTGCTCCCGGCGCTTAATAGAGACCGGCTGCTATTAGAGGCCGGCTATTATTAACAAAAACCTTCAGAACGCAATATTTTTATATCTAAATACCGGCTAATATTACAAACAGCTACTTTATTTGAGTTTCACATGCTACGTAAGAATGTTAAAGATAAATGGCAATTTCTTTCTGTACCTTTCGCTGCTATTCGTCGTCCGAATCCGCAATGACAGGCGGCCGCCTCACCGAAGTTTCTTTTGCATATTTCACCGCGCGAATCTTAAAGGCAGTGTCAAATGACCGTTTCGGCGGCATTTTGTAGGGCAATGTACCGTAAGGTATTACGCACGACTATAAAGATACGGACGCTTACACTAGTACCGGTAGGCAAACATCAAAGACCCGGCTACTGTTAGAGACCGACTACTATTTGGCCGTGTCCCCTCTGCAGCCCGGCGCATATTAGAGACCAGCAACAAGAGCCTCGCCGTTTATTGGAGCATATACGATATACAAAAACACGCGCGTATTCGAATGCAACGTTGGGTTAAATTTTCAAAGCAATTGGTGAAGAACTTTCGGAGATTTAAGATTTTGCACAAACGAACATTTACATTTTTATTTATATAGATTTTCCTGAAATCATATTAGTGTTGTTTGTTTGAGAAAAATAGTGCAAAAACATTGTGTTAATGTAAAAGCATCATAATATCGTTATTTCAAATATGAAAGTTATTGTAAGAGTAAATAATACAACAGCACTATGTTATTTTAATGAACATGAACATCGGAACTCACAGGCCTGTGTCTTAGCGACAACGCCAACCGCGCGTCCTGTCTTTTGTAATAGAAAAAGGTTAAGAGATTTTGGGGAGAGATGCCACACTTTTTGGAGAACCAGCCTATTTTTTTAATTACAAATAATTCAGTAATTGTAAGCATGGAAAAAATTAAAATAATAATATACTATACTAAACTAAATCCTATACTAAAAGTAAAGTCTTTTAAGAAAATATTCAGACATTGTAAAATTTACTTTTGTTTTGCAACATGCATTTTTCTTATTGTCTTATTATTTTATTTCCATTTGTATGTTTATGTTTATTGTCACCGGTTTTAATAAAAATTTTAATGAACGTAATTCTGAAGGAAATATGAGTATGCGCAAGCCAATATCGGTCCTATTAGTTGTGGGGGGAATGGCTCCCAAGTTTCTAATGTCGATAAAAAAAGAGATTGGTTTTGGAAAGAGGTCCAACATCCGACAACCCGGGAAAAATCGAACTCCTTATTTAATAGAGACCAGGTGAATCCTAGCATCCGTGGTTCAGTGGAAACTAATATACCGATCGAATCTGGCTTCTCAGTTTTGTAACAAGACGTCTTGCAACTGGAACTGTCAAATGCTGTTGATTCTCCATTGCAATTATGTAAAACAATAATATTTGTGATCAATGTTTCTTTGAAATCTGAGTGTCTGTGACTATTCGGAAATACAATAAGGTATCTTTGTAGATTAACTGATTTGCCCTAACAAACTAAAGACGACAATGTTTAGTATTTACTTGTAAACAGTTGACCGACTTCGAATCTTGCAATCATGTTGAACGATTATTTTATTTAATTAAATTTGATATTTTGTTATAAAAGATTATTTTTCTTAACTTCTTTGTACAACGTAAAATTACTTTTTATTATTACGAAGATTTTAATTATTACGGTTTCGTTATTCATTACGTAATTCTTTTAAGAAAAACTTATTTGCTTTTTACGATACATTATTTGTGCCAGTTGAATAATTATAAATGTCGTTCAAGAACAGCTGACGGCGTGCTATAAGAGTGATACGTTTAAAACTGATTCGAATCCCGCTGTTGGGCTTGATGTTTCTTTCTTTTTAAATGTTTGTTTCTCTTCATATGAAGCTGACTGTCACCTAAGATAATTAATAACTCCATCACAAATAGCTCTGATGATCTGAAAAATGGATTTGAGGATAAGTCACAAAAACAGTAATTATAAAGACAGGATTTTTTTTTTTGCACAGCCTCAGCAGCTCTTATATCTCTTTCTTCAGAGGAAGTTTAAATGGAAACTTTTTTTTAAGGCAAGATAAAGCTTGAAATGTGATAAATTTCTAAAGATTTAATTTCTTGAAATCCTGAATAGTTACTGAGTAGACAGCGTTCTCTTTTTCGTAATAATTAAATCCCTCCGACTGCCGCTCGCCTTCATTTTTTAGTCTTTTTGGGTTAAACATTTCTTTCGATAGACTTTATGAAGGTGATAACTGGATTTTCAAGGGGTTGGTAAGATCGTACGTGACTTTCCAATAATGCCAACCATGGCTCTAATTTTGTACGTTTGTTGGATTCTATGCTACACTTGATTCTATGCAATAAATAAACTACGCTAGAATAAGTTTAGAATGTAATTAATGTCATGCATTTTAGAAATCCGCTTTTGATTTTGGGGTAGGTCTACATTTTTACGATTCCTTCAGTCATTCGGTAGTGGCCACCGAAAGCGAAGACTTCTTTTCTGTGTTAAATGGAACACATTTATTTATCTTGTTATTTAATTTGATGGTTTTCAATATTGTCAAGTTGTGTGTGGGAAGGGTGGGTTCCGAACTGTACCCGGCCCCTTGTATAGGGCCTTTGGCGGCCCTTGGGGCTGTTCGGAGTGGAAAATCATATCTTCGCAAGCCGTTGGTTAATGTTTTTTATTTTTGTTTTTGATGTTTTGTGTTCGTTTATCTTTGTTGTCTTGTTAAGAAGTCCTAAAACCTCCATTGTTGGTGCAGGATTCTTTTGTCTGTTTATTTTCTTTATATATATATATATATGACTTAAGCCCACATTTAGACCCTAGCCTATATTTGGACCTTCTCCTCTACTTATAAATTTGATGTAAAGCATTTCATAAAGTTTCAACTAATATCTTGTTCCGTGTTGGAAACATCCAATCAAAGTGGGACTTTTCAAACAAACAGCGAGATCCGTAGCCTTTCAACTTTGGAATTGATCGAGAATGGGTAAATCTATCTAATGGGTCCTAACAAGGAGGAAACAGTTGTCACAAATTCCCGGTAAGTCAAGGCGTCATTCGTATTTATATCTAATTTTTCAACATATAGTATCTAATATTTTTCGTTTACAATTCCATGATAGTCTTAAAATTAAGAAATTATAAACATAATTATAAATGTCTGATGATTAGTTTTCCTTTAAACATAATATAATAGTTAATATACTCATTATGTTACATACATAGAAAACAGCTTTATTTCTTACATTTAACTCTAGTTAAAATTCATGTCAAAATTCTAAAATATTTTAGAATCACTTTAGAATCTATGAATTTTCATTTATTTCTCATTTCTATGTCAAATTATAAATTCGAAGAAATATAAAATGTAACATTAGAAGAACTTACTCCTAATAGTTCACGAGCTCTCAAATCGAAATTCTGATATTTTTGGCTTAGTAGCTAAATTTGTGATTTGTATTTTATGTAGTTACTCTAGTATTCATCTCTGCAGTCAAAATCTACTGATTCTTAACACATGTACAGCTGATTATTGCTTCAACAGATAATTCATCATTTTTGACACTGAATTAATGGAAACTCTTTTACATTCGCTAGTTAAAGAGGGTCATTTACTTTATTCATTATAGTCATTGTATAGCAAAGAGGCATATGATAGATGATTAATGAAAGTATAATCGCGGATTTAGAACCAAGCGAATAAGGAGAATACTTCATCTTAATCCAATAGGAAGTTGACCGTCTTAATTACGAGATCATTTACTTTCGAATCCTCTGACAGAATTCATGGAGGTCGTTTTCAGTGATATTTCCCAAATCAGCCAAATATGTCTTGGATACGGGTAAAGCTAATAAGTTGAGTGGTTTTTGTTCGATTTAACTTATCGCGCCAGAGCTAGTCGTTGCTTTGTGCTAGTCGTTGCTTATCAGTGTTTCAAGGAAGTTGATTCACTGAAAAGACTTAAAATACCTTCATAAGGTAAATCAAAGAAAGAAGCTTCTTATTTTATCTTATCCTTCTAAATCCTTCTGCTTTTAAATCAATGCAGCGGAATGTTTTCTTACATTATTGATTTGTCGACGTGAAAAGTTGATTTTTTTTTTTCCAATCTTCTTTCTTCCTTCAATGATTTTTGGATTACACTCATGCGTAAGATTTCCTTCAGATATTAGCAATTCTAATAACGTTCGTTTTTTTCTTTTCTTTTTTTTATACCTTTTTCTAAATTTGTATATCTCTGTGGATTCTTCATCCTAATTGCGTGTATGATTTCTCAAATTTGTGGTTTATTAAGACCGAAGAATTTCAAAATTCCAAACGTAGACACTGAAAGAAGAATTCTAATTATGATATTTTGAAAGTAATCTAAGAATAATCAATGTTTTCACAACTTGTTCTCTATCAATGACCATTTTTCAATTTAGTGGAAAAAAATAAACTTTTTTATTTCTCAAAACTTTCTTAATATTTTTTTTTAACAATTCTTTTACTGTTTATTTTATTTAATTCCTGAACATGCTTTGATAGAAATCATTTCTTGTTGAATAAAAAAATACATAATACATAATATAAAAATGGGGGATAATATATATACTTTCAGAGCAAGCACGCATCAAGGTAAAGAAACAAAAGCATTGAATATTAAAAAAACTTTAAAATAATTTATTACTAGAGTTCATGACCTTTATGAAAGGAAAAATTGACTTTACAATAATTTATGATATAAGAGCAATAACATTTGTTATCATATATTAACTAAGTTCATCTGTAACTAATCCCAAATGGTACCATCTATGAAACCTTGCATGTAACAGTTTAC
>JAFIDM010000003.1:19151502-19187978 GCA_023159025.1 Thereuonema tuberculata | reverse complement strand
TATAAATATTAATATCACTTATATTTAATTTAATATATACATCAGCATTTCTTTAAATCAATTAGAAAAAATAAACATTTAAATTTCAACACGAAAGATCTTTGTATAGAATAAAGCCGTAGAATAACTTGTAAATTCCCAGTAGAAATATGAAACTTGTATTTTGTTGTTGTCACTTTAATTTGAACAGTGGACGTTCACAAAGCAAATAGACGTCTTTTATATCACATCTAAGAAAATTCTCACTAAGAAATATTACCAGTGAAATAGTAGAATTCTCTCCATCTCTAAAACTCCAAATTAATTCTTGTGACGATGTTTGATGAAAACTTTAATTGGATGTAGATAGCTTCAGTATTTCATTTAATTTTTTTTCAGGAAATAAGAAACTTAAAAAAATAGATATTATAATTTAAAAACTAGAGAGATTTTTTGTTTCAACCGTTTTGACGATTTAAAAAAAAAAAAGAAGAAATTTCAAAGAAAAACATTTTAAGAAAAATATTAGACATCAGATTCTTTTAGGAACTGCTAATTCTTTTATTTTTTTCTATTTTTATTATTTTTATAAAACGTTGTAAATTTTTTAAAACAGCAAAAGTTGGTATATTTTTAACTTTTCACTGTTGTATATCGATTTCTGTTAAAAAAATAAAAGAAATTTATCAATAAAAAAAAAAAGAAATTAGAAAGAACAAGTGAATATAATTTTGTACTAAAGCGTAAATTTAGGGCGACCCATAATATAAAAAGAGAAGTACAATCACATCTAAAGAAAAATATTAAAAAAAGGTAAGGAAAAAAATAATAAAAAGTTAGGAAAATAAGAAAAACAAAAAAAAATGACATTGAGAAAAAAAAAAGTAAGATATATGGATTTGAACCAATAACTTCAGTATATGCGTCCGAAACCCTAATCATCAAGCTGTAGCTGACAACTGAAAGGAGATGATTGCATTTCTAACATTTAAGTTAATAGCGGAAATCCGATTAAAACAATGCCAAATATCTCGAACGGGGGGGAGGGGGGGTGTTGCCCTGAAAATACTCTATTCCTACAGTGTTTGGACTTCTGAACACGATGGTGAAATCCGTTCGTCGATCCAACTTCCGTTCGGGAGTTCTTACGGATGAACAGACGCGGACGGACGGACGGATTTTGGTCCCTATCGTAATAGCTCCCAAATGGGTCGCTAAAAATGTTGCTGATTTATATTTATAAGGAATCTGTGGAGATTATATTATTTAATCATTTAAATTCTCAAAACTGTGGATATAAAATGTCTTAAAAAATAAGCGAAATATCTTTGTCCTAGAGTTAACGGAATTCTTGCTTTTCTGTCTGAAGAATTTTTTTACATCGTTTTACCAATCTGTAAAAGAAAATAAATGCATTAATCTACTTCAGATATTCAATTAAGAATTAATTGGCTACATATTGTATTGCTATCTTTTTGCTAATGAAAATAAATTTTATTTAAATTATCTGAAATTAAAATTATTGAAATTAAAAATATCCTTTCTAATTTTTGAATATTAGAAAATTTTTTGTCCGCGGAAAGTAAATTCAAAATGTCATTATATTATTAAAGCAAAGAAAAAATACATTGTCATTCACAGATTAATAAAAAACGACATTCAGGATGTTTAGCGGTTCTAAAGTGAGGATCGCGAGTCCTGAATCTTTTATTTCAAACACTTTTTGATTTTTATTTTTTGTTCGCTTTGAACTGAATCAACGACTAATTGGGAAAATCGAATTTTTCAAAACAAATTTATTATTGAGACAAACGCGACAATATGGAGAGAGTATTGCAATGTTTACATTCGTGTTTATTTTTCTTTAAATCCAAATGAAATAATGAAAAAGCAAATAAATAAGCAATTCTGTTAATTTATTTATTAAACTTTATATGTGGTAGAGTTTGTGATTTAATTCGTATGGGGATTGCTGTAATTTTACTTGTAGAGAATTTCTTCATTAAATTTCTGTAATTATGTGGAATATGATTAGAATGTAGAGGCTATCATTTCATTTTATGAAGGTAGCGTGAAGTTAGCCTTCTTAATTGTTAAATATTAATTTTAGATGTTTTGACACCTATAATATCTTAAACGTTATTAGACAGGAATCTCAGTTGTAAATGAAATTTATGACAAAACAAACTATAAAAGAACTTAAATAATGTAGCTTACCGTAAAATGTTAGGGTCTGGTTTTATGTCTGAGGAATTTCATCTATTATCAACCTTTCTGTCCAAACCTGTTTTCATGAAGGTCAATTGAATGAAATTTGTTGTTAGTTATAATTTCTAATATGATTTTAATTATTTCTGTGAAATTAATTTAGACGAATTTTATGTGATTAATAAACAATCTAATAATGCTTCTGGAAAGTAATTCATAAAGATTAAGACAAAATTAATCCCACAGCTTAGGATTAATTTAAGACGTTGCTATGACTTTGATGGAATCTCATTAACCTAAAATTAGTTTGTAACTGAGCTAATATTTATTGCAAGAAGCTTCTAGAAAACTGATATGTTTCACCGTTAAATTGATATTAATTAACATCTAATTTCGATTTAAAATTTCAATAATATTAACTCACCTAACTTAAATTATTATTGAAATTTAAATATACATAAATTTTAGATGTACGTAATATGAAGGCAAACGTTAAAGTTTGAAAAGTTAATATTGATATTAATTAACATATGAATTAAATTTACAGATATTCAGTATAAGGTTATGGAAAATACAGTTGGTAGATAAACAAAGGAAGCAATGGAAATCCTTATTTTTTTCCATTTAATTTTTAAATTATATTAGTAGTTACATAAAAGGTTTTCTGAAAACCATTAACTTTAAACATTAATACTTTACATTAATACTTTATTAACTTTACTGAATACATAAATTCCGTACCATATCTTCTGTATCGTATTCTGTACTACCTCTATCTTGCCAGTGAAAGGTCCGAAAAGTTGAATGGGAAAAGAAAAAAAATGAAATCCACAGTCATCCAATCAACAGCTAAATAAAAGACACCTTTGATTTTTTTTAAGCAGTAGACGGCGACAAAATACAGGTGGATTGTTTCTCTATCTAAGATAATTAATTTCTTATTTATCCTTGTGAGCGGGAAGAACAGGATTTTATTTATTCCAGATTTTATTTCATACTATCCACTAGCAAAAAGCCCGTCTTCGAGACAAGGCGTTTGAAGTGAGCGAGCCATAAAAGTTTCAAATTTAAACTTAATATAATTTAAATCACAGGTAAATGAACGCGAGTTATCATGCGTTTTTCTTCTCGTTTTCAACACATTAACATAGCCTAGGTGAATTTTTTTAAATTGTCAAATGTATCAAACGTATACGATACTTCAAATGCTAAACCATCAAGTGTTTTAACACGTGGCAATGCAGCATAGGACAGACCTAAGAAAGTTTCTCTTTCTCCAATGTTTACAACCACTTTATTCAATGTCAGACCTTGTGAATTGTGAGTGCAGAAGCGAACTGCAACGGAAATTGCTTTCTTGTGTAGGTAGTGCCGTTAACTTTCCAAAGTTCTTGTTGCTATAGGAATCGGAACGAAGCCAGTTTTCTCATAAGTTGGTGTAATTATCGAATTTGACCATTAACACAACAAAAGTCTATCTGCACTATGAGTTTCCTCATAAATTATATCTTGAACATAGCCCATAAATCCATTGACAAAACCTTTTTCAATCTTCAAAAAAATATTCCAAACAAAACTAAGGAATTATTTGTAACCCATAGGTATTGATGGATTGAACAGAGAGGTTGTCATGATAACAATGTTTATTCATGATGATGTGGACAGTTTCTTTCCATCTCCTTGCTTAGATATGAGCAGATGTAGCCAAAATGATGGAATTAGAAGTATCTAATCCATGCCCGGTATTAAGACCATGCATTTTTGCTAGATCTGTTCATGCCTTTTTTGTCTAAGTTGATCCAGTTGTAGCAGATCTTGATCCTGCTTCTCCACTCTTTTTATGTTACGTGGCGTCTGTCATTTTCTGTAATTGTGAGCCAAGATGTTTACTCATTCATTTTGTCTACCTTGAAGATTTCTCACCTTTCCTGCCTGGATCAGTAATGGTTGAAGAACACGTATGCATTCTGGGATCAGTCACAACATCATCCTCAACGTCATCCTATTCTTCAAGTTTCGTTGATTCATATTAATATTTTACTTTAGAGATCTCTAAAATCTAGTCCTGTTAATATTATTGTCACCTGAGGCGGCTGAAAGAATCGTCAGCGAAACCGATCGTTGTAATTTTAAATATAATTACGCTTCGGTTTTTAAATCGTTATGTGTGTGAAGATTTTCTCTACTTCGAATTCTATTTCATGTTATCGTACAATTATGTGAGCTTGGATTTCCTCAAAACAAAAACCAAAAAGATGGAGATGTCGAATAACACGAGAAGTCATGAATATTCTACTGATTATTCAAAAGATATTCTTTTCTTCTTTCTGATTTTAAATAAAGTGAAAACAGATTTTTGAATATAACAGGGATTTTTCACTTAAATGCACATTAAATTGAAGACGAGGAATAGACAAGAAGGGCATCTTTGATTTAGAAGCTTAAGAAATGAAATGTTATCATTAGATCTTATTATTAATTCAGCTCTTTTATTATTATTCTAATTTAAAAGAACATTAAAACAAAATAGGATTATGATAAACGGAATTTTTTTACAAATGAATCTGCTTGGTAATGAATAATTAAAAGTTCTAAGCAAGCTTTTATTTCCATTAACTTTCAAACTTTCTCATTCCACAGTCACTTTTAATAACTTTACTTAAAAAACAAACTTTTCCTTCAAACCTTCTTAATCTATTTTAAAATTTAACGAAAGAATTCAGTAAAATAATGGATTTGTCTTTCTGTAGTTGAAAGGTGGCGAATGAAGGAAAACAAATCCCTTTTCCTCGAACATTCTTTAATCTAGTTTTAATTTCTCGCTTTTGAAACGTATGTTTGCAGTGTGTGATTTAGGATTCACAGATCTCTGTGTCTATTTTTGCAAAACCATCTGAGTAAAATAAATAAAACTCGAGCAAGTGGCTATTTTTTTAGATTAAAATGTATTCTATAGAAAAATATTAGTATAAACAGAAAATATCGCTTGGATAAATACTTGATTTAATTGCTTTGAATTAAATCCATATTAAACCACGATCAATTCTAGTACGTGTCATACGAATAATTAATAGTTCTTGATTCAGCAAACGCAGGAACCATTCGTCTTAACTGTTTTTTATTAGAAAATAAAAGTAAACAAAAAATCAAGAGGGCACAAAGGTAAACAAAAGATTTCGCCTTTTAGCTATCAACAGTGGGAGTGTGGGATTGCCGTTTCGTCCTCTTTATGGATTCATCAGCCACACAAACACCTTGCTGAAAGCTCAGATCGCGAAACCAAGTGAGCTTTCAACAAGGGCTTTGTGTGGCTGATGAGTCCATAAAGAGAACGAAACGGCCATTTCGCATTCCCACTGTTGATAACTCAGAGGCAAAATCTATTGTTTATCTTGTTTATCTATCTTCATGGTTTTTTTTTGTTTATTTAATAACATACACGTTAAGTTTTTATTGTAAGAAAATAAAAGTGTTTAACTTTTTTGTAACACACGATGACATCTGCGCTGATATCAATCAATAAATTGGAATCATTAGAGGAACTTTTATCTCTTCTGCAAATTCCAAAATCCCTGGCTGCCATATTGCTTTCATTCGTCTTATTCTTCATCGTGAATTCTAGTTATCATCATCATTGTCGATATTAATAAGGATTATTTCCCTATTTTAATGTGGAAGCACTGATTCACATTATCTTATTATTGATATATAGGTAAAAAAAAATGTTCATGAGAATTTCTAAAGTTGAACCCATATATGAGGCCTCTAGAATAGAAAAGGCGTTTGAGCCGCAAGTTAGTTTCGAGAAATACGAGTTCAAACTTTCAATGAAAATTTCGTTCTTTAACGAGGCGTATGAACCTAAAAAAATTACACGAATGAAAACGATAAAAAAGGAAAAAATGGAATATTGGAGGATACGCCTCTCCTATTCTTAGCGCCCCATATCTTTGGTTCTCATGTTCACCTAAATAAATATAACAACTGAAATATTATTGTAACTCATTTTATATTGCTTGATGATTCATGTTTTCTTCCCGTCCTCCCCTTCCATCAATAATGCATTCGACCTCTTTTTTAAATCTCAGATTGTTTATTTATTTCCCTTCTATCTGTTATATGTAACTTGAAAAAGGCAATTGGAACTACAATTGCCTAAACGTTGTGTTATATTTTAAATATAACATACAATACATAAAATTAACGTGCGTACATCAACATAAGTAAGAAAAATAAAAATAAAACGCACAAAACTAAGAGTTCACTGATCTGTTTTTGGAAATTACGATACCGGCAACCCAAGATGGACCATTTATGGTTTCCTGACCTTCGTCAGTTGGGTCCGTCCAGTATCTTAACATCTCAAATAGAACAAAAGTAAACATCAAAACGGCCCTCCAATTAAAATTTTTTTATTCTTTATTTAGGTTTTGATGTTTTTTTAATTGGGCCGTTTTGATGTTTACTTTTGTTCTATTAATATGTTTCTTGAGTTCACTGAGATGTTAAGATGCTGGACGGACCCAACTGACGAAGGTCAGGAAACCAGAAATGGTCCATCTTGGGTTGGCGGTATCGTAATTTCCAAAAACAGATCAGTGAACTCTTAGTGTTGTGCGTTTTATTTTTATTTTTCTTACTTATTTAAATACAATACTTTACCAAAGTTTGTTTGATTTTTTTTATTATCTGAATGGATTTTTACCTCTCACATGTTAAGTTTGTTATACTTTTAGAAGTTATCCAGTTGTATCAGAAACTCCGATCTGCTTAACGAAGTCATTCTTTTCATTAACCAGACTTCGTTCTACGGTTAAATACTTCTACTGTATTTTTTTTTTGTGTGTTTTCATTTTATATAGTTTTCAAAACAGGTTGAAGTTAAAGCATTTCTTATATTTTTTTTTATTTTTTTTTATTTTTTTTTTTTTTTTTTTTTAAATGTTTATCAATCCTATTAGGTATACTTATAAGCGGTATACCTGTGTTATAGGAATTGAGCATTTTTATATATATCTATATTTTTTTTTTTTTTTTAAAGTTATTAATTAATACTTAATTTTTCCATCTATCACATCTGAAATTATATTTTGTTTTATTTGCTTAAATGTTACATTATTTTTTTTATTAGGATCTATTTGCTTAAATATTTTATATTTTACATAATTATCTAATCTATATCCATAATTATTTTTAATTCTTTCTATTTTAAATATTTTATTCCAATTACATCTAGTCTTTAATACTCCTTGTTGGTAATTTATTTCTCTTTCCACATCAAAATAGTTTTTAATTATTGTTTTATATATAAATTTTTCGTTTATTTTTAATATTTTATATTTTTTTCTTATCCTTAATTGTTCATTTTTTGATTTGTATTTATAATTTTTATAAACATTTTTAAATATTTTTAATGTTTTCTTATTGATATTTTCTATTTGTTGTTTGTTCATATTTATCCAACATTCCAACCCATAATCCAAAATTGAGTCTACAAGGGATTTATATACAATGATCTTTTGTTTAAATGGAATAGCATCTCTAATGTGATAAAAGAGAAAAGCATATGAGCTCAGCTTCCTTATCACATAACCATATTGTTCATTCCAGCAGAATTTGTTGTCTATATTAATTCCTAAATATTTATAAGTCGAGACAATTTCTATTCTTTTGCAGTTACAATCTTTCATTAAGATATTATTATTCTGTCCTATATTTGGACAATCTATTTTATGTAGATTAATAATTACATTGTTAATTATTTTCTTATTTTTGTTTTTGATTTTCATTATTTTTGTTTTTTCTCCATTTACTTTCATTTTATTTTTAAATGACCATTTATTTATATTATTTAGATCTGTTTGTATATTATCTTGGGCTTGAAGTTGGTTTTTGTCTGTTGTTATTAATATTACGTCATCAGCGTATAGAAAGACCTCTGAATTTTTGATATTTTTGCATATTGAGTTTATGTAAATATTAAATAAGAGAGGACCTAAGTTTGAGCCTTGTGGAATTCCTCTTTTGGAGTTAAATAGTTTACTTACGTTATTGACAATTTTAATTCTAAATTTTCTATTTCTCAGATAATTTTCTATCATTTTATATATGTTCCCTCTTATTCCTATTTGTTTAATTTTTTGTAATAAAATTTTATGATCTATAGAATCAAATGCCCTTCTAAAGTCAATAAATGCTATGTATATTATTTCACCATTGTTTAATGATTTGTTTATATTTTCATTAACATGATTCAATAAATTTATTGTTCCTTTATTTCTTTGATAGGCATACTGATTTTGATTTAATAGCTTCCTTTTACTTACGTAGTCATAAATACTTTTTGCTAAATAACTTTCTAATATTTTAGAAATATTTGATATTAGTGAAATAGGTCTGTAGTTATTTAGATTACTGGAACTTCCTCCCTTATATATTGGTATTGTATATGTTATTTTCCATGCATTTGGGTATGTACCTGATTTATAAATTTTTTGAAAAAGTATTTCGAGAAAGATAGATATTGTTTCTTTTATACTGTTTATATCAAATAATTTTATTCCATCTGGACCATATGAATGATTTTTTTTTTGATTGTTTATTATTTCGATTATATCTTTTCTATTTGGCAACATTAAAACCATTGAGTTTTTTTCTGATTCCTGTTCTTCATTTTCCATTTTTCTTATCTTCTCTAATTTTTCATTACTTTCATAAACATTTTGAGTAAAAATTTTACTCATTTTACAAAATAATTTTTTGATATCATAATTTTCTAACAATACTTTCAATTCATTTGTTTCATTATTTTTTTCTGTTTTTTTATTATATCATTATTTATAATTTTCCACACATTTATATTGGCGTTAGGATCATCTTTAATCAATTTTCTATAGTATTTATTTTTTTGCTTTTTAATTTGATTTTTTAACCAATTTCTTTTTTTCTTATATTCTATTTCTAATTTTGTGTTGTTTTTATTTTTTAAGTATCTCTTATATAAGTTATTTTTTTCTTGAATCTGTTTCATCAACTGTGGGTTCATCCAATTTTTTTTGTATTCTGTATTATCTGTCTCATATATATCCTTTCTACTATTTTCTTTTATTGTTTCTCTTTTTATTTTATATTTTGCTTTCTTTATTATTTTATTTAACTTATTTATTATTTTATTTGGATCTTCTTCATTTTTTTTTATTATTTCTTCTATTAAAGTTTTCAGTTCTTTGTTTAGTTTCTCTATATCTATTTTTACATTATTTTTCTCTTTATTGTTTTTTTTTCCGTTTGTTTTATTTGCAATTCTTTCTTTTCTATTTCAAGTAGGATTCCATAGTGGTCAGATATGTCCCATTGTATTATATTTGCGTTGATATCAATATCTTCTGCCTTCGAGAAGCAGTGATCAATACATGTGTTAGTACTTGATTTAGTGGTTTTTACAGATCTTGTTGTTTTGTATACATGATTTAAATATCCAAGAATATAAAACATGTTTTTATATTCTATACTTATTTTGTTATTAATTTTTTCATCTATATTTATGTTTGTATCACCTATACATATTAGATTTTTTTTTTTCCATTTTCTTGTATGAGATTTATTTTTTCTTTTATTTCTTTTATAAATTTATTTTTGTTCGTTAGTGGAGGTTTGTATATTATATATATTATTAATTCTTTTGATAGTAGTGAATTTTTTTTAAAAGTGCAAATTAAATTTTCGTGTGTTATACTTTCTTCATTTTTTGTTAGGATATTATATTTAAAAAGTATAAATAAAAACAATAAAATTGTAATAAAATGGTAAGAAATACAATCGATATTTACAATAAAAAACTATACAATTACACACTTAATTAAAAAATGACATATTTACAATGGAGGTTTTCAAACCCACATGGGGTTCATCATCATGCACTACTAGTAAATAAGTTTTGTAGTAAATAAAGAAGTATTACAGAACTTATTTGCTTCTTTACAATAAGTTTTAACACACGTAAAAATAATTTTTAAAGATACAATCGATAATTAAATTACTTTCTAAATCCTAGTTTCTAATTTATACAAGAACAGGGAATTTGGCTTCGTTTGGGTAATTTCGTATAATTTGCTCAATGTTAATTGTCGGAATTAAATAAGTAATCGAAATATTAATTTTGTTTCTGATATCTCCTAAAATGCAAAAGATTATACTCATAACCAAAGATTATATAAAATACTGACAAAAAACGACGGAATGAATAGAAACTTATTTACTTATTTTAATCGTACACTACAACCGCATACACTAGCCAGAACAAAAAATAGACCTAATAACGATATTCCTCTCTCAATATTTTTGAAGGCTAAGCAGATTTATTTATTTATATTAGCAAATTTAATTTTTTGGTTCTATATTAATTTTATTAAATCTAGAAAAAAATTAATACAGAATTAGCACAAAGTGTAGTACTAATTAATGTTTCGAGAATATAGGATACTTGATTCTTGACGAGAAGACATATTTCTCTTAGCTTAATGTGACGAAGAAACGATCTTTGGACATAATGCATCGTTTTTGCCAAGCATTAACTTTGTTTATCAACATCGATTTTTACAAATTTCTTTCTCAGAAAATATCTCAAATTAAATAGTGGTTTTTTGTTGTTGCTTTCGTTATCTTTTCATCTAAATTTTATCTAGATTGTTTTTTCAAAAACATTGGATGCTTACCCATATTCCTGTTATTCTTTCATTATTTTTAGTCTTCTTTCGGTCTATCGTGTGTTTGTCTTCTTTTAATAAATCAGAGATAGATCATTTGACCTCGCATTTCTGAGCTGTTGTTTTATGGTTGGTTGGTTGGTTGGTGTTTAATGGCGCAAAAGCAGCTGCGGCTAAGCTGCGCCAAGCTGTTGTTTTATAATTTCCACTATAAATGTTTAATAAACAGCATAAGATCTTCAAAACTCATTTCCCTCCTTTTAGCTGAAGACTTTATACCAATTAAAAAGCAGCATCTTTAAGTACTTGTATTACAGGGCTGCGGAAATCCATTGATTTATTTAATTCATTCACCTACGGTTGACTTGTCATTGACCGTCGGAGAGTGAATTTTCATCCTCCACAATCAGCTGACCAGATGATGAAGTTATTGCGATTCCAAGAAATGATTGAAAAGTTAATAATAAAACAATAAAGCGTGTTCATTTACATTCAAATAAAAGCTTTCTTGTGTTTGTTGACTATGGATAAAGAAATTTGTTCACTTGGCGAATAGATCTAAGTTTTACCAAGCAGAGGACGACAATTCCGTTTAATTGTTTACTAATAGTTTTAGGATTCGAAATATTCATCGATTTTCTCTAATAATCTGACAATTGACATAATTCGAATATTAATTATCTTAATTGGATTTAGTGGTAAATTATGCAACATAATCGATTGCCTCGTCATGAGTGGCAAAATGCTGCCATTTATCACCACTCAGATATTTTTCATACAATTTTGTTGCATTGGTTTTCCGTTCAACGATTTGACGCGGCTGGACGGCATGAACATATGCCTTACGAAACTTGTGGTGTTTCAGATCTGTCTTAATTTTCTTGTAAAATCTTCCTAAAGGTGTGTTAGCTGTTTGGGCCATGACGCTGTGGGTTTTTTACATCGCTAATTCTTTGATCAATGGAACATTATTTGGTGTACTAAGCAAGGCGGAGCAGTTTCGTGTTGCTTTATCAGCATTAAGTTTTCCTGGAATGCCAGATGTTTTAAATGCTGCAAGAACCTTGTTTACAAAGCTTTTAGACACCACAATTCCAGCTTCTTTACAACTTTTTACAAGCATGCTTGCACTAAGTCCCGCGTCGGAAAGGCCTTTCAGTAATCGGTTATTTCTGCAGACATGATTAACCGAAATCACTTCTTTATCATTTGAACATACAACCTAGATAACGATGATTACCATCCCCGGATTTTATTCATTTGACTCGGTCCGTTAAGGGCTGTTGCAAACGTTGCTATTGTTTGTGAAAAATTATTATTGTTAGCTTTGAATTGTTAAGATACGAGGCAACGAGACACGAGGTTGCAATTGTTGTATATTTTTCGTTGTAAGATTAAGCTGGAGATAAAATTCATGTGTTCCTTTTTCTTAAACAGTTTTAACTTTTTGCGTAATTATAGTTATTTTTATATGGTCCAAATATGGGCTACCAACGAAACTTTAGTGTAATACTCGATTTTTTTTTAAGAAATGTGATAAACAATTAAATTAAAATATAATTTGTTTATTTCCAAAGTCACAAATATAAACGTCCTTTTCATATCTGCACAATCACTGTGGGTCAACATATAAAACCAAATACATTTCACCCAAAGTTCCTTCCCCTTGTGGAATTTCTAGGCCGCTATCATCTTCAGGTAGATTGAGTTTTTAAACTTTTCTTTATCCTTCGAATAATGTTTTGGAGTATTCTGAAAAGAAGAAATCAAAGATCAATTGGTTTTTTTGCTCCAAATAAATAAAAAGATCTAAATGTGGGTTAGCCCATATTTAGACTTTCTTTGGTAGCCTGTATTTAGTAAGAAACATTAAGATCGGTTCCCTCCATTACCACTTGGTTCTATGCAATAAATAAACTATGCTAAGTTTATAATGTAAGTAATGTCATGCATTTTAGGAATCAGCTACTGATTCAATAGAATTTGATTAATAAAATAACAAAACGTGTCTGTGTAATGTTTCAATTTTATGAAATAGGTCGATTGACACTTTTCATCACACTACCTCTGAATAACTTGACTGTAGGCGACCAACTGTTCCACTCATTTCTCTTTTTTACTTAGAGACACATTTTCACTTTATTTCCAGTGCGCGGCCGTACCGTCCATACTCGATTACTTAAACTAGCCCATATTTAAACCCTGCCTATATTTGGATCTTCCCCTCTATATTTAATTCTAGAATTAATTCCAGAATAAAATAAAATTTATACAGTAGAGTCCCGAAAACTCGACTTAATGTGAACCGAAGGGTAGCCGAGTTTATGAAACTATCGGGTTATCGGGAAAGGTGTCAAAAAAGAATAAGTACGATTTTTTTTAGTCATAAAATACTTTTATTTGTTGCTTGAGAATACAACAGTTTATAAAGAATGCTATAACTCAAACTTAAACTGTCCAAATAAACTTAAGAAAATACCTAATACATGAACTGTATGTAAATGTAACTTGTAACGGGTGTACGCGCGGGGTTTTTCCTCCCTGTCAGGGGGTGGCCGAGTTATCCGGACTGCCGAGTTATCCGGACTGCCGAGTTTTCGGGACTCTATAGTATTTTCTTAATTTTATTAAAGAACACTGTTCAATATTCTAATTGTAATTACTCTATTCTTTTACAGCAAATTAACTGTCGTTAAGTTAATTGTTCTATTATTAATCTAAGAACAAGATCATGAACAAGTTCATTAGTATCGATCGAAGGTATTTTTTCTCATTCGATTGATGTAAGTTGGAAGGATATCCGTAGAAAGAAGAGTCATTTAATCGTAATATAATAAGATTCTCTTCCATTCTAGTCAAATGTATTGATTTATAGTAAATTTTGTAGATTAAAAAAAGACTACAATCTTTTGCCTTACCACGGATTATTTTCTGAGATCCAGCAGATTATAAAACTTGATTGCTGGTATTCTGCTCAGTGATTTATAATTTCCAAATTTGCTTAATATTTGGATTTCAATAAGATATTAAGAAATAACAAGAGGAATATCACAAACTGGTTTATTTACTCGTATTCATTTCACTTTCCCTTTGAAGAGACAAGGAAACATTTGCACGAAATGTTGGCTTTTCTCCGACCAACACTTGGAGCAACAAATAAAGAAAATATATTTAGAGATGGAGAAATTGATGGATTCTTCAATCTTTAATTTTACGAAAGACTAATCTAGTTTTGAAATTCTTTTTACGAAACGAAAACTTGTACATCTTTAAAATATTTAAGAAAATGTTTTTTTAATATTTTCAAAATCTTCTGTTTAGAAGTTTTCGAACTAATATCGTTACTCCATGAAACGTTAGATTTGAATATAAGAAGTAAGCTCAACTCACATTTTCTCACCATGGCTCGGAATGAACAACACGAAAACAACTTATCTGAGAAACTAACAAGGAAGTTGTTAGATCTGCGCCCACCCTAATGTAATTAATTTACATCTCCCGAAGAAGGCCCGAGGCACCGGACCGAAATATCGAGCAAACCTCACCCCGGAGTGGGAAAATCCCTCAAAAAGAGGATCTGTACAGTATTGTGTCCCACTCCTCCTTCAGAACTAAACTATAAGAGGAAATAGTTTCTGTTAGTAATTTCCTACAGTTTTGTCTTTATATTTTTGTATTTTCTCTTAAGATTTTCGAAGTATAAACTCTTTGTTGTTTCTTGTTGTTACATTTCTGTTAATTTGGAGGAAATGTGGCCTCCCCCAACCAAACCAAGACACACAGACTTTCCTTTCTTTTCCATCTAATTTAATTTCCTTTCAGGTCATTTCCTCTTTCAGAAAAAAAACAAAGTTTTGATCCACCCCATTGTTAAAGGATTTCCATTTTCAAATCAACTCCAGACTTGAGTGTTTTTTTTTTTTTTACTTTGGTTTTCTTTTTTTTCTTGTGAGCTTTGTTTTTCTTCTGTTTTATGCTGGAGTTCTCCTCTTTTATACCTTCAAAATGAAGTAACTTCTACAATCAATGGAAGATTTCGTTTTCTTCCTCTAAACATAACAACGAGAAATCATAGAAGTAAGTTCATTTTTGAAATAGCTTTTACTTTTTTTATTTCTTTAGAAAATCTGAAAGCAATCAGATTGAAAGATATATGTCTTCTAATAATCTTGTGGGTCTCAAACAGTAAGAGCGAAATAATTTATTTAAACAATGAACAAAGGTTTTTTATTTATTTTCTTTTTGTAATGATTTAATTGTTGTTCTCCAGAACAAAAAAATAAGAAGTTAAGAAAGCGAACGTCTTATTATTTCAACTTAATTATAATTTATTTCTTCGATTCTATAAAATATTAAAGTTCTTTGTTTCTCTTATATATTCCATATATAATCTATATTACTAAAATCTTTTATTTCTCTGTCTGTCTGTCCGGCACAATTGTTAATTATTAGTTTTCCCTTGCTGAGAAAGTCAGATTATAAAATTTCCTTTTTTTTTTTTTTTTTCGTCTTGCATGGGATTCGAACCGAGGACATTCGTCCCCGCAGTCAGGAACGCTAATCATTGGACTACTGCTGGTCCCCAATATCCAATCCTACTTTTATTCTATTTGTTCGCGCGCTATCAAATAATGAGTTCATTCAAAAAGGAATAAAATATAACTTTTTACCATAACCACTTGGAATCGATTCTTTTTGGATTATCTCATTTTTACCAGGGAGAGACAGTTGCTAACACGTTGCTAAAAAAACCCATTAGAAACGATTATGTGATGGAAAAAACTAAATTTCTCTCCGTATCCCACAATGCATCGTGTTTCGATTGGTAATCCATTTTAAATTTGTACGTGCTTTTTATATGCTTTTAAATCACTGGATTAAAATTACTTTACTTAGTCATTTTTCAAGAAATGGGAAATTATAAAATCCCTTGTTTACATTTATTGCACACTTTTTGAGAAACTTCTTTGTCTTGTTTTCACGACTTTAAAGAAAATTAAAAACAAAAACATTTCAAGAAAAGTATGCTTCTTATTTTCTTTAAAGATTGAAATGAATTGAAACATTTGATTAGATGAAAAATTAAAAAAATAAAAAATGTTGCCTCACAGATAAATAGAAAATGGAGGTTATTTTGTAGCTTTGCCTTAGATAGTCCTTAATTGTCTTTGCCATCGTTACTAGATTCCACGAATAGCAGGATTAATGTCATCTTCGTTAGAAAAGATAACGACCCGAGTGTCACCAAAGAAGCTGGCTTCCCAAAGTAATTGAATATGCCGAAATTTAGAGTTTCTCATTCAATGGATGAATTTAGAGTACCAAAAAGGGATAAGTTTTAAAAAAAAAAACTTAACAATATTTTTTCCTTTCAAAATCAAAATTTTGATTTTTCTTAAAATCTTATTTGACAAATTTATTTTAAATATTAATCAAATTCAGTTGAAGATTTTTTTTTGAACTTGAATTCTTAAAACCAAAAAATTATTGTTTGCCTTCATTCGAATATTCATAACGTAAAATCCAAAAGTAGATGTAAATTTTTGTCTAATTTGTATTCATTTATTAATTTAATTAATCTTTACACTTCATAAAAAGAGCTCTATTTTTCATGGTTAGTAAGGGTTTTCACGTAATCTATTTCTTTGCCTTTTAATTCCACCCTTGTCGGTCCGATATGTACCAAAATAAATTCCTTAACTTAAGAAAATTTACATCGAAGGATAAATAATGCTAAGTAATCGTGACTGTAGATGAAAGACACGAAGTAAATTTTATCGAAAGTTTGGATGTAATTACCTAAAGACACAAGGTCGTTAAAATCATCAGCAATATTAGACCAAATGCTGTTTATAGAGTTTGGTCTTTAACAGACCGAAACTGGTACTTTACACCACTTCTACAAGCCATAAAAATTTTAATGAGGCATCTATGTCTGTCCGATTTTTAGTTTGGGCTGTAGTAGTGGTGACATGTTTTATTTTCAGCCGTTTCCATTTCCTCTGAGGCTCGAAATGTCCGCTTACCGGAATTCGTATTTTTCCGACAACTATAAGTCGTAAGATGTGACTTAGGCTGTATGACCCATAATTTGGATTATAGAGTTGGCAGGGAAGGACGAAACCTTTTTCTTCTCTCCTCTTTTACACTTTGTGAAGGATGGTTGCTAAAAGGCAGTGATTGGGACTGCAGTGGGCCAATGACAAAGTTCTTTCATTAACTGAGGCTTGAAATTTAAGTTGTTGTTTTTTTAAATTAAATTTACTCAATTGTCTGCGAAAAACCCGTAATAATAAAGATGTTTGTGTCTTTGTTTTGTCTGTAGAGAACTTAAATAAATAGAGATTAATCCGAGTTGTAACCTTTACTAACTTTAACTTTCTTTTACTTTACTGTTTATTGTAAATATCACTCATTGAATTTAGTCAAGCAGAGATCTTAGTCCAACATTGAATTCTTTTAAATAAGTGCTTCAGATATCATAATAGTTCTATTCATCTTACCGAATCACATAAAGAATTACAAGTTTCAAATACCTGCAAAATACCTGCAAAGGAAAGAGTTTCGGGTTTGTTTGTTTTTTCTGTTATCTTGGCTTATTTTTGGGTTCGTTTTTTCAGAATCAATTGGAATTGTAGTTTAAAATATTATATTACGAATAGAAGAATAATTTCGAAAAGAATTAGCTAGTACTGGTAAGTTAATCGTTTTCTACTTTTTTGTTTAGATTATTGCATTTTTGGATCTCTGACAGTGGTTTTTGATATCGCGATACAACAATACATCTTCCGACTATCGTTTTAGCATGGATATCCTCGTATTTTACGTGGGTCTGACGTTATATTAAGCAATATTGCATTTACCCAAGTTCTTTAAAATTAAAAAAAAAATACCATCGAGCTTTTGTCAATTTGAATTTTTGCCAATCTAATAAAATATTGATCTTTATTTAATTTTGAGTTCTATCCAGGCAATCTCAATTTGACCTTCTAAAATTTTGCCTTTTCCAGCATTTATTGTCTTAAATTTTAAAGACAATATATTGTTTTAAATTTAAAGTCAAAATCTTAGAAATTTAAGATAAATTTAATGGTGAAACAAGAATATGGTATCGCTAAAAATAAAAATAAAACAATAAATACACTGTAAAAATAAAACATTGTTATTTAGGATAAACTTATGTTTTAAAATTATAACTAAGTTTTCCTTAAGATTTCCCTCAAATTTGGAACTTCAGTTGCTGTGAAGAAATCAAAAGACATGTTAAGAAAGAAAGAAATATACTTCTCTCAATTATATGTAAAAAAAAAAATAGCTAAGGCAACTTGAATTTGTTCTTGTTTTCTTTTTTTTTTTTTTTTTTAATAACTACCGCTTTATATGTAGCCCTTTTATCTTAGTGATGAATTATGCATCAAGAGATTGATAAATTTGTTTACAACGTAAAAGACTTGTTTTCGCGAATTTTTGCAGAACTATTCATAAAGTTTATGGAGCAGATATAAATTGATAGCAAAATAAATAGAATTGTATTGAATTCTTAACTAATAAAGTAATGAATCAAAGACTTCTAATGATTTTACGAAAGATGCACTAAGTATAAATTTGATGAAAATGTTGAGGATGAGAATTTAAATATTATTGATTCTAGAAGAAGTCAGTGGGAAAGTCAGTTAAATATTATTTATTATTAACGAAATCCTATTTTATCAACGATTTCAAAAAATTCTTAAATAAGACTCAGGAATTTTCTTAAATAGAAACCAAGAATTAGATAAAATAGAGAATAATCGTGAATTTGTGAAGAAGATGCTTCGACTCTGATTTTGTAAACCTTCAGTCGAAGATAAAAAATTTTTCAGTCGATCGGAGTTTAGGTTAATAATTAATAGTAAAGATAGAAAAAAAGCACGATTCATAGATGATATCTAAGCAAGGATACATTCACAGACCGTTTTTATCTATTTTAGGGACCCTGTAGCTGCAATGGATAAGCCCATAGCTTATCTGATGGGTAGTGGAGGTCGGAAATTTTCCTCTGATTATTTCTTCCTCCAGATGCATCCGAGAATTAACCCAATCATTTTGGGTTGAAATGGGTGTATGTCTCTTATCTGAAGTCTTGGTAGGTCAGCGTCCAATCGATTCTCCCATTGGAGAATCTCTACTTCTTGTCCACTATTTAATGAAAACTGATTTATAGTTAATTTACTACCTTGCCGAATGTATAAAAATATTATAACTTTTCAATTATTTTGTATTTAAGTATATCTACATTCCTTAAAAAATGAAGTTGATCTTAAAAATAGAGTTTCAAAATATAGTAATAATGAAAATAAATTGCTTCAATGAACTGCTGGCAATACACGTTCAATAATCATATTACTCTGTACTGCAGATTACTAAATATTCTTTTTTTTCTTGTTATGTGTTTTCTTTGTTATGTTAAATTACTGTACATGTCAGGATAATGTGTATAACATACTACTGCTAACTTTGCAGAATTCAGCGTAAAGATAGAGAAATCGCTGTACTTAACTTGGACATTCGTTCTTAACTTGTAGACAGTATCACAGCAAAATATTTATAATTATTTCTACAGGGCGGCCGGGAAGTTCTCATACCCCCTATTATATAGTAACAAATGTAAATATTTAGTATTGAATGTTATTTCAATTGTTGACATAGGATGCAGGCGTTCGTATTTGAATGCAGGTGTTCATCTTACAGGTGGTATTATTATTGCTTTCGAGGTAGGGTATGAATATTTGAATCAGTGCTCAGCCGTGGCACATATTAGCGGTAATAGTTATACTATTGAAGATCGGTTAGTAAGTGTGTAAGTGCAAGAACGACAACACACAGGACTAACAATGAGCAAATTAATGGGAACATTCCAGAAAAGATTTAATAAGACCTCGCCTCGAAAAGCTTCAATGCTCAATTGGGAGAAACGTGCTTTTGGTTTAGGTAGTGTTAAAGACAAGCCGCAGAGTGGAAGAAAGAAAACATGAATAGAAACATCTGCTCGCTGCTTCGATTTCAATTTTATGTGAAATCGACACGTAAACCAATGACACCAATTACCGGCCACTCTGTGTGTAAAGCAAATTTCCCTCAAATTTCTCAGTATAAGTTAAGTATGGGATTGAACATAATTTCCATGGAAGGATGATTTGGAAGCTTGTGGAATGGAAATTTTGATAAATATCAAAGTCTGAACAATTAATCAACAAGTGGTTGATGAGTAAGTGAGTTCGGTTCTTTTTTTTACTTCAACTAAATAAAAATTAAATATGTTCTCAGCAAAATTGCTTCACCCCAAAATATAGAGTTGAATAATCTGCATTTAAAATGGTGAATATTAAAATTTTTAATGGCGGGTCCTGTCTTTAAATTTAAATAAAAATCACTCGTGCACAATTAATCACTCGCGTTTAAAATTACAACAGAAATAAAATTTAATGACACAATCGATTTCTGTAACACTTGTTACCTTTCTCAAGTGTACAAATGAAATAAAATATCCAACTTAATAGTCAATTTACAAAATACAAAAAAATGCAAATTAATAGATAACTTGTGAGAGCTATCCAGATACCAATCATCATCATCTCCTCAGCAATAACACCGGAAATATGACGACACAGGACCCTTTGTGTCTGTTATGGATGTTATGTTACTTCGACCAATGAGAAACCATTCGTTGTGCCATTTACGTAAAGCGGAAAGAGTATCAATCTTCACTAAGAATAAAATTTTCAATCGGACCTAAACGAAGAGAAGAGAAAAAATAATAAAGAAAAAAAATAATAATATCGATATTTTCTTCCTTTTAATAATCGGAATTCGTCTGTCCTTGTTTCGCCAATATCATAGCATGATATTTTTTTTACGGAGACACATTTATAATAACATTCTGCAGATTCTAATATGTTTTCACTGATTCCATGCTTTTTGTAATGCTAGCTTCTCCTAAAATAATAGGCTGTTCAAAGTTAAGTTCAAACTTGTTAGTGGTTGCATGTACAACAATAGAATAAATAAGGCCATTACGCTTAGGTGCTTTCCTAATTTCTAGGGTTCTTCCGGTCTCCTCAATGACATGACTTGTTTAAACATACCTTTTTCTGATGAAATTGATAGGTGCTAGTAATTGGCCCATACTTCTCACTTTACTTTCTATCGATTGTCCTCCCGCATGGTCACCACTATAACGAATATCTCGAACATTCGACATCAAAATTGAAAAGATGCTATTTGATCAATTTTTTGATATCGAGCCGTAAGGGTGTAAACGGAGGGGAGGTGAGGGAATGGGCAAACATTGTTGAAAATAGTTCTACGGAGTTTTCGGGTTGCATAATAAGAATATAACAATAATATGTACTGATCACAGGAATTTTTTACCAACTCGCGAAGGTTTGATATATTACGGGTATGGAGACGTGGGAAGTTTTATATTTTCAGATTTCGATATTAATTTCATATCTAGGGTTCTCGAGTTACAAAATTCGAATAGAACATTACTTGATTTTTATACCAATTAGAAAAGTTTCGAATTGATCTCACAATTTCAATTTCTTTCTCATCCACATAGGACATCTTTTTTTTTTAATAACTCAAACGAAAAATGGGTATTTCAACTAATATTATATAAATCTATATAGATTTATTGGTGAAATTTGAAATTCGTCATCGTATTAAATCCATGTTAATTTGTATCATATAATAACTGATTTTGGAATTTGTAAATAACCAAATCTTCATCTTTGAATCAGATAGTTTTTAAAAAAAAAATGGCTCAAAACATACTATAATAACAAAAATGTCGGGATTAATAGTAATTTTTAAAATTTGAAATTTTAACCTATAACTTTTAATGTGTTGCATTCAAAGTAATGAGTCTATGCTATACATTGTCTGCCTCCAATTTCTTTGGGTTTTTGCGATTGACCAAGTACCGTGAGAACCGTAGATAGGGTTGCCACTATCCCAAATAAAGAATGTCGTTTATTTGTTCCAAGAATTTTATATCCTAGTTTATGATCATTCTGTATAATTATGATATCTAAGAAAGAGAAATTATTATAACCAATCATTAACTGAATCAGTAGTTGCAAAAACAGGTTGTCATTTTTTTTTAAATTTTTTGCTTTCAATGGATCTACAGTGTTCATTTGGGTCCGCATTTACTTTGGAAAAAAACCAGCTAAGTCAGATCAGCCACCACATTAGTAGAGACCACTTCCTACAGTGTCAGTTGCAAAAAACAGATTAAATCAGTGACTTGCCTGGTTTTTGCAACTTATACAATTTCGCCACCAGAGGGATGTGTGAAGAAGATAGTTCTAGAACAGCGGTTCCCAACCTTTTTCAGCTGGCGACCCACCTTTCCTTATCGGAATACCTCCACATATACAGGAATAGAAGAATATAGAATAAAACCATATTTGTATCGTATCCCTTCCTTACATATGATCGATTTTCGATTTTTCTGATCTTTTCTGATGGTTTATTCGATGGTTTCTGATAGTTTTAGGATCAAGTCGCGACCCACCTGTAACCCTTCCGCTACCCACCGGTTGGGAAACACTGTTCTAGAAGATAGCTAAGTGTTGTTTTATCTGTCCTACCCATTATTATTGAGTATGTGAAGGTAATAAAAGTTTAAATTCGGTGTTTTCTTCGCAAGCATGAATTTCTTTTACTCGATATTTACAGTCAGTTGCAAAAACAGGCTAAATCAGCAAAACAATTTATTTTTTAGAAAAATATCTAAAAGTCAAAAAATTGTCTATTGTTGCATTTTGATTCAAGAGTAGGTTAAATAAATACAAAAAAAAATTTAGCTTACACAAGCCAATAGTTTTTCATTAAAACAGTTTTTTCTGTTTTTTGGAAAATGAATAATTTTGACTTAACCTGTTTTTGAAACTACCGATTCAGCTATACTGATTATTCTTCAAGTATTTTTGGTATATTTCCATATTATCTTCAGATAAATGATCTTCAGGAGTTATATACATCACATTAAAATTAACCCATTGTTTGGAAAATCAATCCCATTTCTAGGAACAATACGATTTTTCCAAACCATTGGTTAATTTCAGAGCAATTTGTGATAGAAACAAGTGGTGATTGATAACAAGACCACTTCTGATGTCAGCTTCTCCAGTAATTGGGGAAGCCCGGGCAAAGAGGGTAACTTAACTGTAGGGTCAAAATACCATGAGAAGTTGGCAAGTAGACTCATATGTTTATTGGATTACGGTAAGGTTGGATGTCTTTATTGAACTTGTTATTTTGTCACGTATACACTCCTAATAAGGTAAAAATACAAGATCATACAAATCTGTACTTTACTCGGTACCTCCGACAAAGCGACTAAAGTGAAAATGAAATGCGGGCAAAGTGAATAGTCATTTTAATCAAAGCAATCCTCACCAAAATAGAAACCGTAACCGAATTTGTGCATGATTCGTGTACACTGCAAACATTGTATCCAATCTTCTTCCGGTGGGTCGCTGTAGGATTCTCCACCCCTCAGGCAAAAATACATTCCTTAGCAACTTCTTTTTTGTCTGACTGAGACCTTTTTAAGAAATTTTGCTGATTTTCAGCAACCAATTTCAAATGTTGTTTCTCCTTTTTGTCAAATTTCATTTGTTGCTGATATTGAATATACAGTCACGAATCTCCCTAATTTCTTTTCAGCAGTTCCCTTTTTCATATTACTATATAAAGTTGCATGTGGGTTGTTATAGTTTAAAGCTGCAGAATTCAAGGATCCCAATGCAGCTTTTTGTATGTTTTTTTTTTCCATATTCTATTCACTTCAGCTTGCTTGATGTGTTTTTTATAATCATATATCATCTGAAACAATATTAATATTAATAATTAATTAAAAAAAAAATTAAAAATAATTAATATCAAGCCTGGCAAAGCGAATAGTTATTCGCTTTGCCCTTTTTGCTTTACCCGATGCATTGTCATAAGGACAGACACGTATTGAAACACGGGAAATATAAAGCTTAATAAGAAATAAAACATTTTCCGGAAATATTCTAATACTCTAAATAAATGCGTTTATCATCATATTATTTTTTTTTTCAAAACTGAGAATATTTCAAAAAGTCGTCTCACTCGTAACATAACATAACAAATGAGTATATGCTTCCCCTGGGAGCCAAATGTCGCTAGTGACTGCACTAGTCGTACAGCGCTATCTGGTATATTTTTCGAATATTAAGAATTTTTCATTTTGCATGGTCTGTTCGCTTTGCCAGAACCTTTCCTACATATGCTTGATATCCATTCAAAAAATGCCTGAACCAAATGCGACTTTCAAGGTGTTTACTTCACTCCATCTGTCTTCGTTAGATGAACCGCTGTATGGTGGCTCATTTACTATTGGGAGGGAAATGATCACATCCGGCCTCATTTTCAGTTAAAATTCAATTTAAGAAACTTGGTCGTCACAGACGTAATTTGTTTGCGTTAAATCTGGCTAATGGAAATAATAAATCTGGATAAATATCTGGAATAATAAGAAAGAACTAGACTTCTATTGATGACAACTCGAGATGGGTTGAAAACAAATATTTTTTCAAAAAATAGTTGTTGGAAGGGCTGTGGAGTCGGCAAAAAGTTTTCGACTCCGAATCTCAATCCACAGTCCATGTAATTCTAAGTGATTCAAAAAAAAAAAGTTTTTTGATTCTGACTCCTGTACTTTGAAATAAGTTAGTAAATGCGACTGTGATTCCGACTCCGAATCCCGAAACCGACTCTGCTTTGGATGTTGGGCAGAGGGGAGTTACCATTCGAAGAGAACTGCATTGCCTGCGCAGAACATCATTTTATTGTCGAATACATCTAGATTTACTAGTTACTCATTATCTTCAAAATTAATTATTATTGAAGTTATAATTATCAATAATAAACAATAGCAACTAAGCTGCAGTTCTTGGCAATCGATGAGCTGCCATTTCATATCAACATAGTTAAATTATTCCGATGTGTTCGAAAACAATTAAATCCATCTAAGTTGGTAAGTTCTAATCTTAACCTTAATCGCCTTTGAGGTCCAAGTTCGTGCTGATAGGCACTGCAATATCAGTGAGATAAGTCTGTTTGTTGACCTTATTAATAAGTGTGATGTCAGGTCTGTCGTGATGTATGGTTTCCTCTGTGTGAATGGGGCGGTCCCAGTACAGCTTATTTGAGGGTGACTCTAATACGCTTTGTGTTGTGTACTTATAGTATGGGACCGTTTTCTGCACTTAGCCATTGTCAATACATCTGATTGTCAATTGGAAAATTGTGATGGCATACTGCAAAATATACAGAACATACAAAAAGTAAACAAAAACCAAAATAAAAGAAATATATGAATTAAGGTAAGTGAATATAATTTTATGCTAAAGCATAAATTTAAGGGCGACCCATAATAATTAAAAAAAATAAAAATAATTAAGAAAAGGAAGTATATTAACATAAGGAGAAATAAAAAAGTTAGGAAAAAAAAAAGTTAGGAAAAAAAAAGTAAAAAAAAATCACAGGATATTGAGGGAAAAAAAAAACAAAACAAAAGACAGGAAATTTACGGATTCGAACCGACGACCTCTAGTATATGAATCCGAGAACTTAGCCATCAAGCAATAATTAATAACTGAAATGAAATTGTTGCATTTCTAACATTTAAGCTGATAGCGGAAATCCAATGAAAACAATGGCATATACCTCGAACATAGGTGCCTTTGAAAATACCTTATTCCTACGTTTGGGCCTCTGAACGCGATGGTGAAGTCCGTTTGTCGGTCCGACCCTCCGTTCGGGAGTTGTATTTTAGGGTTGTTAGGCGGGATAGACAAAGACGGACGGACGGACGGACAGGACAAACGCAAAAGCTACCGATTTTGGTCACTTTCACAATTGCTCTCAAAATGGGTCGCTAACAAGAAATTAAAATCAATAATGAAGGAATAAGGATATTGAAAACAAAAACAGAATCGTAGAGAAAACAATCCGGAAAAAGAACTGTTGAAATATTAAATATAAAAAAAAATACGAATGAGAACCGAAATGAAATAATAAAATACGTCGAGGAAAAGATGAATTTAAATACAGGATCCAAAAGATATTGAACTTTGCGCATAGAATACCTATGTTTGGTGATAGGAAAATGAAATTTATTACAAGGAGAAGGAATTTAGAATAAAGAAAAAGAAAATAAATTATGAACTTATAAATAAAGATATAAAGCAGAATGGTGATGAGACATTTATTTTGTATAAACAGTAGTTGGATAAAAAAAATTCAGGCATTTCTACGATGGAAACAAAAATTAAGGCAAAGGAGAAAAATGTATGGATATAAATATAATATAATAATAGTATAATATAATATAATATAATATAATATGGATTAAATATGTCAACTGATCAGAAAATGCATATATTTGAAAAATATTTTAGTTTAATGTAAATTTGTATTATAAATTTGCATTTGTATTTATAAAAATGTGCCGAGAAGGGAAGAAGATATGGATATGGACCTCGTACGTTGTCTATTGGAGACCGAGGTTGCAGACCTCCAATTAAAGTGAGGAATTACTAACATACGAGATATTACAGATGTTTTGAGAAATAAATTTGTAATTAGGCCTAAAATAAATACAAGCTCATGAAACTTTCAGTAATATATTAATTAATTTATGGACCTACTGAGTATAATGACTTCTTTAGTTGCGCATAATGATCTTTATTTAATGATCTTTATTGCATATTACTATATATACTGTGGGCCCGGTACCCGAGTGGTAAGGGCACTTGGCTGCGGGTTGGAGGTAGCGGGTTCGATTTCCGGCCTCGAATATATATGCTGGGTGTTTCGAAGGGTGTTTTAAAGTACAAACTCACAGGGCTTGCAGAGGGGACCGAGCAGATAATGTTCTGAATAGGAGCCACATGTCCGGAAACACTGAATTTGTAATTGGAATTTCGAAACACCCTTATATATATCCAAATATGTTTGTAATGTAATAAAGGGAAAAAACAAAGGAGAAAAGGAGAAAAAAACATAAATGCGACTAAATTCCAGAGCCCGTTTGATAGGATCATAAATCTCTAACGAGACTGTAATATAACTTTTCTTTTGTTATAAAAAAAATAAAAAAAAAATAATCATTAAATAATGAATATGTCTCTTTCGAAACAGTAATTAAAGAATCTGTAATTCTACTTCTAATATCTTATTTATTCTTTCTTTTTATCTAAAATTTTATAATGATTTTATTCTTTTAAATAATAAAGTTATATGGCACAAAAAATGAAATCTAAATTGTATCATTTTGGCCATAAAGTGTAAAATTTGCTTTGGTATATCTAATCAAAAAAAAACTGATACGCATGCGCCAATTACTCCCTGGCATCTTATTATCAATCACCTGCGGTTATTTGTAATCAGATCTTGTGATGATGATCGCACTAAATGAGAGGAAGAGCCACAGGCTCAACATGGAGAGAAACAATGTTTATTGCTGCAATGGGATCGTAGAATCTTCATGAATCTTATTTTGATTCGTTTCTCGCCACAAGGGATGTATTTAAGGATTTCGCGAGGTAAATGAATTGCTCCACCAACACTCTTTTCTTCTTAAGAATGTTGTAATAGTATACCTACAATATTCTGTTATTTAGTTCTTTTGGGACCCTTTTTGACCGACAAAAGTCACCATTCTTTATCATATCACTATTAGTAGAAAAAGTAAAATATTAATTTCAAGAATTTCAAAGCGTTAGCTTGACTAATTAGGCTTAATGATAGAAAACTATCTTAACCATGAAAGAAGCAAAAATTTAAACTACAATAATAACAAGGCAAATTAATATACATCCTTAACCCTTGGTCACATAAGAATTTTTAAGCGCATTAGAAAATAATCAAAGTAATTATTGAGAAATGAGTCTCTCAAAAAAGCAAAGTGATCAACTTTCAGAAATTTCTGAATTTTTATACCAGAGCACAAGATTAGAACTTAACTTTTTAAAAAGCAAGTTATAAAATGGTTTGTTTTCTTGATGAGATATGGTATTTTGATGTAAAATTGTAATAATTAATTTTAGTAATAAAATTGATCAACATTAAGTGGAGTTGATCAATTGGCTTCAATGTTGTATTCAATGACCTTCAAACGTTAATAAATGAGAGTAGGTGATAATGAGATTTCAGATAATAAACATTTGGTCTCATTGATTGATAACGGTTATTAATTTTATGAAAACATTTTATTAACTTTAGTTCGAAGAAAAATGAGACCCATCGAATCATTCAATCGGTACGTATGTATTCCGGTATTCCTTTTGATCCGGTAAAAGTATCTCCTTAAGATAGAATACGATCAAACTTCCGCACCGGTACTGAATATTTTTCCTTGTAACTCACTGTTGAAAAATTTTCAGGTGAAAAAATTAATAAAAAGTCCATATGAAAAGCGTCAGGAATAATATATTTCTGTCAATGTCTAACAATCCATATTAATACGCTTATAATATCAATTATATCATAATGATAACTTCAGAATAACTTCACTTAATACTATTGGATGCATCACAGCCTTGCCCTTCCACAGCATGAGATACAAATATAAAAAAGGAAAACTTAGACAAGAAATTTCAAATTTAACTTTCGCTTCTAATTTTCTTTCATTGTGCCAGAGAAATATAATCACACTCGTCCTCCCAGCACAGGTAAAGATCGCTCATGTCTTCTAATTTAGAAATTTAATTAAGATAGTAGGACTTAATGTATTCTACTTAAAATTGTTTTGTCATTTATGAAGTCTCTTTCTGCATGGCGTTGTTCAATTTATTTTGCATTTGTAAAGATGAGGCTTCACACATAACAACCAGTCTACGGTCGAAGAGAGAGAAGACGAAATGAAATGACCCTTAAACCTAAGTTCACAAGAAATTCTCTCACTAAGCGTTTGCGAGTGCCGTTCAAATACTATATTTTGTCGTCTTGTCTTAAGTGTCTTCAACGAGCACTGGATGTCAATAAATCCCAATTACGAATGGGCAATGAAGCGTCAAATGGTAACTAATTGCAGAGGCTCATGGCAAAGGCGGAATGCTGTCACGCAAGCGAACAACGTGAGCTACCAAAGAACATCTATATCTCTCTCTCAACTACATGGCGTGATTCATTCCAATCCTGTAGAGCAATTAACGAAACGAGACGATTACGTGTCATTCCAGCAAACGAAACGTTATTAAAAGAAAGCTAAAGGAGAAGGAAAACAGTTTATATTAATTTTCTAAATTAGATATTCTCTTTTAACTATCTGTCTCTATACAATAATTACATTAATTAACCTAACACTGATTTAAACTTTAGAATAAAAATAAATGAAATACAATAAGCCTGAATGTTTCAAAAAAATTCAGACAATAAATAAAAATTAATTTTATTAATAAATATTAACTTAATAACTATTTGTAAGGTACGACAATAGTGATGTCTGATATAAAAAAACCTATTAATTTGTAAAGTCTTGGTTTCTACTTTTAGAAACTTTTATAATAATAAGAGTAAAAAAGACTATATTTAATATGTTGTAAAATTTAATTATAACATTTATAATTATAGAAGAATGTCAATTATTTGACCTAATTAGAATCAAGGAATACTTCAATTAGAATCCTTCGGATAATCCAATTTATACGAAACACAGTATAACTAGGCCTACAATTAAATTTTTATTACTTCTATAATGGCAAATTAAGATATAGTCCAACAGACGGATCTTGACGATCTCGTACTTTCGTGATTTCACGTAATTTACGCGAGAATAGTCTCTATCCATGTCTTCTCACAAATTGGCGAAGTAAATTGAAATACTTAAATGAATTATAATATGGGGAAATGCATGAGACTTTTACATCATTTTAATATAGTTTTCATAAATTGAAAACAGTCAATAAACAAACAATAAATTCGTTAGGTAGCATTTTCCTAGTGACAGACATTCAAAATACTAAATTCCTTGAGACCTGCTGAAGATGCTAATGGCCAGATCTCGTGTTTTCCGTAATTCTCACGCAAACGAGATCGTCAACATCCATCTGTTAGACTGTATACGCAATATACATAGACTTAATCTTAATTTGCCATTATAGAAGTAATAACTATAGGAATATCTTCGAATAATTATAGAAAATGAATACTTTATATTGCAGCAATATTAATTCAGCAAAGAACCAGTGCTACTAAAAATTGGAATTGTATTTTTTTGGGGGTGGGGGATAAAGCTTATGATTTGGATAATGAGTTTCTAATACTTAATAATATCCAATAAAATTGTATAATAATTATTCAAGTCTTCATTATTAATCTGTACAACTAAGCAGCAACGTTCTGATCAGGTGATTCTGAGTAAAATTCTGTAATTGCGACTACAGAAAATATTATGTTATTTATGTTTCTTTCACTGATTATTTTTCTTTTTGAACGTGAGTTACAAGATAGCTTTCTTTGGTTGGATATTTTAAGGTCATTGGTGGCCTAAAATACAGAATGGTGTAACTACATTTATAGTTTTTTAAATAATGTTTAATTACTTTTGAATTAAAAAAAATAGAAGTCTGGAAAAGATCAATGATGACACGTGGAAAATTAAATAAAGATTATCGTAATAAAAAAAAGTAGTAGTTATTTAAATTATCATTATCATTAAATGATAATAATAAAAAAATATAATAATAAATTTTTTTTATCATTAAATGATAAACAATTCCACTCATCAATTTGGAATGTCTCTCCAATTTCGGTAATGAAGTGTGGTGAACCATGTAAAATTCCACTAAATAAACAAATCCTCAGAAATTATGAAACATCGCTGACTATAAATCCTTTTAAATGATAGGTCTAATAGCTGTTTAATTGGTAATTATCAGACCTTTCAATGTAATTAGTTTAATTCTTGTAGAGTCTTTAATGTATTGAATTAAGATGATTCAACTAGAAAATTCACGATTTAGTGAAAAATTTGCAACAAAGATTAAGTACGTTAATAAATTGGCTAGAAGCTGGATAAAAGTGCAGAGATTAATATGAAAAGTTAAAAAGTCTATTATATACACCTGTTGAACAGCTTAGGAGTGATGAGACTATACTGAACCATAAACTTACATCTTCCCTTTAATTTATAGTTAGGTTCTTTGGATGTAGAGAGCAATCAGGAACCAATAAAAACTAGTGTAAATTACAAATATGAATCAACCTCAATTTCGCTTCGAGTATCGATACAATGAAGGAATTCAAAGACAAAGGTCTCGTTTTAAAAAGCGTACATTCAAGTTCTGGCATTGATCAATAATCTTTTGAATTAACGCTAATAACTATCAATTTCTGCCTTTTTATAATGTTCCTTGTTAATTCATTGCAAACTCCAGCAACCATTCATAATAGACTTCTGCAGCCTTAGGCGCTACCATTTTCGGGGATGCCAGAAGTTGCAGTCAGAGGCATCAAGCTGAGGTCAAAGAAGTCATAAAGGCAACAATTGTATCTAACTGGTCTGATAACCTAATGGCATGATATGACTTTTATCTCCTAAATGACGGAATTAAAGATGCACAATACACTCCAATTATGTTTACATAGAATATTAATACCAGCTAAGGAATTATTTTATCAATCTAGGCAATTGTCTCATTAGTTTTTATAAATTTATAAATCATTAATTTATTTTGTGAATCGTTAAACGATGAAAAATAAATAAAATTATTAATTTTAATATTTTTTTAAATAAAGTCAAAACACGGGTAGCTAACGTTGATTATTACATGGATTAATATGCAGAGTTAAAATCGATAATAATTATTTGTATCGTTTTATATAATTTTTCTAAGGGAAATTTCTCCTTAGGGATCAACTGAAAAAAATTACCATTAATCATTTTTTAAGATGCTACCATTGTCTTTTAGTAATTGTTCTTTGTTGTAATCGATGTTATTTAGTGTTTCAAGACAGGAAATTCAATGATTAATGGCTGGAGAGTGTTGAAATAACATTATTGTTTCATTAGTAAATCATTGAATTTAAGCATCCATTTCTTAAATGACTTTTCCATTTTATTTCTTACAAAATGAGTACCATCAGGCACTAATTTTGGCAATCATTAAAATAACTCATTATATACTGATATCGTTAAATTAAGGGATCTTGCAAAATATACTGTTCTGGTTGTCCGGTCTCCTTCTGCTCCCCAAACTTGGTGTGGGGATGCAGAAGGTCTTCCCAATATTATCACCACTTAAGAACTGGCAGCACTGGCTTGAAATGAAGAAATAAAATTGTCCTTAACCTCATTGAGATAGAAGTACCTGGAGTACTATCCACGTGTTTGTGGAAGGCATAAAGAGCGTTTAGTAGGCTGTATGGTCCCCCCGCACACCTACACAAGGAATGCTACATACTGGTGTCCATGGTACGTGTTCAATGCACCACAACAACCGCTCTTGCCGGTGAGCTTGGCTCAAGGGGATGCACCTCATGGGTCTCCTGGCATGGAGACCAACAGCATGCAGTCGCCTGTGCACTGCTTGTCTGTATACAGTGGTCTATGTCGTTACGCTAACTTACCACGGAACTGGCAGTGTCATTAGCGACAGATAGTGGTCTTCCTGGAATGGGGTGACATGTGGACGTCCTCTGCTATAGCAATATTTCCAACCTTCTGGAAATCTCTCCATAAGCGAGAGATCACGCTGGTTGACACGTTCAGTGCACGAGACACTTGCACTTGTGACTGGTCTGCCTCAAAATGTCTATCGCTCTGCCTCTCGTTTGCAAGTCCAAATGGTTTGCAGGTCCGATGGGCTATGGCTAACAATTGGCATACAGTACTGTACAATCAGTGACAAAGCTGTCACACAATTCATCCAGTGTCGTGACCCGCATTTCTGAACTTTATTTATTCAGACAGAACGGGTTCTAGCATTTTTATTTATTGCATGGGGATGGTATTGGGAAGACCTTCTGCTTCCTCCTACCAAGTTTGGTCCTGACCGGAAAACTATAACATTTTAGTCTGAAAATATCCCTTAATTTAAGGACATCAGTATATTTAATTTTCTAATATTCATCATATTTCTACTTCTCTCACATAACCAAACGATAATTCAGAGGACGTCAATTTCCTGCGAAATATCGTTTGGTAATATGAGAAGGAGAAGTAAGAAGGCGATGAATAGTCTAAAGTTGTAGATATAATCATTATATTTAAATTTGATTTTTTCCTCGTTAAGTGCAACCCTAGGAACTGGTTGTCTTTGGAACCTATCGATTGCATAGTAGTAAGGCTGATTTCACACTATGCGTTTCTGCCGCTGCCGCTACGAGTGATATGGTTTGACCGGACTTGCTTAGCGATATTTAGTTTCTTCTCCTGTAGTTTTCCTGCTGTCCCCTAGAAGGCGTCACGCTTATTCTTCAAATGCCTTTATTTACTTTTTTTATTCACTTTTGATTCTTTATATTAAACTAGCAAAAAGACCCGTTCTTCGCACAGGTTAAAAAAAACAAATGTTCTTATATGGATGATAAAGAAATTGCAATTGCGAGATCACTTCTAAACTTTTCCGGTTGTACAAAAAAAACAAAAAAAAAACTCAAAAAGTCTGATCTCATTACAAATCTGTACCCGAAAACCCCGTAGAAGTATCCTTCAACAATGTTGCGGATCCACTCAACGCCCTCTCGTGTATACCCATAGTTCCAGTTATTTGAATTTTGTAACTCGAGATTCTTAATATAAAATTAATATCTAGTTTGGAAAATATAAGATTTCCCACCAATTTCTCCCCTTCTCCCTACCGTTTACACCCCTAGTTCCACATGATCCGAATTTTGTAACGACTTAACCCTATCACTTCAAACCTTTCCCAGTTCGTAAAAAATCATCTGATCATTACAAATCTACATCTATCTCGAAACCCGTCGCTATTATGCAGAACAATATTTGTATAGTTCCCACTGTCGTCACCAGGTACCTATTATGCACAACAATAATTAAGTTCCAATTGTCGACACCAGGTTGCTATGTGTCGCTATTGTTTAGAACAACATTTTAATTCCAATTGTTGTACAATATTTGTGTAGTTCTCATTTTCACCACCAGGTGGATATTAAGCGCTATTTCACGGATTTCACCCCTTTTCAACCCTTGAAAGTGGTGTGTTCCGAGGTAGCCCGTTTTTTTTTACGCAGGACTAAAGTTCTGCAAAGTTAGTTCCAGATAGGTCAAAGGGTCTAGGAGTATATAGCGAACGAACAAACAAGCAAACAAACAAACCCACAAACATCCTCCTTTATATACATTATAGATGAAATTGTTAATTTATTACTTAGGATGTTCTACGAGTGTATTGAAAAGAAGTTATGAAAAGAATTGTTTATATTAAATGAAATATAAAATTAAATTGCCGTCGACAGTTGAAATTCCTACGCCTGTTGCATCAACAGTAGCTTTCCAGAGTTTTGTTTTATTTTCTTCAGCTGCAGAACTTTTGATGTGACCGTGCAGATTGTTTATAATTGCCGTGCTTGGTTGAGGATTGTGTTACAAGAAACGCCATGGAAATTTAATGTATGTTGACGTTTAGTTTCCGATCCAACCGAGTATCGATAGCCGACGCCATGTATAACAAGTCTCAAGTGAGAGGGCGGGGGTTTATGAACAACGCCAGATACATTAACCGAATAGTACTTCTTCCTGATTGATGATTCTTCTTTCATTTGACAGATTCTGGTTTTCCTCAAGTAGTCAAAGTGGAAAGTTCTGTGTAATGTGATATTGTCGAAATTAAAGATTGTATGTTGTTTACAGGTGAACACAAAGATAAATAAATTACTATTTTTATCTAATTAGTATTTTCGTCTCTCTGTTAAGTCAAATTTAGCCAATCTCGTCTATGATTCTATCCATGATCTATGACGACATTTTTTATCAAAATACCAAAATATTTACCAAAGTATTTACCAAAATACTCTTTCGATCCATTATCCCGCAGTGCTGGCCTCTCATGAATACAGACAATAAAACAATTGAGAAACTAAAAAACCGCTGCGGTTAAACCGCGAAGTCTGAGACCATGCACTCAACTACATGAGTTTTCGAGTTCATCCAGTTGTGCGTTCATCCCGCCACGCTGTGGCAAAACCACACATATGTGACACGTCTCATTGAAAAACGTGTGTTGTTGTGATTCCTTCAAACTGGAGCGTTTTAAATGCAGCGGCAGAAACACACAGTGTGAGATCAGTCAAGCAACAGTCAATTTTAGTGGTTTCTCCCCCCCCCCCCTATCATGGGGGGTCCTTTCGGCATAAAGCATAAATCATTGATCTAAAGCCCTTGAATACCATTTAGAGAGAACGAATGAATAAAATTATAGAATGCAATTATAAATCGAGACCTTTAAAAGATAAAATTTTAAAAGATAGCTTGAGTAGATATAAAGAAGAATTCGTGTGAATTTAGTACGAATTTCACCATTCACAATACAACGTCATTGAAACGCAAGAATCGAAATAATTAAAAAAAATATTTATCTTACAATGTAAGATAATGAAAGAAAAGCAGTAGCTAGAGGCTTCTTTTTTGGTGTTATTTGAATTTTGGCACTTAGTAACCGAAAATATCTATAAACAAGTCTTCGTAAGACGCTATTATCACTTGTAAATACACACAGAAATCATAAACAAGCTGTTTTTTGTTGTATCTATTTTTGGATGTATTTACGCCAGTATTCGAAAATTTTTACATCAGTTATATCGTCCCTCATATGCAGCAAAAACTAAAAATACGAGCAAAAGAAATATATCTCCATATCCTATTAAAAAACACTTGTTTCTTTATTTCAAGAGTTTATGTTACAAAAAATTCTCATCATACGTCAGTAACAAGTAAATGAGCAAATATGAAATTTTATTTTTATTTTTAGTTCCACTGAGTACTGAAAACGATATTGTTTACACAATACGTATTTGCCAAAAACATGGTTTTGATAACACTTTTTTCATCTCTTTTTTTTTTTTTTTTTTTTGTTGAGGTATTGCCAGTACTATAATCAATATATCTCCTTTTCTCACAGTTGCTTGGATATTGGAGTTGTTTTGATGACTTCAAAGACGTCTGGATTCCACGCTGGGTTTTCATCAAGGGAGGGATTGTGTGAAGATGATATCCTGAGGAACAACTTTCTCTACATCCAATATCTTATACTACCAATATCATTTACTTACGTTACAACAGTAATTCCAAGTTTAGCCCATTGACAGTGATGATACAAGCAGCTCTTGAATTAGAGATTTCAATTTTTAATACAATTTACTAATACATTTAATTCTTTATAAATTCTCTAAACGTTGAGAAATATATTTAGGAAAAAGAAGAAAAAAATAGAAAAACATTTTGTTAATCCATATATAGTCAACTTTATTATCATATAAATATTTCCTTGATATATATATATATATATATATATATATATATATATATATATATATATATAT
>JAFIDM010000003.1:19098634-19126551 GCA_023159025.1 Thereuonema tuberculata | reverse complement strand
TAAATAGAAATAAATATATAAATGCAAATATAAAACTCATCACAATATGCAAAGCAGACAAAGGCAACAAACTCGTGATCATGGACAAAAAAGATTATGACAAAAAAGCACTGGATTTATTAAATACAGAAGATTTCATTGAAGTTAAGAAGACCCAAACTTCAAAAATTATAAAAAAGCAAAGAGTGAGATACAAAAGTTGAAAGCTAACAAAACAATTAACTACATCCAATATAAGAACTTATGTCAAAATTTATGTAGGACACCCACTTTAGAGCCTCGGCCTAAAACCCATAAGATAGACATTCCTCTACGCCCAATCATTAATTCCTACGGCTCACCAACACAGAATTTGAGTAGATTCATCCATAAAATATTGAAACAACTCCCCTTCTTCAAAAAAGAGATAATTGTTAATAATGCTAAAGTAGAAATAATTGTATAAGAGAAACCAACCAAGGAAAAAAGAAATACAGATTGTTCTCACTGGATATAGTATCTATGTACACAAACATACCGGTGCAGGAGACTTTGAATATATTGAAGAAATATGTAAAAATAACACAAGCATATTAGATAATCATAATATAGATAAAGATACTTTCATTAATATTTTATAATTTATTTGTAGTAATTGCATTTTCAAATTCAAAGATAAAATTTACAAACAAATCAAAGGCTTTCCCATGGGTAGCCCCATATCGGGAACCTCGTGTAATTTTTACATGATTTTGGTTGGAACAAAAATTTATTTTAAAATGGAACAAGACACATTATAAATATTTAAAATATGCAGATGACATTCTCATTCTGTGCATCGGGACACAAAGACAATTCAGTAAATTTCATCAATTTATTAATAAAATTAACCCAAAGTTAAGTTTCACTATGGAAGAAGAAAAGGAATGTTTCAATAACATTCCTTGACTAAAGTTAACCAACAGCAACAACAAAATAACTTATGAACACTACGAAAAAGAACTAAAAAGTAACCACGAATTGAATTTCCACCCAGAACACAACATCCAGACTAAAAGAGCACTGATCCTTAATTATCTAAAAAGAATCATTGATAACACAGAAAATAAAAAATTATGATACAGTAAAATAAATAAGATGAAACTAAATTTTGAAATAAATGAATACTCTAAGAAATTCATTAACAAGTCCATTAATAATTTCTTCAAATACAGACAAAAAAACAAAAATAAACAAGGCACCGACCTCAAAAAAGTCATTAAATTACCTCTTGGTACAAAAATACACAAATCTTTTAAAGAATTATTTAAAACTAATCCCACCCAAAACATTTCATGTAAAAGAAGTTGCCAAGACTCACATGCTCATAACGCTTTCACTGTTAAAAAGATATGAGATCTCATATAGAGCCAAGCCCCTAACTCTACAAGGCCTAACTCTAAAAATCCAATATCTTGGTCAAAAAGTTTCGTTGCTGTCGCACAGACAATCCCATGGAGTTATGGAAAGGATATGGAGTATGCCAAGGCGTACTTTTTGACCAAGATAGTAGGGTTTTTAGAGTTAGGCATGTAGAATGAGGGGCTTGGCTCTACATGAGATCTGATAACTTTTTAACAGTGAAAGCGTTATGAGCATCTTGGCAACGTATTTTACATGAAATGTTTTGGGTGGGATGAAATAGTTCCATGAAACGGCCAAGCCATACTTTTTGACCAAGATATAGGGTTTTAAGAGTTAGGGCTTGTAGAGTTAGGGGCTTGGCTCTACGTGAGATCTCATATCTTTTTAACAGTGAAAGCGTTATGAGCATGTGAGTCTTGGCAACTTATTTTACATGGAATGTTTTGGGTGGGACTTCATTTCTTTTTGTAAGATGAGATCTGATAACTTTTTAACAGTGAAAGCGTTATGAGCATGTGAGTCTTGGCAACGTATTTTACATGAAATGTTTTGGATGGGATATACCTATCAGAAATTGTTATATAACAAAGAACCGGAACCCCCTTTATGAGGGGTTGGAGGGTGAAAGTTACAGATTTCTTAATTTTTTTGTTGTTTGTGTGCTAAACCTAGCCTGCATACCAAATTTCAGCTTTCTAGGACTTCAGGAAGTATCCTAGAGGTTTTGATGATCATGAGTCAGCCAGTCAGTCAGTGAATCATTGACGAAATCGACGTATTTTAGATATTAATAAAATCCAAAGTATAAAAGCTAGATAAATGAAACGTAGCGTATTTCATTAATCTGCTAACTGCATCTTATCCTGAAAATTTGAGCTCTCTAGTATTATCCAGGCCGAAGCTATGAGGGTTCGAAAATACGACGAAACGCTTCGAGAAAAGGTACGTAGTGCCCTTCCTGCCTTCGGCTCGTCTTGGCGGGGGCACTGCCGTGCCCCCAGATGATATCAACATAGTACAATATAAAACAACCACTTAATAAAGAAAAATAGGAAAAAGGCTAACCACAATTTCATGTACACCATGGGTGTTGTATATAAATTAAAATATAGGGATTGTGGTTCTGTATACTTTGGAAGTACGTACACTTAAAGAAAGAGTACTGGAACACGTACAAGCTTTCACAAACATGAAATAAGGCATATCAGACTGGGCAGACCACTGCCAGCAAAAGAAACACAATCCCGATCCCATGGTCATTTTACTCCAAATTGATGAAAAAATAGATAGATTCAGGATTTAATCATTTGTTATCAATAATTTCCCGTGAATACATAAAGAAAAATTTCTAAAGGTTAGTAACCACACTTTGCACAAATTCAAAAAAATTATTAAAAATGTTGAAAAATTCCTGTAAAATCTGCATAAAATTATAAAAAGTTTTTTAAAAAATTCCTAAAAACAATTGTCAAAAAATCTTATTGTTGTTATAAACTTCTCTTCCATCCATTATATTGAAGTTATAATTTAGTAATAATGTGGTATTAATATATCACCTCCATTGTATTGAAGTAATTATGATGTAAACTATCTTTGTAATGAACTAGCAATTTAGTTATATTATGATATATTACCTTCCCTTTGTTTTTTAACAAAAAATGTAATGTATCACTTTATAAAATTCTATCATTTGTAATCAATTCTCTGTATTAGGGAATGGGTTTATAAAGCTTATCCCTAACCGTCTGAAGAAGTGCTCTTGATTAAAGGGTACGAAATATCACGGATATTAAAATTTTTTAGAGATGATAATGTGTTGATGTGTAGATTTTTAGAACATTTAAGTGAAATTCAATTTTTAAATATTTTCATAGCCATTAAAAATTTACAATCACAAAGTTTCAGGACTATCTGTATGGGGTTAGGATTCTGTATGAGACCAGGAAAAATTATTTTATACTTTTTAGTCCGTTTCAAAAACGTGTTTTATTAAAAAAAATACTGTTTTTAAATAATTATTTTCGGTTTTTTAGTCTTTTGTATATGAAATTTTTCAACCGATTTTAAACATTTTCATGAAATTGTAGCAGAGACATATGGTAAATTCCCCGTTTCTCTTCTCTTGTCGTTTTGCTTCCACTTCTGTAGGCGTCGCTTGCGTTGGGTGGCTGTCTCCTTGACCATCGAAGAAAGTGTTATTAATATACTATTCACTATTAATATTATTATTAAATAAAAACGTGATAAAACAGTAAACAGATTGATCGCAAAATTTGTACCGCAGAAACGTAGCGCAGTGCCATGCGGCCGTTTGCAAAAACAATTTTGCCTAGCTCCATAAAGATATCCCTTACAGATAGTCCTGAAACTTTGTGAATGTAAATTTTTAATAGCTATGAAAATACTTGTAAAGATTTAAAACGAAAAACGTGGAGCGCAGGCAATAGAAATTTTTAATAGCTACGAAAATACTAAGATTTAAAACTAAAAACGTGGGGCGCATGCAAAACATAATTGAGATGGTATGGATGGAGTGTATTTTATCAAAATGTTAACTACACTATTCATTGTTAAAGCTAATGATGCTTCAGGAACGTTATCACTGTAGAGTTTTGAGGAAACTTTTTAACAAGGTAATTAATGCTTTTAGTCAGTGTCAAAAGCAAAGCGGCCTCATAATATGCACAATTGTGTAACCAAAATAATTAAAAGCAAAAGTATATAAATGCAAGACCGTTCCTTTATGTTTTACAGGCAAGCTGTAACCTAGGGGCCGCTAATACAATGCTTAGTGCATCATTTGGATATGTTAAAGAATTTATGAAACAATACGTTTGTAAATGTTAACAATGACAGCAATTGTTAGTATTGTTATTATGAAGCATCAGTATTATTATTGTGTTAAATGTTATCATTATTACTAATACTGCTATGGAAAACGTTAATTTGGGGGGTCAGGGAGTGGTCCTACCGGTCTGATTTTTTTTTACGTGGTCACGTACTTTTTGATGCTGAACACAATGGTGAAGGTTTCATTCTAATATCTCTAACAGTTTGACGGCTACAGAGTGTGACAGACAGACAACACAAAGCAATAGTGGTTACCTATGTTAACTGTAACATGGGACTGCTAAAAATGTTCATTTAACTGGACAAGGGGAGATAAAGGGTTAATATTGCATTGTCATCCACTTCTGAGCTATGTTTAAAGTTTAAAGTCTCTAGCTCGTCTGGAAGTTAGTTTAAAATCAATTGTAAAATTTGTACCGAACAAACAGACACGAAAGACCAAAAAAACAGACAAGAAAGCAACCTAATAAAAACGTGATAATTGATAGTATAGAACTCCTGATTTCCTTATTTGAAAACCATACATAAATAATGCGTAATAATTTTTTCTTTTCCTTTGAAAGATGCCATGACTCCTAACTATTTTTAATGCCTGATTTTGCATCATCGTTCCTAACGCTGTAGAGATTGGAATAAACTAAGTTCCTGAAAGAATATAAAGTCCACATCCCCAATATGTTGTAGTATTTCCTTTTTTTTAAACCGCAAAATAATATAAAGGAGGTCTCCATTTTTTTAATTACTATCGATTAAAATAGTTACACTTAAATGGCCAATTTAATATACAGGGTCCGCCAGAAAAATGTATTCACACTTTAAAGAACAAAAACTATTTATTATGTATTGGTATTATGTATAAATTCTGATCAGAAGTGTAGTACTGTCTTCAGTTAAGCATATGCTTACTTTAGATGTTCAAAATGTTCGCCGTTGGCGTCCAGACACATTACGCAACGAGGAACGGTCGCCGTAGCTACGGCGGACAATGTTTTAATGAAGATCGCGTCAGTTCCAGTGCAAAGTTAATGGAACAGTGAATCGGCATAACTGCGTCTACTGGGCACCGGAAAATCCTCATGTTCTTGTGGGTAAGGCGGGGTTCTTGGTTGAAGTGGACTATCATGTAGGGGCTTAGTAGGACCCTTTTTTTTATGGTAATGTCACTGGAGAAGTGTACCTGGAAATGTTTCCACATCAATTTTACCAGGTGTACGGGGCGCCACCACACTACCACTTAGCCGTACGAGCTTTCCTGGATGACAAGCTACAGGAACTTGGATTGGAAGAAGAGGACCCATTGAGTTCCCCCCACGGTCGCCAGATCTAACCCCTATGGACTTTTACTTGTGGGGAACTGTGAAAGATCAAGTCTATCGATAGAAGCCGCGCACGGTGGAGGATCTTCGCCGGGAAATTACAGCGGCATGTGCCGTGATCTCCATTGAGACATTGACCGCCGTAGCTGCGGCGACCGTTCGTCGTTGCGGTATGTGCCTGGACGCCAACGGCGAACATTTTGAACATCTAAAGTAAGCATTTGCTTAACTGAGGACAGTCCTACACTTGTGATCAGTATTTACATGTAATACAAACACATAATAAATAATTTTTGTTCTTTAAAGTGTGTATACATTTTTCTGGCGGACCCTGTACAGTAGATTACATTGCAGTTTTTACTGACTTCTTAAATCTATTGTTAGGCAACAAAAAGGAAACATTTTGATATATAAAAATTACCTTGTCTCTAATTAATGTAAACATTAGAAGTAATAAAAGAATTAAATTAATAAATTAATTTTCAATTAACAAAAATGAAAATAACTGAAAATATTATAAAAGTAGTTTACAAAAAATTTGGACTTTAAAAATGAAATAAAATGAGAAATGTAAATATAAAAACCAAAGTAATACAATTAACACCGTCAACGGAACAAAATTAAAAATTTTCGTTCAGTTTTCTTAAAGGGAAGAAAAAGAAAAAAAGAAGAAGCACTATCTTCAGGGTTCAACGACAGATCTTATCATCTATCAGTACCAAAGTTGTAAGGAAAGACTAAAAAAAACAATAATAATAAAAAAAAAAGTAAGATGATGCTTGCTCTTACCAATACTTAATCCTTTCATTAATATTTTATCGTCGTCTACAACCATTTCTGATGTTGTTCCTCCCCTTCATAAGCAAACTGCTGCTTCCCTATTCACATTTCAACACTGCAAACAATAAGTTCAGTAAAAATTCAATAAGTGCATATTTACAACAAAAAGTCATGTTTAACTACTTATACATTGAATTCTGTTTACTGAAGTTATTTTGTTATCATTGACATTATATTAAATTGAAAAGTATTAGCAGGTAAGTGATAATCCACAGATAAAACTATTCGAAGTTCATAAAAAGGATAAAGTACTAATTCGATTGATTGATTTTAGTCAATTAAAGTATGTTTATGTTTTGTAGTGAATGTTGGTGGCAGAGAAGCCAAGCACTGCGACCGGAGGTCTATTGTACTAATCCACGGAAAGAAGGACAGATGGAGAGAAAGACTGAGAAAGTATGGTGGGAGAAATGCAGGGGAAACGGGAGAACCCCGAGAAAACCTGCCCAGCGCGGATCGTCCACCATCACGAAACCCACATGAGAAGTCATTTAAAGTAAGTAAACGAGTTAGTAACACTTTAGAATTATATTTTTAGAAAATAGAAATTTTAAATGGCTGAATGAACATTTGAATTATGTAACAGTTTGAGTGGCATTTTCAGCAGGATTTCAAATGTTAACCATCATAGAAAAATAAAACAAAAAGTAATGTGAAAGCTATTTAAATAAAATAGGCTTAATATTGGTTAAGCAAATGAATACAGAAGAATACAGAATTCTCTTTAGATAAAGAGCTCTAGAGCAAATTAAAGTTATTTGTGTTGAAAAATACACAAAAATGAAATATTATCAATCGATTCTTATTTTCCAAGGTTTTTCCCCTTTCACCCACCAATGTGAGATAATCGACTGAGAAGTTCTTTGTTGAGTTTTTTTCCTTCTCGACATGATATCGCAGTTTCTTAAAAGCTTGTTGGCAAATTTCCAAAAGATCTCGACTTAACGATGACAGCGAAAGAAAAGGATGGGACAGAATTTACATTACGAAGTCCTGGAAAGCAGTTTTAAATTGAACAGTTTAAGAAACAAGAGAAGACGCACGTGTAAATTTCATAAATTGCATTTCACGGCCTAAAAGAAGTATAGCTTCATAAAAATTATGGCAAGATAATTTTCCTATAATCACTTGTGGATGATTGAAGACTTATTAAGCATTTATTAACTTTTGACTCATAAATGCCTGTCAGTAATCACCGAGCACTGGATTTTCCCTCAGACAAGCATTTTTTGACAGTATTTGACCTTGCTGTTGACCTTAAATTTAATCAAATCCGGTCGTGACGTTTAAGAATTTGTAATGCTTAATAAGCTAAATATTTTTTTATAAACTGAGTACTACCTGAGTTTTCCTAGATATATAAAAAAAATTATTAATTTCAAATTAATATTTGAGTTTGCATTAAGTATGGCTATTGTATATATTGTACGTAACCATATTGAAACGCTATACTGCTCTACTTTTAGTGCAGTCGTAGTTATAACTTATTTTTTAATTTTAAACGGAGGTTCATTGCTGTTTCAAATACCCGAAAAATAATAAAAGGTTCATATTTTATTGAAATGCTGCATTTCTTTTTTTTTTAAATAAAAGCCTGTGTACGTGAGAATTTTTATGAACTCCTCCCAATATAAACCCGGAGTCGGAGCCACTGAAGTCACATTCGTTGAATTGCTCATGGCGTGGAGTGTTATTGAAGAACCTGACTTCAGGCCCAGACCAATGTTAGATGGGATTTGAAAATGTGTTAAATGGACCAAAATTGGGACAAAATCGACTACTATAAAAACGGATATGATATTCTTATCCAATATACAACCACTGGTCAATATAGACAGTCACTCGAATAGTGCAACTTGGGGTGTGGACATACTAAATGAACTCAATGCGGATATCGCTTCCACTGGAAATGCTTGGACGGCACAATTCTCCTACATGCTAAAGCCTATTTGTATGCTAAAAAAGTACCTGATAGGCCATGATGGAAATTGTACTCCATCCTTAATCCCATCGGCTTAAATAAATGAGTTTTGCTCATCAATAAGCGCTAGTGGCACTTTTAGCAAAGCAAGCATTTGAAGGATGGGTAATTGCAATTGTCGCTTGTTTTTGTGTTTACTACAAACTGAGAATTAACATACATTATTTTACTTTATACTGTTTTCCTGAATTTAGCAAAAATTCGAAGGTAAATCTGTCGATTATTGTGAAGGAACAATTGGAATACTCAAATTTGACATAATTAGTGCAAATACAAATTTACAGTGTCTGGTTATGATAAACTTCACTGACGGACAGTCTGAGCAAATTTAATGGCTAGACAGTATCAGGAGCCTAGAAAATTGGAAAGTACACAAATGTTATTTGAATGGCCGCAGCAATTATAGAACATCACTGCAAGGTCTTCGGATTTCTGTGTTATTCTTAGAATATTTTGATGTCGTATTCAATTTCTGGTATTCTTCATTTCATAGCTTTAAATCTAGCTTTAAATTTAATTCGAAGTTAACCATGAAAACTATTTTCATCTTAGGAAATTTTAGCCATCGAAACATCGACTGAAAAAGTTTGTTCCAGAGTTATCATATTTGTAAACAGGTGCTTATGTACAAACACAGCCATGCATGTATCTACAAAATTTTAACGACGCTATGAGCGAGATCTTCATCAGCACTTCATGATTTCAATTGCAGCCAATGCAAACAAATTTCTTCTAGCGATGTTAACACATCAGCTTCGATCATAAACGAGAAAACTTTAGTCGTTGTGATAGCTTTTCAAAATTATCATTCAACTAGGCAACTTTCCAAAGAATATTCAAACTAATATCCTATCGAAACCAACATATTCTGCGTTGGATCAACTATTCTAATACAAGGATTTTACTAGAAAAGATAATGATAATGAATTATGCCTCGTTACTCTTCTCAAGTTTACCAAACATTAGATAAATTATTGCCCATTTCTGAAAAACCACTCACTTTTTTTTCCTTATCACCATTCGTTTTTTCAGTTGATTACGTAGATAGTGGCTCATAAACTTTGAATTTTTCATAGCTATCTCATTTCAGCAACTCATTAAATTGTTTTCATCTAGGAACAGGAAAAAATATCTTTAATCGATTACTTGAGTAACTTTTCTTCTAATAACAAAGAGTGTGTTAATTGCAAAGAGTGTGTAAGGTAGTTGCTTAAAAATCCGTTTACTAACGACATTGGTGGATTGCTAACAAACAAGAAATTCCACACTGCCTTATCCCTTCGTAAATGAGATTAAGAGAGTACAAATCTCAATCTTGAGGCTGTCCTCACTTAGCGAACATCATTACCCGGTTCCCTGCAATTACGAAGCCAAATACTTGTGGAACAATACTTAAAATTTATTCCCGCGGCTCTGCCGGCGCTTTGGCACCATTTTATCACCATCATGTGCTCAAAGCATTCCACACATATGTCAATAGAAATGGGTAGTTATATAAACTTATCGAAAAACTAAAAACAATCATGAAGACTTGGATGAAATTCTCAAGGAAAAGGGATTATTGATGGCTAAGTATAGTGTAAGAAAGTTGTCAGATATTTTATTAATAATGATCTAATTTATGAACGTGCAGCAAAATTTCAGCTTGGATTAAAAGACTCGATTATCTTCTAAAAACAATTACTAATGAAAAAATAACTTCAATTCTCCAGTTGAATTGAGGCCAAAACCTTTTAGAATTATATTATAAACTTATATACATATTAAAAACACAAGTACTTTCAAAGTGGTCTACACTTCTTTGTCAAGCGGATGACAATGAAAGTCACAGAACAAGAAGATCAGTGGACAATATGAAATGGGAGGAATCGGTTATTTTGGGATAACAGATAAGAGGTCCTTGATAAGAGGGACTATTAAGTGGGTGAACGTAAAACAATAAAATTTCAAATACTTGAAGGAATAAGATTAGAACTTACAAACAAGGAAAAGAAAAAAAAAACTAAATACATTTATAAAACCCATACTCTGGAATAGTGAATACAAACAGACTGTCATTGTAATAGTTTTTAAAAGTAATATCGGCTCCTTACGTTTTCTTTTAAAGTCGTCTTCCTTACAACAAATAATTTCAGACTGAAATTTGTTGAAAGTACTTGTGTTTTTAATGTGTATATAAGTTCGTGGTTTAATTGTAAAGTGTGTTGGCCACGATTCAACCATTAATAGTTAAATAGTGCACACCTGAAATTTTACTTAAAAAAATAAACAATTTATCCTGGCTTTATTTTTTAAGACACAAATCAACGGTCAAAAGAAATAATGAGGAAACAATGGCCTTTCAGAAATTCTTTTTTTCTTTTTCTTTCTTTGTGGTCAAATGCCTTTAAAGTGGTTAACTGTCCAAGCATTTGATATTTACAGTTTGATGTTGTTTTTATTTTTTAAAACTTAGTTTGTGAGGGTTACTTTAATTTTTATAAATAGATATTTCTCTTCAATAGTAATAAATAAAGTGTCAAATTCAAATAAAACTTGTGAATTTATTCTAATTCTTTGTTCCATTTTTATCTTACTTTATTTATTACTTGAATCGATTTGATTAAAACTGAAGAATTAAATTTACTTTAACTTAGTTGGCAACAAATTGTGGAAGAATATAAATCCAACTTTGGTAACTTAATTAGTAAATATATGACTTTACGTGTGCTGATCATACTTTCAATCACGAATATAGCTTGCACATCTGCTTAGCTTTAAATAATTTAATATAAGTTAGAAGCACAACGGGGTTTCCACTTCAAGAAAGTGGACTTGAAAATGACTTCTATTTCTTAAAGTGAAACCCGGTTGTGCTTATATTAAAGTTATATATTAAATTATTGAAAGCTAAGGAGATGTGCAGGCTGTATTCTTGATTGAAAACTTGGTAACGTAATCGTTACTTTAAATACCCAAAATACAGAAGCCCATAATTAAATTTAGGGTGTTAGGTAGATTGACTTGAAATATGTTCTTTTAAAGAATATTCTGAACTTACAAAAAAATTCAAATTACTATTTATTATTTTAAAATCTAAGTACAAAATTATGTGAATGGAAAAACTCTTTCCTAGTCTTCAAATGTTCATGTTAATTTACAAGGGATATTAATGCAGTGGTTTCCCGTTGCCTTCTGCATCGCAGTGATACAGCCATTAAAGTTGCTCCAACCATGCCTGTAATTTTCCAGTCATGAACCCTTCCGATGTTATTCATCTTCGGCTCCATGCCAGTACTGATACTTGCTGCTTCAGATGTGGAGTTGGAACAAGAGAAGCAATCTTCTCCCTGACACAAATAGCGGAAAAATCAATAGAAATGAATATCCCACTCTACCTTTGCTTTATTGACTACGAAAAAGCCTTTGACAATATCAAACATGATCTTCTAATGGAAATACTTATGAAAACAGGAATAGACACAAAGGACATACGAATAATACAAGATGCTTATTGGAACCAAAAGACTAGAGTTCAAGTGGGAGATGAACAAACTAATTGGATACAGATAAAGAAAGGTGTACGGCAGGGTTGTGTCCTTTCTCCAATTTTATATAATCTATACTCTGAGATATTGACAAAAGAGGCATTAGAGGAGCAGAAGGAGGGAATCAAAATAAACGGAGTAACAATAAATAATTTAAGATATGCTGACGATACCGTGCTGATAGCAACATCTTCCACAGACCTCCAAAACCTCATTAATGCAATTGTTAATAAAAGCAAGGAAATGGGACTCAAGTTGAATACAAAAAAGACAAAAACAATGTGCATCAACAAAACCCAGATCCAAATGAAAATTAAATGTGATGGCAGAGATTTAGAACAAGTCAATAACTTTCGCTACCTGGGTAGGCATTTTTATTCAGATAATGACCAAGATAAAGATATAAAAAACAGAATTATACAAGCAAAATTAAAATTTAATGAAATGAAATCAGTATTATGCCAAAAGAAACTCAACCTTGGAATAAGGAAAAGGGTGTGGAAATGTTATATTTGGCCAATTCTTTTATACGGATGTGAATCATGGACTCTCAAAAAGGGAATTAAACAAAGATTAGAGGCATTTGAAATGTGGTCATTAAGAAGAATGTTAAAGATAAGTTGGACCAGCAGGACATCAAATGAAAGAGTACTTCATCTTGCTAACTACAAGAGAATTATCATCAAACTTATACACCAAAGAAAACTTGCCTATTGTGGGCACATACAGAGAGATGTCAAATATGAGATACCTAAATTGACACTTGAGGGAAAGATAGAAGGGAAGAGAAGCGTTGGGAGAAGAAGAAGAAGATGGATGGATGACCTGCATGAGTGGACTGGACTTAATGCTCAGGACATCATACATGTTTCAAGAGATAGAGATCTGTGGTACATGCTGATCGCCAACCTCCCTGTGGGAGAAGGCACCTAAGGAAGGAAGGAAGTCTTCAAAATTAAAGTTCTTGATATGCAAACAAACACAGCAAACTAAATATTAAACTTCGTGTTTAATCATCGAACAAATCGAATACTAATGTTTTATTAGTCTCAGTTTCTTTCTAATACTTGGATAATCTTCTACGCTCGATCTCGTCCTATCGTTATAGTCCTATTAATCTGATTTCCTTAAATTATATAGATTTCATTCTTTTTATTCATATTACTTTGCATTTAAAATCAGATTTCTTCTTCTTTCAAATATTTGGTTCTAATATTATTGTAACATTCAATTCCCAAGTCATTATCAACTAGATGATACTTATTATTTAACCTGACTTCTACCTCGAACTCGTCCTGTTCAAATATTTATCAAATGAATCCCAACTATTAATTCCTGTTCTACGTCGAACTCGTTTCGTTCGGCTCTTCTTGTAGAAATTATGAACTAAATTAAAGCTTCTAAAGATTCTAATGTAAAATATTCTGTAACTTATTTATTACAAACGAAAATATGCTGACTGTTCATTTTTAAATCAAGGTCCCAAGATAACTGGTTAGGCTTAAACTTTCTTTCTTTAATTATCTTAACTAACCCTTCCTATCCGTTCTTCTAACATTTAACTGCATACCTTTTCTGTTCCTTAGCCTGACAAACGTACTTATAGTTCACCTTACCGAAGAACAACGAACAGGAACATCTGAACATCACATATGTACTTAACATCTCCGGTATTGCTCCACCATAGTACGTTTGGACTTCGTTGCAATAGCAAAATCGGATGAAACCCAGAAAACTAATCGTTTCGATTCTTCTTCTTCTGGTTTCTTCCTTGCATCCTCGACGAATGCTAAACAACCATGATTTGTTTACTTCGTTCAAATCATTAGTCGTAAAAAAGCCGACGTATCCTTCATCAAACCCCTTGGACCAACAGCCATTCCGTATCCACTCCGGATAAAATTCAAAGTATCCTTATCTTATAACAGCATAAATTTCTCAAGGCCGTTACCAAGACACAGCAAACAGTCTCAATGTGCAATAAACGTAATGTTAGCATGGCTCACGATTTCCACTATTACCAAACACAAGAACATTCTGGTATCCAAAATAAACCAAACCAAAACCAAAATTTTAATATTCTTAATAGCAATTTTAAAAACTAAATACGGTCGGTATTTTACTTTATCCACACATATGCTTTTTGAGTCTTTGGTTGCTGGATAGCCCTGTCTGAAGAGACCCTAATAAGCTCGAAACAGCTATCCCAGGGTCTCAGCTTGACTAAAAAAGGCTTTCTTTTTATCATCAAATTATAAAAATGTATGTAAAAACTTATTACTAATGTAAAAAATATATAGAAATAAAATGATAAGGCATACTGTCACATTTTGAATATGGTTTTGCTGTATTCAGGAGCCCATCATTTTTTTCTTTGTTTTCTATGAATTTATGGTATCGGCTTTAAGTGGATTCAATTAAAGTCGTACTTTTTTAGTCCCAATCATCTATTTTAAACGAGGAAGATTTGTGCGTCAGTGTAGCTCAGATGCCATAACGTGTCCAAAGGATTTTTGATATATTCAATATAATCTATTTTTTTTTATTTCTCAGATCGTTGCCAATTTGATGGTATCATTAGAAGACCTCTCTGTATTCCTATTTACTGTTTATTATATGTTCAACTTTATTTGGAAATGATTTAAATGAACACATTGTTTAGCCTCCATTTTCAACTATTCTAATATTTCCCGTCGTATGGTTGAGTAGAAACAAAGAATTCCATAATATAACTTCAAATAAACAAAACCGGACCAAAAATTTGCTAATTTACAAAAACGCAACGAAATTATTCACTGACACAGATAAAGCTCTGTTAAACGCTTGAAACTACACTAAAACCTCGATATAGCGCTATCCCGTTCTTACGCTCTTTTTATTCGGTCCCTGGACGTTTTCTATATACAGTAAGACCTCGATGTAGCGCTGTCCCGTTTATTAGGCTTTTAGGTCATGGTCCCTTGATGAGCGGAATAACAAGGTTATACTGTATTGTGTTTGTTACTAATAGTAAAATTCCTAAAAAGTCTTTCTCCAAACGAAAATACGTTACCTAAGAGGTTTGCTAAAATATCTCAAGCTTTTCACCACCGCGTCAGCTTCGTATCAAAAAAGCTACAAAAGAATTTTAGCGTGGTGAAAAAAAATAAAAAAATTCCCATTGGAAACTTCATGAAACAATCTTTGTATGCTTCTTTTTATATAATTCAAAGGAATTTGAAAACTTCTTAATGATATCGATGATAAAAAGATAATATATGTTATGAGTAATGGTAAACAATATACACGAGAAATCAAATATAAATTGTAAAAAAACACCCTGATATACATATTAATACTAAATTTAGTTTCTTTTGTAGCTTTTTAAATTGTTAATGATGCGTAACTTATTATTTAATGGAAATAATATGAGGGTCTTATTCCTTTGTGAATTTCTTTTAAATAGCAATTAATTACAAAATATGTATAAATGCAAAAACAATGAAAAAAAATCGAATTAATTTTTCTGCGGCGTCAGAAGGCTTAGTGGCAACAAAATATATTTTTTTTAAATAATAAATAGTAACAAAGTAATTTCGAAAAAGTAAGATAAATGATATTATAAACATATTAGTAAATAAATATGAATTGGAGCTTTCGCATTGTCAAAATGCTTTAATTCTCATATATTTTCTAAAATTTTATAATCAACTAAGAATATTATTTTGTACTAATTATTTTCATTCATCAGTGCTTAACTTAATAGGTTTCAGTATTTAAAAATTAAGTACTTGAAAAAGGAGGGACATTTTACCATAATTAAAATAAATAACAGGCAATAGTACTATAATTATAGTTAATATCTTAATCTTGTTAACAATGTTATGATATTAAACGAAACTACCTTTTCAAATTGAAATGCAGTTTATTTTCAGAACAGTTAAAATATTATCTTTCTTCCGTGTCATTGGCAACTGGTTTCTTTTTTAAAATCGATTAAAATAATGATTAAAAAGTTTTGTTAACGGATTAGAAACAACAATTAGTTCATTGAAAGTGAAATTATAAATTACAGCTTTGAAGTTCTAAGAATTCTACAAAAGTTATTCAAAGTTCTGAGAATCGGAGACGTTCCAATTGTGAAAGGTAGAAGAATCCGACTTGGTCCAACGACAATGATCTGAGTAACTCATGAATAAAGTATGAAGAGATTTCATGAATGAAAATGGATTGCTCAATAATAGCTTAGCAAGGAGGCAATTACGCTCAAGGAATCCCAATCCTGAGAGTGCAATTTTCCCTCACGTCAGCGAATATGCACCACCAGAGGATTGTTTTGTATTGGAAAAAAAAAAGCTTCCTTACGGAGCTGTAACGCATTCATAAAAACAAAAGTGGAAGACAAGTAGTGCTATATCATAACGAAACCAATAAATACAAAGCCCTAATTCAGTTCTTTTAGAACCCAACAAAAATTATTTTAATAATAATTTATTAGAAAAACGATCAAATTCTAAATATTAAACAAGATCATTTGCTTTAAGTTTTTTTTTTTTTAATTTTCGACTTCATTGCTTTAAATTATTTACTTGCATGCTACAAAGTACTTTCTATTTATCTCAGTTTAAATATTTAAAGTGATCCCTGTGGCCGAGTGGTAATGGCGCTTGGCTGCGGATTAGAGGTAGCGGGTTCGATCCCCGACCTCGGCGGAGAGCAGGGATTTTTCCAACCTCAATTCTTCTCCAAACGTGTACTTGGGTCTACCCAGCGCTTTGACGAATGGGTGTGGGTTTCTTTCCGGGGGATAAATTCTTGCGATCATTAGGCTGACCACCTAACCTCATCTCAGTCCCGGGTCACTGAAACGTTGGAGCCTTAACTCCAGCGTCCAAAAGGGCTCAGTGGAACACCTAATCAACCCTAAACATTTAAAATAGTTTTCAGGTCTTGGAAGGTCTAAATGAAGTATTAAATAATGAATTATATTACTGATAAAGGTGGATTGTGTTGGTGAAAACATTTATTCATTTGTTTAAGCTCTAACATAATATGAACAACGAAGTATCATGTGTATCTGTCTCTTCTAAAAACTTCGTAACATTACTTTCAAAACAGAATTTTATCTGTTGTTTTCTACATCTCGGTCAGCCATTATTGAATTGTGGATAGTTGAATCTCTTATGAGATCCAAACATACTATGATGATTTATTTTTAAGCATCAGTCGATCAAGAATTAAAAATATAAATAAGGAAACACAGAATCTAGATAGAAATAAATATGTTTCGTTACTGTACATCAAATGACTGATTTTCTTATTTTCTCACCATCATCTACAGTTGATTTATATAGTCATTTAACCGCCTAAATAATTTACACTTCCTGAAATTTAATGAGACATAGTAACTGTTTTTTTTTTAACATTTAATATGAATATAAAATTAAAAGTTTCGAAAAGTTGTTTCCATTTTCAAAAAAAAGTTAAATTTCCTGAATTTTCAATGCACAAAGGATTCTGTCTTCTTCACTCTTCTATCTGGAATTAACTTGAAAACCAAGCTTACAATATTTCTCCGAATACCAAGAGATCTACGTAAGCCTACAACAGAATAACAAAAAAGATAAATTAAGGAAAACAAAATTTAATCACTCAAGAATAAAAATGCAGCAAGTTGTAAATCAAAAGATTTGCCGGCTTGTGTTTAAGCCAAAGAAATAGAAATTAATGGTTTTTAACTTAACTAATGTTATGAATTTGATGTACTGTTGATATTTCCAGTGGTACTACTTCTGGAGATCAATAGTTTAAGTTCATCCAAACATCAAACGAGAACTTCTTAAGAAAAACATGAAGCCTAATTTTCTTAAAATGTGATTTTTGTTGTTTTTTTCTCTATTAATTTATATAATAAAAGTATCTGTGAAGTAAAATTGTCGAATGTAAACATTCTATTCTCATATATAAAACGACAAACACTTCTTCCATTTAAAATAATTCACTGTATTTCAAAAACAGATTCAGGTACATTATGGAGCGAAATCAATAAGTTTCTTCTCCTTAAATCATAAAAAACATGAAATATACACCGAATATGATAATAATTGTATGATATCACGGAGTAACATTGCATATGATAACAATCTAAACATCGAATAATAACAATATAAACATTGAATATAATAACAATTTTTTAATATTGAATAAAATAAACAATACATATTAACGATTAGATAAATTACGAAAGTCTGATATTATTAGAAAAACAAATGACAAAAAATTTAAATATCTATAAATTTTTAATTTCTGTATATTTCTTAAACAAGTTTAAAGAAATGTCGTTAACCTTCAATGATTTATCTCTAATGAAACAAACTTTTGAATTTATAAAACATGACTCAATAAAGTATTTGTCCACTTTTGCATTGTAAAACAATTTTAATGATAGGATCGGGATTATGCTTTAAACAATATGGTACGCCCAATCAGAAATTTCTGGTTTATTGTTCTGGTTTATTATTCTCATATTTTCCATTTTCTGAAAGCTCTTGAAATCCGCAGATAATACTAATCTTGTTTATTTTAATCAAATCAAAGACAACTCAAATGATAGTGGAATATTAAACAAATCAATTGTTAAACATTCTTCGAATTTGTCAAACCTAAAATTTCAAACACTGTTCTTATTGAATTTTTTGTTTGGTTAAACTTCAAATAAGGACAATCAAATATTAGAAAATTAAATATCGTTTTTTCTAAATGAAAAAGTTAGATAATCTTTTGTATGTGTTTTAAAAAGATGCATGCAACTGTTCAAAAGTTAGTAAGGTGGGGACAGAAGACATATTCGGTTATTATTACATCTTCACTTCTTTTGTCAATTAGATTCCTTGTGGAAGACACGAGAAGAGATGGAATGAATAGTCTTTCTTCTCATTCGTCTCCGAGATAAGAGAACTAATGTTTTATGAATCACTCGTAAGAAGGTTTTGGATTTAGTCACTGAATTCAGTAAAAAGTTCTCTTTTGCCAAGGAATTCGATAAAGTACAGATCAATATCCTTAATCCGGAGTAAATGAGACCGAGAATATTTCGGATTTTGCATTCTCCTCTTTTAGGCTTCTGAAAGACGCCTTATATCCCCGGTTTGTCTATCTGTCTGTGGACACATATCTCACAACGCTTCGCAACGGCTTCTGTTAGCTCAGTGGTTAGAGCGTCGTGCTAATAACACGAACGTCGTGAGTTCGATCCACTCATGAGCCATTGTTATTCTTCACTTTTTTTCTCCCCATTTTAAGTCTTTTCACAGTTTCTCAACTTCTGACATTCTGAGATGTTAGTTATGTAATTATTGGGGTCACAAAGAGACTCGCGCGCGCATTTTCTAGACCACCCGGCGCAGTCTATTCTAAAGTAAAGGTGACTCAGAAGCCGTTGCGAAGCATTGTGTTTGCTTTGCTAATCACTATCCCTACCTTGTTTGAAATTTCATTTTGGAGTGTGACGTGACGAGAAGTGAAAAATATTAACTTTCATATTTTTTTTTACTAACCCAAAAATGTGAATACAAAAATCAAAACAAAGATTAGACGAGTAAAAATTTTCTCGTCTAATTTATTTCGATATTTACGAAATGGAATACCCTGATTCTCCGTTGATAGAATATCCAGACAAATTCCTTGTCTTCGAAGCAGTAAGTATCACTTTATCTTTGAAATGTTACTTAGGTAACCAAAATATTCATCAAAGCAAGAATAAATGCATTCACCACATAGGCAGGAAATCATTTTGAAAATTACTGTAATTCGGAATATAACCGATTTCGTAATTCCAAATTAGGATACTCAATTGTACTGCCTTTATTAGACAAAGTTGCCGCTTCTAAGTAATCAAATTTCATTTTAAAAGGCTCGTTTAAATCTATTCAGGATTACTCGTTGATAACACTTGAAGTTTTATATTTTTATAGCTAATATTAATAGCTTAAAGCTTATGATATTTCGGATTCAAAAAAACTTTCATATCTCAATCAAAGTAGGTGTTCCCAACTGTCGTAATTTCGGTTATTTTTCGTGGAATTTGGCAAATGGCACCACAAAGTAAACCTTCCTGATGATTGAGACTGATTATGTGCAGGGTTGTTGAATTCGAGTTATCTAGGTGGCGCTATAAGCAGTTCACAAAAACAAAAACATTTAAATATTTGTTCAAGGGAACTAATATTTTGTATCGTTGTCTTTTTGTTAATATTTAATCTGATGTCCAACTGGATATTAATATTGTAGCTTTGTTAACCTGTGTTAAAATCTAATCAGTGTTTTTATCACAATTAATTATTTTGGCGGTCATTTTGAGTGAAAACAAAGTCTGATTAGCCCAAAATCCCCAGGGTGGGCCATTGGGAATATTTGCTTTTAAATATTTGATAACTGATTTTTTGTTTAATGTTTTTTTTTTTCAGTTATTTTTTTATTTATTAAATAGATTACTGATCTTTTTTATATAAAAATATCTATTTACTTAATATTTCTTTTTTTGTTTTGTTTTTTGTTTCAGATAGTTCCTGTTGGGAAAAAGGCTAAGAGTCAATCAAACCAGGTTCCTATTCCATCAACTTTAAAAGGTGTCAAAACACAGAAGCGTTGAAGATTTAAATTCAAGCGTCACAGAAGCGTTGTTTAACTAATTCTAACAATTCAACCCTATTTTTAGAATTTTCAAAATCTTGGTTCTGTTATATTTGTCAGGAAGATAGAGTTCTTTATATGCGTCTTTGTGCTTCATACGGCACAAATATGTTTAGAAAGAATGTGTTAGACTTACAGCAAACGATCAAGGACCATTATCTTGTCCCATATATGAAATCTCACATCATTAAATAGTTCCATTTATTGATAGTGTAATAGTCCATGTTACATGCATGTCTTAAACTTTAACAATATTAGTCATTTTTTTAATAATGAAATTTTTCTTGTAATCTATTTTTTCAACTCATTTGTGCATTACTTGCAGTAAAAGATATGTTTTTATGGTGTTTTTGTTGCTTCCATTGTTATTTTTACAATTTTTCCGTAATTTAAAAAGTGGACTAAATTTTGAGCACCTTGTTCCCAATGTGGTCTTTTAATATGTTGGCTTATTGCATTTTTTGTATGACTATCACAAAACCAGGTATTTTTTCTTTGTTGCCCACTTAACCCCTCTAACCAACAGCTTAGTTATTTCTTCAAAAAATATTTTGTGGTCTATAAAAAAAAAAAGATGTCAAGCCTTAGATGGGTCATTGAAGGAATTATAATTTAAAGTATTATTACTTAATGAGATTTATTTTATTTGTGGCTTCTAATGTAAATTAAAATTAAATAAATCGAAAAGAAAATAACAGAAGAAATGCTATTGAATAAAAAGACGAAAGAATGCAAAGCAGCTCCGTTCAGTTAGTCACCATTAAGTGATGACGTCACTGATGTCAGTCCGAATCCGACGTCATGAACACGTATGCGAGAAGCGTCGCTTCCCGATTGGTTAGAGTGCTTTGCGCAGTGCAGAGAGAGGTTCTACCAGACAGAAGAACGTGCCAAACGGAGTAGCGACAGAGAAGCGGGAAGTTTGAAGAATAACGGTCCGAAGAGAGTTGCCAATTCCCGGGTTCCACGAGAAGACAAACTTCAAGAAATGTGAGTGTTGTTTTTCATATTAAAGGGAACCGGGTTGGCGAAGATAGAACTTTAGAAATTTCTACGGTACAAGAGCAGAAATAAATTAGACGAATTAACGTAAGAGAAGATTCAACTAAACATTAAATTGAGAACGGTGCAAGCTGAAGGTACCAAATCTAGTGTGCTTCGATATCGCGAGTGAATTAGTGAAGAAGAATTAAAGTAAAATAAATCAATATATTAGTGCTTCAGACTAAGTGTGTTCAACGAAAGATATAACTCAATAAGAAGTTATTCGAATGCTATAAATAGTGATTTATTTATTAATTTAAAGTATAAATTAGTGAATAAATTATAGTTACATTTATCTACTACTAGCCAATAGTGATGGCTTCAAGTCGAAGCTAAATTTTGGAACCGATATGTAAAGATTATTAGTGAACTACAGTATTGCAGTATTACAGTGTTATAGTGCTCCAGGATATCAGTGTTACAATTATTCAGTGGACATTGAACATGATAAAGAATTCCAGACGATTAGATGTTTCATGTGAGATTGAAGATAAAGTGAATACACGATTAGCTCAGTGCTCCAGACGCTATTGTAAACTGTGAGACTCTAATTGAATATTCAGATGAAGTTTTATTTAGTGAACAATTAATAAACTTTAGATACTTACCTAATTTCCTACTCGAATATATCGACATTTATGTTATTTCTCAGTATGGATTCCAAATAAAAAAACAAAAAAAACAAAACAACTACTAGTTTGTCTACAGTCATTATGGGCCCCGCTACCTTATTATAAAAGAACTGTTTACGAATATTTTAAAATCTAATTAAAATCCACAGAGATCAATAATCTTATTAAACAAACTTAATGCATGAGAATAATGTAAGTACAGTAGAGCATCGATTATCCGAAGCAATGCTGCACGGGCATGTTCAGATAACTGATATTTCGGATAGCCGATCTTTTACGAAAAAATTGTACCAGTGTCATAGGAGCAATATGAAACACAGAAACAGTGATACATATTAAACACAAAACCTTATATTGTATTTTAAACATTGCTAATTATGGTCCAAGTCACGTTTTAGATAATAAATTATCTTATTTTAAATCCGTCCTGTGACTTCGTTGCGTGGTTTTTGTCGTTACGTTTCGGGAACTATGTCGCATCATCAGACCTATCACTCGGAAAGAAATTAAGTAATGCGCAAATTAAGTTTTTAAATTTGTGTCTACTGAAACGCCTTCGGTTAACCGATGTTTCAGTTGATTGATAATCGGATAATCGATGCTATACTGTAATATAGTTATGGGGGTGAGTCCTCATCAGTTAAAAATTATGTCTGTCCCATGCAAATGTCATTCAATACAATTTGACAAAGAGGTCAAAGTTGTAAAAAACCGTAACTGTATTACTTGTTATTCTGATGCATTAAAAAATTTCTCTTTGTATTTATTTGCATTTAAATTATTAATGTCTGTGGTTTTTCAATTACATTTTAATTAAAGTTACTGTTTAGAAACATTTATTGAATACAAGAAAAGTCATAAAAACCAGACAATTAAGCCAAATAGAAATTTTAGAAATTTCTCAATTGAATTTTTAAATATTTTCGAAAATTTTTTGCTGGATCACACCATTTTTCTGTGGTAAATAATACATTTTACTTTAATGTCTGAATATTTTACATTAAAACAAAACAATAACTTCCTAATAAAAGAACTTAAATCTTATGTTATTAAATCTTAAAGCTTGATTTCTAACCGAAGAAAACACAGTAATTCTGTGATATGAGATTAGGGATATCCATTTATTGATATAAAAGAAGAGAAATGCGTAAACGCCTATTTTCAAAATAAATATTCATGCGCGAAGCCAGTAAAGTTTGTAATCTATATTTTCAATACTAAACTTTAATTTATTAAAGAAAATCGAAGTTGAATCTACTTTTCATCACACTTTAAAGTTATATATTTCCATTATTTTATTTTCGCATAATAGTGTGAGATAGTTTTCATAGGAAATTTTTTTTAGTAGTAATTGGAGACACCATAAAGAACCAAAACCCATTTCGTTCATATTCTGCTGCTTTAATGCATTATATTAATGACATCTACAGTTATACAGTCCATTTTATGATCTTACACAATCTCCAAAGCAAGTGATGCTAAAAATTGAAGATGACAACACCAGAATTGACGAAGAGATTTCATCCCTGTAGTGGCGATAAAATTTCAAAAAATCCCAAGATTATCTTCCTTCTGTGGAACTCATTAAAAGGTCATTTTGATTTTAACAAATAAAGTGAAGACGTAACAGAGCTTGTCAATGGTCTTAAGGTCTTGTTAAAGGAAAGGTGGTTGTTAAAAAGTTCTAATCAAAACGTGATACAGAGAAAGCAAAAACAAACAAAAAAAAAATTTTGGAATTTCTTGGGGAATTTTTTAGAAGTTACATTAATTTCTCATATTTAAAAATAAATAACGGCTTTTTTTATTCGTCATTTAATTTGTTTAGTTATATAAGTCTCTTATTAACAATCTGTAGTGTTGGGTTAAAAGTGTGACAAGTGTGAAGTCAGACGTCTTATCATTAGGCCACGGGGGACTACAACTCACTTTATATTGTTTTTTGACTTATGTTTCCTTCCCCTTCCCCCACCAATAATGAATGTATTCAATCTTCTTTTGAATCTCAAGATTGTTTATTTATTTCCGATCCGTCTATTTATTTCTTATTCGAAAATGACAATTAGAACTAAAATTGCTGAAACATTGCAATATTTTAAATATAATAAGTTATTCTAAACGGTCCCTCAGCTTCCAACGGTCCCCCAGCTTTTTCTATCAGTTCCTTTTCCCTGCTCTAAGAAAGATTTTGGCACCCCTTAACATTACATTAAAACATCGGCTATTACTGCCACTTTAGCCAATGCCATAAACAAAAAATCAAGTATCCGGCAAAGCAATCCCAAAGGGGTGGTTTATGCTTTGCAATGCAAAGATTTCGGGTGTAGATACATTGGGGAAACTAGTCAGCCGGTCATGCGACGTATGGCCCAGCATGCTGCTGCGGTTCATACAGGCGACTTTAATTATTTAACCGCGGTTCATGCCCGGGAAACCGGGCATGTATTAGAATATGAACTTCTGATTATTGTTTGCCACGAAGCGCAGAATTTACTTTGTAAATGTATGGAATCTCTTCGAATTTTAATGGAACCCTTATGTTACCACGATACGTTATCGATTAAAACTATCTATTTCTATCTATCCTGGTTTTCCCAGGAAAGATAGGGACACGGGTGACTTTGGTTAAAAGGTTTAATAAATTATTTTTTTTTTAATTTGATGTTCTTTTGTTTTATTTCTTTCGTAGTTCTTTGCTGGATCGTTAGATGTCAGGCCATTTTTGTCATCCCACTTTCCAAATTTTCTATTGGTTTACCTTCGATTGTTTCTCCATATAAACCGCTGTCCTCTTGTATAAAGCCACTTACCAACGGCTCATGGTGTCGAGTTGAAACTGTAGTTTTTATCTTTTTAATGTTTTAACTTTTTATTTTTTAATATGTGGGTTGGCCACATTTAATTTTAACACTAATTACTGAATGCACGTTAAAGTGCTTTATTGTTTGAATGTGTAATATTCTTACTTAACCAAATTCTATGTGATATAGAAAAACAAGCGCATGTACATGGGGGATGGCCTAGTTAGAATAAAAAAGAATTTGTACAATTAAAATGCTCCCTACTAAGTTCGTCTGGAAAGTCGACCGGACAACATTGGGGAATGAGAAAACGCAGAGTAACAAAAGTATTTATATATGTATGGCCGGTACGCACCGAAGTGCGCGCTTCGTATCCGAAGCCTCCGTGTTCCAGGGAGCGCTAGTGTTCCCAAGATGGCGAACCCCTAGCAGACTCCCTAGAATTTCAAGGGAAAGATACTGGGGTGGTTTCCCGTGGCCTTCCCCAGGACGCCATTAAGGAATGACGTCAGACCGAAGAGAAAGTGAAGAAGAGGCTGGACAACACAGGAAAGGAAATTGAAACAGCCATGCCACTGCCAGGATTCGAACCCAGGTACTGGCGCACTGGCCGCCACGGCTGGCCGCCGCCGAGACCGCACGACCACGCCAGAACGGCAAGTATTTATAGAAACACATAATCAATTAGCTACCCGTAGAAAACAGAGGCGTTGGAACCCCGTAGAAACAATAGCCAATGAAAAAATAAAGGCGTGGCTATCAAAATGATCTGACTAACCTCTTCTGTCCGTGATCATGTGTTTTCAAGTAGCCCAAGCACATTGATCTGTTTGTTTACAAATACAAGCACATGGATCTGTTTGTTTACAAATACAAGCATATGGATCTCTCTGTTTACAAACACAATTTGATGATATTGCTACCGGCGAGTGTTGCTAAGGGTCGTAACACCACGAACGTCCGGAGGCTTGGGGAACTTAATGCGAGATTCGAGATAAAGGCTTCACCTCCGTGAACGTTGAACTAACCGAATTTAGTCTGAAACTTTATTTCGTTATTAACTAAATATAGTTCTGCCAATAGTCCTAACTATACTAGTCTTCGGCTCTAAAATTTCCACTGCATACTCCTCTTGACTGACGTAGTCCTTCATATCTATAGGTAACTTCACTGTAGACACTTTTTCTTAGGCCCGGTCGTCACTGGAACTCTGCGGACTCAAGTAAACCTCTTACGGCTAGGAATGGCTTCTTCCGTAGTCGTACCTTCTTAGGCCCGGTCGTCTCTGGAATTCTCCGGACTCAGGTAATCCTTCTGCGGCTACGAATGGTTTCTTCGTGGTCGCACTCTTCTGAGGCCCGGTCGTCTCTGGAACACTGCGGCTCTGGTAATTCTTCAGCGGCTAGGAATGGCTTCTTCGCAGTCGCACCTTCTTAGGCCCGGTCGTCTCTGGAGCTCTCAGGTTATCCTTCTGTGGCTAGGAATACTTTCTTCGTAGTCACAGCCTCTCTATCTTCCTGGCTGGAAGTAACTTCTGACTTACGCCCACTAAAATGTCTCTTCTCCGGTTGGAGAGAATTGAGTGGCTCTTCGCCACTGAACTAACTCGCACTCTTCTGACTGTGGTTCTCGGCCACCAACTCACTATTTAGCCTCTCGGCTAACTGTCTCTCACTTTCTCCGGGTGGAGAACTCATTTGCGGCTGGCTGCCGCCAAACGAACTGCCTAAGCTCTATTTAAGGCTGCACGGTGCCTCGTTCCTACCACAGGACTGATCGACTTAGAACAGGGATGCCAGGTAGGATGAGGCGACTCCTTGGATGGGTGAGTGGCCGATAACAATATTATCAACAGAAACACATTGAAAATGAAGGTCAACATAGAAAACTATATTATGAAATGTTGTTGACGGATAATTGTTCGTTATAACAATGACGGGAAGAGGCAATGCAAACCTACTCTTTACACTTCCTGAGAAAATTATCTTTGGCGATCATCAATATTTTTTTGGAACCACTGAAATTGGGAGAAAGCCCACTAATGGCAACTTGTGATGCAGCAGTATAAGTGAAATCGCGTTTAATATATGCAAGAAGATGCTAATTAATACGGTCCCTTAGGGGCCTCCTCGATTCCCCAATATAATGGCTATTTGTTATGGCAAAAAGATAGAGAATAGATGACCCCTTTCACACGGTCCCATGCAATCTTCAGCTTCCTGAGATTACGTATAGTTGTAGTATGACATTTAGAAGTAACCATGATCCCATGTTTCCTCAACTGCTTAGAGACACTAGAAAAAATACAAGGATGGAAATTTACTGAAATATATTTCTTAATCGGTTTCTGAGTCACGGGATGTATGGGACAATTACATATCTTACGGAGAGCCAAACGTATTTGATTAGATATAAATTGAGGAGGATAACCAATGACCAAGAAATTACAGAAAATGAAACCCAATTCACTTTCAAACAATTCATTAGAGCCTTGGCCGGATTAAGCCAGCGCGGGGCCTGTAGCAAATGTTACCAGGCCCCCCCCCCTTTTCAGAATGGCCATGCCCCCCCCTCTCCCCCGGAAAAAATACATATTAGTGTAATTATTTGATATTTTAAATATAAAAATAAATTAAATAAAATATTTTTTTAACTTATTGGCATTGTATTTATTATTTGCAACAATAAGAAAGCAATTATTTGAAGGTATATGCGACAAAATGGATTTCCTATCTACTTTCCATTTCGAACACAAAGGGCCTGTCCCCCCCCCCCCCCCAATACTCTATCTATCCTCGCGTCGGTTTTTTTTTATAAAAAAAAAAAACAACTTTTACAAACTTTTCTCGATTTAATGTGAGCAAATTTAGAGA
>JAFIDM010000003.1:19082492-19098534 GCA_023159025.1 Thereuonema tuberculata | reverse complement strand
TTTGACAATTGTTTTTAGGAATTTTTTAAAAAACTTTTTATAATTTTTTGCAAAGTTTACAGGAATTTTTCAATATTTTTAATACTTTTTTTGAATTTGTGTTAAGTGTGGTTACTAACCTTTAGAAATTTTTCTTTATGTATACGGGTGAAATTATTGATAACAAATGATTAAATCCTGAATCTATCTATTTTTTCATCAATTTGGAGTAAAATGTTGACCATGGGATCGGGATTGCGTAATTTTGGTGGCAGTGGTCTGCCCAGTCTGATATGCCTTGTTTCATGTTTGTGAAAGCTTGTACGTGTTCCAGTACTCTTTCTTTAAGTCTACGGTCCGTACTTCCAAAGTACACAGAACCACAATCCCTACATTTTAATTTATATACAATACCCATGGTGTACATGAAATTGTGGTTAGCCTCTTTCCTGTTTTTCTTTATTAATTGGTTGTTTTGTATTGTACTATGTTGATATCATTAGTTTTATATAATTCTTTAAAAGAATTGTGTATTTTGTACCAAGAGGTAATTTAATGACTTTTTTGAGGTCGGTGTCTTGTTTATTTTTGCTTTTTTGTCTGTATTTGAAGAAATTATTAATGGACTTGTTAATGAATTTCTTAGGGTATTCATTTATTTCAAAATTTAGTTTATGTTATTTATTTTACTGTACCATAATTTTTTATTTTCTATATTATCAATGATTCTGTTTAGATAATTATGGATCAGTGCTCTTTTAGTCTGGATATTGTGTTCTGGGTGGCAATTCAATTCGTGGTTAGTTTTTAGTTCTTTTTCGTAGTGTTTATAAGTTATTTTGTTGTTGCTGTTGGTTAACTTAGGTCAAGGAATGTTATTGAACCATCCTTTTCTTCTTCCATCGTGAAACTTAATTTTGGGTTAATTTTATTAACAAATTTATGAAATTTACTGAAATGTCTTTGTGTCCCGTTGCACAGAATGATGATGTCATCTGCAAATTTTAAATCTTTATAATGTGTCTTGTTCCATTTTAAAATAATTTTTTGTTCCAGCCAGTTCATGTAAAAATTACACAGGGTTCCCGATATGGGGCTACCCATTGGAAAACCTTTGATTTGTTTGTAAATTTTATCCTTGAATTTGAAAATGCAATTACTACAAATAAATTTTAAAATATTCCTGAAAGTATTTTTATCTATATATTATGATTATCTAATATGCTTGTATTATTTTCACATACTTCTTCAATATAGTCAATGTTTCCTGCACCGGTATGTTTGTGTACACAGATAGTATGTCCAGGGTGAACAATCTGTATTTCTTTTTTTCTTGGTTGGTTTCTCTTGTACAATTTATTACTTCTTTAGCATTATTAACAATTATCTCTTTTCTTTGAATAAGGGGAGTTGTTTCAATATTTTATGGATGAATCTACTCAAATTCTGTGTTGGTGAGCCGTAGGAATTACTGATTGGGCGTAGAGGAATGTCTATCTTATGGGTTTTAGGCTCGATGGGTTTCCTATATAAATTTTGACAAGTTCTTATATTGGATGTAGTTAATTGTTTTGTTAGCTTTCAACTTTTGTATTTCATTCTTTGCTTTTTTATAATTTTTGAACTTTTGAATAACGGTTCGTTCAGTAGAAATAATTAAAATAATTATTTCGAGAAGATATCTTATTTGGAAAATAATTAGAAATAACAGAGTAAATTAACACCTCAAGAAACTAAGGAATATTAAAGCAATTGTGATATGTGGAAAAGAAAATTCTTCGAATAAGTATTTGAACTGTTTTCGAATATTGAAGTTATTTCAAGTAGCCTGAACCCTTTCATCGAAGTGGAACGCTCCATGCCAAGATGTGCCTAAGTGGAATTATTCTCCAAGTTCGCGAATAATTGAACATTGTAGCTGATTATTTAAAGGTAATAAATACCAAATAATAGTATAATCGAAAATTAAATACTCGCTAAAGATAATTAGCAATTTGAATTATAGGAAGAAATATTTGTTTCAACGGATCATTATTTCAGTTCGAGAGGATAATAACGTTGAGAAGAGTCAACGTTTATTGTGCGAACTTTAGCTATGTGTTTACGTTCACTGTAAGAAGAAACGAAGTTACGTGAATTAAAGTTTGAATTATTAGAAGGCCAAGTTTGTTCTCGCGAAGTATTATGGGAACGACACATCAAATGACGAGTAAGTGACCCGCCATATTCAACTCATTGATTCGTGGATTAAAAGTGCTTCAGAATTATTCAGCTGTAATCTACAAGGTGAAGCGGTTACAACGAAGCAACGCAGAGTACTTCAAAGGTGAAGACTTCGAGCGCCTTCAATTTGTAAGTAGCGAACTCTTTATTTTCTTAATTTTGGATGGGCCAAAATACCTGATAAATTGAAGAAAGAAGTGAAGACTAATTAGTGACGTGCGAATTGTGACTTAACATATTGGAAATAATATTTGGTGAAACCGGAGATGAGGGTACCAGCCTTCGAGGTAATGGCCGCTTTGGAACTACTTTCGGAATCGGAAAAAAATTAGAAAGGGCCAAAATTTTTTCGAAATTTCCTTAAAGATACATCCTGCAGCTTTGGATACCTAACTTGGCTAACCTATAGCTAATCGTGAGCGACGATTCGTTCCTCCGGAACTCAATAGCATGTAAGTTGTTTCTTATGCTAATTCGCTCCGCCACGTATCCTTCCGAACACTGCGATTGCTTGGTACCCTCTCCTCCGGTTTAGCCAAAGTGATATAAGTGAATTACAATATAGGATAAGTGTTGTGTTCTTTACAAGTGCATACAAGTGAAAAGGTTATTCCTAGTAAATATACAAGTGCATACAAGTGGAAAGGTTATTACTAGTAAACTACTTACCTGTGTGAATTAATAGTTAAAATCAAAATAAGCTATAGTGTAATAGTGAAGTGATAACAAATAATTAACAGTGAAATAAGATTAGTAAATAATCAGATAAAGTGCTTAATATTATATTAGTGTGAAAGTGAATTTTTGTGTTACCCGTGGATATCTTTCTATATGAAGATTAGAGAACTCAATAACTTTAAACCAGTTCTATCAAAGTGCTAATCTTTTCAGCAAATTGTGTAATAATAGATATCACCTTTGTAAATAGTTTTTTTGTAAAAATTTTAAATACACCAAATAAACGCATATGAATTTTACAGCCATTTTATTCATTTCATTGCTTGCCACTCTGTATATAAGTAGGGTTCTGCCTATATCCCCAGCAAAAAGCATTCCTTATTGCAGCTTAAAAATTTTAATTAATCATTAAAATATCACTATCACTTTAGTGTATTTTCCAAATGAAAGATACAAAAGTGCATTCAACTCTATCTAAACAAAGGATAGAGAAGACGGCCCAAATATAGGCTAGGGTCTAAATATGGGCTACTTAAAGTATTCGGATATGGGAGGTACTTCGACGCACTGGAAATAACGTGAAAATTTGTCTGAGTAACAAAGAGAAAAGAGTGGAACAGTTGGTCGCCTACAGTCAAGTTATTCAGAGGTAGTGTGGTGATAAGTGTCAAACAACCTATTTCCTGACATTGAAACATCACATAGTTATGTTTTGTTATTTTCTTAATCAAATTCTATTGAATCCAAAGCTGATTTCTAAAATGCATTACATTACTTACATTATAAACTTGTTCTAGTTTATTTATTGCATAGAACCAAGTAGTAATGGCGGGAACCGATCTTAATGTTTCTTACCCAATGGTCTAAATACAGGCTTACTTGGAGCAAAAAAAACAGCAATTGATGTGTGGTTTCTTCTTTCCAGAATGCCTAGAAATACTGCAAAATATTATTTGAAAGGATAAAAGAAAGTTTAAAAAGTCAATCTACCCGAAGATGATAGCGCTCTAGAAATTCCACAAGGGGAGGGAACTTTAGGTCAAATGTATTCAGTGTTTTATGTGACTCAGAGTTATTGTGCAGATGCTGAAAAGAATGTTTATATTTGTGACTTTGGAAATAGACAATTAACCTTTAATTTAATTGTTTCGGCATTTTTTTTATAAGAAACTTCATTATTACAGTAAAGTTTTATTGGTAGCCCACACGTAAACCACAATTTAAAAAAAAAAAATTTTGTAACTTTAAAAAAGAAAAGAAATTGAATCAGTTTATTTCAACCTTTTATCATAAAGAGATTCATTTTTGATATTAAGGATATTGGTACAATGTAATTATCTTAATTTGTTCTTAGTGAAATTCATAAAATAAAAGTGGTAGCTCATATTTGGACCTTCTTCTCTCTTTATAATTCCACTTTTTTGACATTTTTCTAATCTTCAAAACCTTAGACTGACGGGTTTTCACAGCCTCTACCACAAACCTGTTAGAGCTTTTAGGGCATTGGTATAACTACAAATAAGTATAAAAAAGTCAACATCTACTAGCATTTAAGTGAGCCGTACACCTGCTTAAATATGATGCACAATTTTAATAAATGAAAAAAAATACACGACTAGTTTCTCTCCCCGAGAGAGGGCTTTTGCAAGTCACTTGCAAGTTTTATCTTTGGGAAAATACACTTATCGCGGTGGATGCAAGGCAGATATATTTGTGATTCTTTAATTATAGTATTTTAGAAAACTTAATTGTAATGTCTTATTACATTACTTTTCTATTTGCTTGTTTTATTTCAATATTTGCTAACAATTTAATTCTAATTAAAGCCCTGTAATTGTTTCATTTTTAAAGAATTCAAATATTTAAATGAATTCTCATGTAATTCAATGGTAATTGGAACTTCAATAAATAGAGTTGTTTCTCCATTTATTTGTAACAAAAAACTTCAAAAGATAATATGATTTACAGCGAAAGGTGAATTTTTTAGACAGTAAAACTATTTCTTTTCTTTCTCTTTCTGTGAATGGTTGTTTCTCTTTTCAAAAATGATTGAAAAGATAAGTAGAAAGTACAGAATTCAATTTCATGTAATCTAAAAGTTAAAAATTAGTTTGTTTTATAAATCTTCATATTTAATTATTTGCTTGCTCATTAATTCATTAAAAAATTCAATAAAAAACAGTGGAATAGTTTCGGATTCTTTCCAGAATACTTTATCAACGCGGTGTAGGTTGAGGAAGGGATCACCAATCTAAAAAAGCAATTAAACCAATCAAATTATGATCAGGTCAATTAATGTTATGGGTAAAAGAAGCAAGACGAACCACAAAGCAGGTGTAAAATATGGAGGGTTGATTAATGTTTATTCGATCGCTTTTAAGAGCGCTCTATCTCGCACGTGCTCGTGACGCAGCATTGTTGCGTTCGAATCAGAGGTCATAGGTTGATTATTTAGAATTGTGTTGCATTCTAAATATGCCAAAAAAAAAATCCCAAATTGGTGGGAGGTGTACATAGTTGTCCTTTCCGATACTAAATATGCCGCTTCAAAAATTGTGGACGTGTGCAAACGTCGAATTTTTCTCACCGTCAACCGGGTAATTAAGATGGACAACGGGAAGAACCTGTAACCGTTCGAACCGCAGTCAGGATGTCTTATCCATTAGCCCACGGGAACTACATTCCAATGAATATCACTTTGTAACACGAGTCTTCTTGGCGTATCACATACTTACCAGGGGGAGACTGGGGGGGGGGGGGCTAGTAACTATTAATATTAAATGTAAATGCAGTAAATTACAAGGTGCTGGAATTTTTTGAGGATATATTGTTAATGTAGGCCTATATATTAATTTTAACATTTATTATCTTTTATTTATTTTTTTAATACCTATCTAACCCGTGAATGTTTCAGTAGAAATCTGGTGAGAGAACACAGAGGCGTAAACTTGGCAATAGACGCAGCTGAGGCTGTATTTACTTGTACCCTTAACGGTTATTATATAAGATAGAGAAGATGCTCAGGGTGATGTTGATTAGCTTTCGTGGGAGCAGGTGTAGAGCATCACCAAGAAATATCCTTTGGGAGAATCTTCGATCGATCGATATCGGCTTAGGGATAGAGATCTACTGAGGGGATTCAAGGATTCATCAAGGTTTTTTTTTTTTTTTTTTAGAAATTGACAACTACAGGAATCTCTTGCATTCATGACTTTATCCTAATGAGAACAAATAAATAAATCATTTTCTTCTACTTTTTTTGCAGGTTCCTAGATTTCACAAAGACAAAAAAAGTAAGCAATTACTATTTTTAAAACTTTATACGGTAAAAAATAAATTTGTAGGTATCCTTCAAATCTCTCCTTAGGGTATTTTTTTTTTTTTACAATTTGGACTTATTTATATAAAAGGCAGTTATTATTTTATTTTATATTTCTTAAAAATTCTTAGAAATAATGCCAGTTTTTTTTTTTATTGCATCTTAAATATTAGTGAAGACAGATAGGTAAGATTAGTTTGTGAAAATAAAGAGTTGAATCAGGACAACTTTATACTTCTAGTGTTACAGTTATCACCGGCGTCAATCGGACAATTTTCATTTTTTTTCAATAATTTTTTTGATTTGCTTAGCTTGTGTTTATATAGGCAATTGATTGTGATTGATGAATTATGTAATCTGATGAATTTTATCTCTATAGTTTTTTTACCATGTTATTGTGTCTTTCTGTATGTTCAGTTGTTACTACCAGTTTGAAAATATCAGTAATATTGTTACTGGTGAAAAAGGCCAGCTTCCCGCCTAAAGAGTCGACTGGTCTGACCCTGCCTCCCTATTGAAGAATTGACGGCTCCAGAAGCCAGATGGAGGCATCAGATAGCTATAAAAAAGAGACTTGGGAGGAGCCCAAATAAGCAGCTCCAGTTGTGAAGAAGACCTTAGCCGAGGACCGTCGAGCTGTCGTCTTCAATCTCCGGAGAAGAAAAAGCGCTACGCTGTGCAAGTTGCACCCGTCGCCGAGAGAGTCTGGTTGTACCCGATCTTGGAAGCCGCCTTCGCCGGAGAAGAACCCATACTCAGACCTCACAAATGGGCCTGCTCCCAAAAAGTAGCCTCCGCAGTGCAGAAGCAATCATCCTTCCCGGACCGCAAGAACCCCGTCTCCTAAACTTTTTATCTATGAACTTTGACGAAATTTTCAGGCAGCAATATGTCTTGTAGTTTAGGATTATATATTTATCATATTTACTCCATTTCCTGTAGGATGCTACAGGAAAGTCGTCCATATTGCATAAAGACACTAAACATATGAAAAAAGAAAACTAAAATTCTCTTCTTGTTTATTAGTAGATATTAGTTTCTTTTGTACAATTTTCTGTAGCTTCCAAAACGACTTCCTTTTTATAATTCTCATTTTCTTTTTCTATTTTTAATCACTGCTTTATTTTATTTTTTATAATGAAATCTTATGGATACTTGATAGGTTGTAGTCAATTAGATATATACTTCTATTTAAAAGAAAACAAAATCAATGTTCGAAAATAGCTTATAGAAAGTCTTTTAGAATTTTAAGATGCAACAATAATGGGAATTGAAATTTATCAACCTTTCTTATTGTCAATACACTCTACTAAATAAACGTATTATTTACGTAGTATTAGAAATAGATGTAGTTACAGATTGTAAATATAAAATAAAAAATATAGAGTACAAAATATAGAGTAAAAGGTACATAAGTAAAATAAAAAAGCATTGATTCAATTTTCTTCTCATTTTAGTCTTGTGAATAAATCTTAACAGTAATTCGTGAAAAATTTCCCGGATTTAAGTTCAATTTTTATTTTGTTTTTTATATTTATATTTTGAAGTAGTCTATTATAATGAATACTAAAGAGCTTTCAGTGGAAGTTAAACAAAAATCTTCAATAAAATATTCTGTATTTTTAACATTAAAGTTGTTAAAAACCTTAAACACGAAAATTTCGAAAATCTGATTTTTGGTTTGTAGAAGTTTTCCCCGTTTCTGTTTATTTCTCTTTAAATAAGTCTTTTTAATATGAGTAGCTACAAAAATAAGCCAAGATGGTTTAGGGCAACTTTTCTATTTCTAACATCACACCAAATTGAAATGTAAAGAATACATTTAATATGAATTAGCAAATTTTCGAAAAGATTACACGTCTTTTCTTTTTCGAGCCTTAAATAACAGATTTAAATAATAATAATAATTTAATAACGGATTTAATAATTTAAATAATAATTTAAAATTGAAAAAGAAAAGACGTGTAATCTTTTCGAAAATTTGCTTTTTCATATTAAATGTATTCTTTACATTTAAATTTGGTGTGATGTTAGAAATATTTAATAGTAGAAGATTTAGGAGAAGAGATCTACTAAAAAAATATGGGAACTTTTCTATTTTACAAAGTTTTTTCCTTAAAAAGCCAAAATTCCTCGAATCCTTTATAATCTCACCTATAGGAATATCTACTTTAAAACATCTCCTAATTGTTTTTCTAAGAACATATTTTCCTCGCGAAAGCCAAACAAAAAAATACCGCCATTAGATATTTTTTTCCCGAACCAGCAAATGGGAAACCGTCTGAAGAAAAGACTGCAATAAAACAAAAGCTCGATGAAATATTAAGTTGAAAACGTAAGGCGTGCAGATTAGACACACACACAAATTTATGATTTATTTATTTGAAAACATCCAATATACTTGTATAAATCGTTTAAGTTTATATTTGAGTAACAATTACAACACCTTTAATATCGAATTGAAAATGATTTTTGGAGGCTTAAACTTGTTGGAAGGATGTATGTGAAATTAATTCCAATGATAAAAATTTTACAGAAATGATGGTTTGGAGGAAACTGACTTTGTTTTAACTACACTCCCGTGCAGCTAAATCGACTCACCACTTCAGAGCGCACAAAAAGGCGTACGATTTTCAAAAAACATTTTTTTTTTGAAAGCCTAATGTTTTTACTTTACAGTGACACCATTATCATTAAAAATCTGTACAATATTTTCCAAATGAATGTGATCTGAACGTAAGCGTAGCAAAATGCAGTCTGAACGGAAACCACGAGTTGCGCGCCACACTCCCCTATAAAATCCCATGTGGACCGATATTTCTTATCAGTCGCTTCTCAGACGTTCATCTGTACACATCTCTGCAAGTTTAATTCATTGTTATCACAAACCCATGGATACTACGCCAGAAGACGCCACACAAGCTGTTGCTTTGTTGCAAGCAGGTCACAGTCAACGAGAAGTCACTCGTCAACTAAACTTGAGCCAATCTGCTGTCTTAAGAGTATTCAGAAGGTTTCAGAAAACTGGTACCTTCACTCGGAGACCACATACTGGACGGCGCCGATGCACATCTGAGAGGGACGATCGCTTTATCGTTTCAACTTCACTGCGAAATCGCCATCTCACAGGCGTCGATCTGCAACAGGAGCTGAGGCAAGTTCGTGGAGTAGCTGTTAGTCAATGGACAGTCAAAAGACTCTTGAAGGAAGCCAACCTCACTCCAAGACGGCCCGCTAGAGGCCCAAAATTGACCGTAAGTCACCGCACAGCACGACTCGAATTTGCTCGGAACACGTCAATTGGAGCATCGAACAACGGCGGTCCGTCCTATTCACTGATGAGAGCAGAATGTGTCTTCATGGTAATGATAGGAGAGGCCGGGTCTCCCGGCGTCCAAGAGAGCGATTTTCACAGTGCTGTTTTGCTGAAACAGTCTCGTACGGCGGCGGTTCCTGCATGATGTGGGCTGGCATATCCCTTGAGGGAAAAACAGATCTTGTTTTCATTACTGATGGAGCGCGGAGAGGGGGTCTGACTGCTCGACGATACATTGAGGACATTCTCCTGGATCGTGTTGTGCCCTACGCAGGATATATGGGGGAAGACTTCATGTTGGTGTATGATAATGCCCGGTGTCATTCAGCACGTACCACTCGGTAATTCATGGAGGAGGTTGGTCTCGAGACGATGGAGTGGCCAGCCCTCAGTCCCTACATGAATGCGATTGAGCATTTGTGGGACGAGCTCAAACAGAGGGTCCGAGCCAGAAATCCGGCACCGTCTAATATCAACGAGCTCAAGATTGCGCTGGAGGAGGAGTGGAATGGGATTCCCCAAGACTTTCTCAAAAACTTAATAGGGTCTATGTGGAACCGTCGTACAGGCAAGGGGGAGGCAATACCAAGTATTGATTAATAAAAGTTTCCTTGTTTTGCTTGAATTGTTTGTTGTAATTTAATTTTTAGTATCCACAATTTCTTTTCTTAAGCATGCATTTTGCTTGCATTTTCATTCAAAATGCATTATAAAACAAAATATTGTACAGATTTTAATGATAATGGTGTCATTGTAAAGTAAAAACATTAGGCTTTCAAAAAAAAATGTTTTTTGAAAATCGGTTAAGCCATTTAAAAAACATACGCCTTTTTGTGCGCTCTGAAGTGATGAGTCGATTTAGTTGCACGGGAGTGTAGTTCTAAACATAGATTTTACTGAAAATACTTTTTTTTTTAATATTTAAGAAGAATCTACAGAATTCACCTTCGCAAATCAATGTAAATATCCAAAGGGATGAAATCATTATCATCAGCACCAGCTAGCTCTGATATTCAGGTGGAGATTTTGCACATTAAGTTTAAGTTATCGAAAGTTGAATCAGTCCTTTGTCATCCAATCAAAAAAAAAATTACTACATTTTTGACCGAACAAGCAAAAACAACAAAAAACTTTATCTTGGAAAATATTAGATATATTTTTTTCCGGATTAAATCCTAAGATATGTATGCTGGTGGTTTCAGTTCTGTATTTTTAAATATAGTCACTAAACGGGCCAACCAATAGAGAAGAAGCTAGGGAGAGCAAAATTATTACCCACTGCTCAGTATCGGCAGTGAGTAATAATTTAGCCTAATAGATATTTTAGAAAACTGAAATTTCAAAAAGAAATAGGTAAGAAAGTACGGCACATCCTGAGCTCTCACCGGGAAGAGACTGACTTTTTCGTCCTTTTTAGGACTCATCAGCCAGCCAAACTCCCGCTCTCGGGAGCGAGACCCGGGATACTAACCTCTCGCATCTTCTGATTCAGTTATTGGTGGAGTTTGGCTGGCTGATGAGTCCTAAAAAGAACGAAACGGTCCGTCCCAGTATCTTCCCGGTGACAGCTCAGGGTGCGAATTCCTCTTTTATTTATTTCTTGATCTAATCAGGCACGTTAAATTTCTTTTCATTTGAAATTTTAGTAGTAGATGGTTAGTAAACAAGAATTAATAACCGAAGGGGTAGAAATCATGGTAGCAATTACACCTGACCATGGAAGACTCCATCAGTAAACAAATGGAAATTTCTTCTTAAATTTAGGCTCATTGTCCTTCATCTCACGTTTTGCTTTTTAAGATCAAAACCTGAGGTTATTCGAAAGTTAATTCGGCGAAGATATTTTATAGTTATCTGAATTCCTAAATTATTAGTCCTTTATTAAGTTTTTAAATAGGTAACGAATGAAATACTTCATGATCAGCAGTTGTCATTGTCTTCCCCTGACATCGTAACTAATTTTCTGTGACTGTATTTGGATTCGCTCTTTGTATGTCTTTAATGATCCTTAATTTATAACATGAAAGAAGTTGGCGTAGAGACTATTAGAGGGATTCTCGTTTATCCATTAATTGAGCCCAAACAGATCCCTTGTCATCTTCCAAAGCCTTGAAAGTGTTGTGTGTAATGTCTTTGATCGGCTGAAATGAACCATAACCAAAAACGAAATGGAAACATCTAGACTAAAGAGTAGTTCGTATTGTGATCAGTGTTTTCGGCCACTGCCTCGTGAAATAAGGTGATAGTTATTAGACTGAATAAGATCTAGCAAGAACTATAACTAACTATTTATTCGTAAGCTGCAGGGGTTTAAATAAACTATTTACAAGGGCTGTGATTGGTTGGCGTGCTTTTGTAATTGATTGGGGGATTTAATTTACATTCCAGCTTTAACTGTATTTTTAAATAACAACGAATAAGAGGTTAGAAACACGGCCAATGGAAATTTTGAATTGAATAACAGATTAACTGATATAAACGATAAACAGTAAAAATTTAGAATATTCAATTGATAAAAGAATAAATGCTGATTAATACAAAACGTAATGTAACTAAGAATATATAAGAATAAATAGAACTATAAAAAGATAAATATGAATATAAAATCATTACATTATGTATGTACAGCGTTATGATTGAAGAATATCACTTACAAATGCCAGCAAAGAATCTCGAAACAGTTTCAGTCAACTGCAAATGAAAATAAAACGCAAATAACAATTGTGGTACTACGACTATTAATTACTCTGATGCTTAAGTTATAATGATTATGTTATAATCATTAAGGATATCTGAGAAAATAAATCCACGGTAATTGAAAGTAACCACAGTGAAACTGATCAATATTGAAAACACTACTTAGCCTAATTCAACCTTTAGCTCCTTTGTCAAAGTGTTCTAATTTGTATATAAAGTAAATATAGGAAATAAGATTTTCATGTGTTTTGAATTAATTAATTAATGTTAAATGTTAATTGAATTTAAAAAATTAATGTTTTGGTTGGTTCCCACTTAACATAAAACTGATGGCCCAATGTTGGGCCAACGTTGACGGCCAACCGTTGGCCCAACGTTGTAATTGGCAGAGTTGCCAACGTTGGGCCAACGCAGTCGTGCCAACGTTGGGCTAACGCGGCCGTGCCAACGTAGGGCCAACGCGATCTTGCCAACGTTGAGCCAACGCAGTCGTGCCAACATTGGGCCAACGTTCACAGGTAACGGTTGGCCCAACGTTGAAATTGGCAGAGTTGCCAACATTGGACCAACGAGGTTGTGCCAATGTTGGGCCAACGAGGCCGTGCCAAATTTGGGCCAACACAGTCAAAATTGATCCAAAACAACATTGATGTTTGTAAATAGCCACATATATCAGCATAAGTAAATTTCCTAGATTCTTTATCTTATACCAGCAAAATTCAAGTCAAATGAAACAAATAAACAGCAATTAAAGACACATATGATTTTAAAATTTGCTTGTTAAAGTTCATTACACAAAAATTTCATATATTGGCTCTCCTTTTAAAAGAATTTGTAAAACTACTGAAGCAAATCGTATGTTTTCCAAAAAAGTAATTCTTTAAGTTTTATAGCTATTTACAAATATAATGTTCTTTGGAATCAGTATTGCAAATTGTTTTTGAAAACAATATAAATGAACTAATATGATTTATGATAAAATCTTGTCCATAAAAATAAATTAGTTCCTAGTAATCCTCAACATCAACTCCCCATCCCAATAATTATTATTTATTTAAACCTTATTGCTCTGTGAATATTAAGCGTGTTTGAAAGAGGTTATTAAAAAATTTTAAAATCATATTAGGAAATTGAAGTTACTGTTTGTAGATGTCGATGTGAATATTAAGCTTTTAATACACCAATTCTTTTATAGATATGAAATAAGATGAAGAAAATACTGTTTCATAGTTTAGCATTATTTTTAATGAAATATATATTTAATGTATTAAATAACTTAATGTAAAGTTGCTAGATATTAGGAATGACAATTTTATTAATCAACAAATTCCTTATCAAATAATGTGTGAATGAAAACAAGTTATAAAGTAATTTCACAATCTAGGTATGCACAAGTTTGATAGTTTATTTACAAAACATAAATATAATGTATATACACAAATTGATATTTAATTTTATCACAGTAAAACTTAAACTGCCATTGCTGCAACATCAATGTTGGAATGATTGAAAATGACTATTAGAAATCCTACTTTCAGTAAATTAAAAAAAAAATCTCTACCATTTTGTTTTCCTTTTGGAAATGACAAATTTTGAAATGAATGAAAAAATATAAAAAGTTAATCATAACACTGATCTGAATTACAAATATTTTTATTTAAAATGTAATGACAAAAATCAGTATTTGTAAAGTGAATCATCAAGTTTGAATCTATGCATCCTGTTTTAATTGAAAATTCAAGTCATTGCTATGCTATTTTATTATAGCCTTTGTTTATGCAGAACAGCAACATTCAAAATACTTTTAACTTAGATTGACTACTTTATAATTCATCATGAAATAAAAATAAATATTGCACCACGCATTTACAAACAACCAAAAGTGATTAAAATAATATTAAGACCCTATACTTAGCTGAAGATCTGTCTGATAATGATTGAAGCATCAAACATTCAGTAGAATGGTTTTAATCTCAACTTGCAAACAAACACAAAAAACTATTGTTCAAAATAAAATACTTTTAACGCACAAAATTTAAAAATAAGTGCTTCTGAAGATTAATTCTACTGATAACTGGTGTCTTCTACTGGTGTCTTCTTGATAATTGAAAAAAAAGCAAACGCATTTGTGCTTCCATTTGCTGGTCGAGCAGAACAGTTTTCTATCAAATAAACGCACAGCTGCATTTGCTTGTGGAGTTTTTTTCCTCAGTCATTATCGAGACGCCAAGCTGAAGTATCGATAGAAAACACCATGAATAAGATTATTCCTGAGCCACACTATTATTTTGAAATTATAATTAACATGACCTTTTTTTAGTGTTCTTGATGTTCACTACTTTCCACCACTTTATTATCCCTTTTAACCCTTTTATTAGCTCTCCCAATTTGAATATCATTCGTAATCTATGGATGAATTATAAATACCAATCACATATCTGTCCATTTAGTACCCCAAGGTACACCCGCAGTACTTATATCATTTATAGTTATCATTATAATATGCCAAAACTTAACAAGTCCTTCACTATTCTCACTGTCCAAAAGTGATGCTGCAACGATATTTGTTTCACGAAAAATTCTCAAACATAAACTGACATTCTGTCATTCAAGATTACTTGGAGAAAGAGCTTCTTCATTTAATTTTGGAGCAGTGATTATAGATCTTTGAGGTCGTGGTGCTCGGCTGTCAAGCCACCCAAGCTCACCACATTACATTACATTACATAATTTTGGAGCAAGTTTTACTAAGCTGCTTTTTAATTCCCATGAATTAATATCAAATCTTTAAATGATACTGTAAAAATTTCAGTATAGTTCCCAGATCTGAGACAAAAATGAAGCCTTCTCGGTTTGTTGGTTTATCCAATTATTTCTGAAGCTCTTAAGAATATGGACCGAATCAAAAAGATTTTGAATTCACCGTTTTTGGAATTATTTATGAAAGTTGTTAACGTACCATCACAAAACTGAGTGAACATATTTCTGTTGATCCTGTTGCCAGCAATGTTACTACTAATAGGGTATCCAGCTTTTTTACAATTTCTTTTATCTGCTCTGTCATTTCTAGTAGATCACTAGCAGTTAAATTTTTAACAGGAATAAGGGCTGCAAAATTTTTTTTTACTGAATATATAGAAGATATCATAAAACTCTGTACACTGTTGGCAGCCTGTAAATTTTTGTTTGCACTGAAGCCAGACAAAGTATTCACAGAAAAATTAATTTCAGGTCTTATAATCATCTCATCTAACAGCAAATCTACAAGTAATTCATGATTTTCTAATTTTTCAGCTTTTGTTTTTAAATATATAAAGCAAAAATTCCAATGCTGTGTGTCTTTTGGGAATTGAAAGACTTTTGTCATCTCTTCTCATTTCTAAATTGGACCTGCATCCAGGCACACAACAACACGGAGGCATGTTTACACCTGAAAGAAATTAACAGGATTTTAAAAAATGATTGTAAAATTTCAATATCAAATCCATTTCAATATTTAAATATTGAGCACGTATTGAAATGGATATGATATTTTTATTTTTTCTTATATATTTTGTTTAAGAATGTTCTCTAAATAGAGATTTCTTTTTTTAATTCTATTATTAAAGACTTAAATGAAATTACTTTCAATTGAGCCTACTATATAGAGCCTACTATCAATGGTTAAAATTGATAAATATGACATAAAATTGGCTATGTACGTTTCTGAATTCCTTTTTCGAATTCTATTATCAAGCCATTAAAAACCCTAAGTTCCCCCCCTAAAAATTCGTTATCCCAAAGGGATTCGTCAAAGAGGTGCTTAGATTATAAAATAAAATTCAATAAAC
>JAFIDM010000003.1:19056845-19077492 GCA_023159025.1 Thereuonema tuberculata | reverse complement strand
CACGGGCTGCGAACACGGAGGTGTTGCCCTCTACCGGAGCTCGGCTAGGCGGCGCTTCTACATAGTGTTGCCCAGAGTAATTTTAACATTTAAATTTCATGCAATGAAATCATTATTTTAATTTAAAAATTACATATGTATTTTAATTTGCCAATAATATAGACACATGATACATAATTTGTCACTTTTAATTTGCCAACCAAAAAAACAACGTTGGGCCAACGATGTTTTCATAACGTAGGCCCAATTCCTGTTTGCCGATGTTGGCCCAATGTAGGCATTTGGTTGGCAAAACCACCAAACATCAGCCAACGTTGGGCCAACGCTTTGTGTTACGTGGGTTGATTCTGGAAACGTCATTAATTAAATCAAGAAAAATATCGATTACCTTCATTATAATGTTTTAGGAAATGAACTATATTATTAAAATTTTAAATGAAAATTCATCACATCTTTTAACTTCATCCTCATTTAAAGTTGAAATTATTAAAAGTTTTTAAGTAATTTCTGTAAAGCTCGAAAGAAATATTAGTATTGAATCAATTCCAGCCAAATTTTCATTTTGGGGGGACGTATAGAGGGAGGCTACATTATTCTTTCCTCGTACTTCGAGCGATTAGGAAACTTCAGACGGTTTATTATTATTCTATCCATTTTTCCCTTATGGTTCTGATTTAATTTGCTTGTAATGATTTAGCTCGAGTTAATTACAAGGTGGAATTAACGATGATCATCACAGTCGTTAGCTTCGGACTCCTTTTGCAACTCATTATTCTAATTAAAGCTAATAGCGACTGCGGCTTCACAGCTTTTGTGTATTGTGTTGCTCTACATAGTCAGATTCTCAGTGACTTTCAAGCAGTTCAGCAACAACTTTTGAAACACTACGAAATCCCTACTAGGCAGTGGTTAAAGAAGTGCTTAACAGTATAAAACAAAGAAAAATCATCTTTACAGTAGTAAAAGAAAAACACAATTTAATAAGTAAGCTTTTGTAGAAAAAGCAATTGTCACACGTATATTCTATAAAAAAACTTTGTATTACAGCATAAATTATAATTATTACACCGACTAGTTTTCCTCATCTTTTGGTTTTTCTCTAAGTGAACATTTCAATGACAGCTCTTACAATATACAACAAATTGATCAGTTGAAACATAAATATGTAAAAGAAATCCAGAACGTTTCGTCAGCTTCTTCTGGAATGACCAATGGGTAAGTTTCTTTTTTCTTTTTTCGCCAATCGCCAAACAACAAAGAATCGATCGAGTAGCTTCTCTACTCCACCAACAATAAAGGCCAAAGGATTATGCAATTTTTGAGGAATTTTTCGTTCTACAGGGGAACCGACAAGACAACTCACAAACAATCACAGGATTTTTTTTTTCTGTCATCAATAACGTCTCTCAAGTCATACCCTTGGAAAGAAAAAAAATATAAACAAGTGCTTCAAATTTACTTTATTACTATACAATTCTCCATAACTCTCCATATATGCAAATTTTCGGATGCCTGACCGGCCATCCTTTTACGAGCATTGTATCATGGGGAAAGAAAACTTCTTTCTTCTTCCCAATTTAAAAAATATTTAAAATAACATCCATGAATTTCAAATTTGAAAACAATAACAATACGTGATATGTCTCGTGACACATGATGCACGAAGCATGACTCACGAAGCATTATTACAATTTAAAATTATGTCCAAATTTTTCTAATTCTTCTTCTTTACAAATTAAAAATTAATATGTCCTAATTCTTCTTCTTTGAATAAATAAATATCTTTGAAGAAATAAACAAACTAAACATCTTTGAAAAAATAAACTGTACTGTCCTGTCCAAATCGTATAAAACTTGAATTTTCTTATCAAAACTGCCCAAATCCTTTCTTAATTGTCTTTTCAAATAACTTGTTGTAAATTTTCCAAAATTTCATCTTTGAAGCAAATCATTTTTAAAAATTTTTATCTTTGAAGCAAATCTTATTTTAAAATTCTTGAATGTTATTAACTCTTCACCGAAGACTTTAAGTTTTTATGTAAGTTATTAATGTTTTATTGTGATATTTTGTTGAAATTTAAGTGCTTCAAATCTTCAATTTGTCCTAGATCATGTTCATGTTTAACTTCTTATTTTCTTTGGATTCTACGTTATACTGGGAAATGCTCTGAATGGATATTTTTGTTGTTGTAATACTGGTGAGACTGGATGATTAAAATTGATTTCTTACATTTTCTCAGGAAATATCTCTGCAAAGATAACTAGTTTATTGAAGTTTAATTTATGTCCTGTTTGTTTCGCATGCTTGGCCAGTAGGTAAGCCTGATCACCTTTAATAACCACCCTGTCGTGAGCTTTCATTCGGATTGCAAACAATTTTTGGATCTCTCCAATGTATATGCACGTTCTGTCCAAGCATTTCAAACTGTAAACCACACTTTTGAGGTTCAGCGGATTACCTTTAAACCTTGTTTACTGAAGCAGATCTTAACTATAACACCTGCTTTTATAAATGCAGTAGATGTAGCTTATAAATTAAGGTTTGGGAGGCGAGCTTGATATATATAAATTTTTGTTTTCCTTATATTTTTTTTAGATTTGGAATAATATCAATAAATCAAAGTTACGTAGAGTTTTGCTGTTTTCTCTTGAAAATCCATTGAGGCTAGCGGAGACTGGCACCTTTATTTCTTTATTTTATTTTTATTGCATATTTCTTATTTTTAGTTTAGATTTGGAGGTTCCATATTTTTTCCTACATCAACTAAGAATATGTACCTTTTCTGATACTTGAATTTGAAAAAAAAGGGAATTCAACTGTAAGTAAGAAGCTACCGAATAATGAGTAAACATTTGTTTTACTCAGGGAAGTATTGAAGGAAAACATTTATTAACTGATTTCCAAGTAAGATGACTTTGGGTTGTTACTTACGCTTCAAATGCAGTAAAAATTAAGGTTAAAGTGAATTTTTACTATAACTGGTTTGCTTCTAAAATAGAAATTGAATGCTTCTAGAAATCCTTCATATAAATAAATGCTTTAATTTCCACGATATTTCATCCTTCTTTGCGAAGGACTTCATCAGGTGGTCACAGAGGACTATTCTTCTTCCTCTACATTTCTTCAGGATTACAAATAAGAACTCATATTATTATGAAATAAGTTCTTATTTGTAATCCTTATGAAATGTAGAGGAAGAAGAATAGTTTCTTGTCCTCTAGTACCACCTGATGAAGTCCTTTGCAAAGAAGGATGAAAAAAATCTTGGAAATTAAAGGAGTTGTTTATATTAAGGATTTCTAGGAGTCTGGTATTATTAACAGGATATATTAAAGAAGCTTATATAGAGATTAAATGCTTTTACTTCTTTTGATAAATGATAAAGTTATTTTGTCGTTTAGAAGACTATTTTTTTTTTGGATTCAAATTAACATAATCTTTTCATTTTAAGAAAAGCGATTCTTATTAATGTCTAGAGAGGGTCAAACAAGTCTCTACCACAAAATACTAATTAGATGCTTCCACGATGTTAGAAATATTTCTTCTAACGATGTCTTAGGAGAAACAGAAAGGGGAGGAGGGTGAACGAATCTTTATTCTTCCCTCATTAAGTAAACGAATCCTTTGAAATAATTGGAAAAAAAGTGTACTTTAAATAATAGCATCAAATTTGGTTTTAATGAATCTTATTTTTTTCAGTTAAGAATATTATGCATTTAAGCAGCAACTTATTCAAATTTATTTACTAACGTTTTGTGTAAAACAGGGTATTTTTATCTTCTTCTGGTAATTTGATTTCTTCCCTTTTAGTTTTTCCCGTTATTTGGTTTTCGTTTCTATAAAATAAAAAATGGCCATTTAGAATCAACATAGAAGCTATTATTAATAATGAATTAATAATTGTCATTCACCAAAGTTTAAACTGAAACTAAGTAAACAAATTCTTTGAAATAATTGGGAAAAAAAGTGTACTTTAAATAACAAAATCAAATTTGGTCATAATGAATCTTATTTTTTTCAGTTTAAACTAAATTTCTTTTCTTCTTTTCGCTAAATTCAGAAACAAATAGAAATTGACGTTGTTCCAGAAGTAAATGGGAAATGCTTACAAAACAGTCTTTTGTCTTTCTTTCTTTTTCTTTAATTTTCTTTCCAAGAATTTTAAAGAGTAAATACTTTAATGGCTGTTTGTAGTCACTGTCCTGCTTTGACAATTAATTAGAATTAATTAGAACTTTTGTTCATGGGCGTTGAATAAAAACCAGTGGCACAGGATTCTGCTTATATTCATTTTACAGAATAAAAATGATTTTTTTTTTTTAGGAGTTAATAAACCTGAGTAAAGTAGCAAAATTAATAAAGTGAATTAGAAATCTAGGTCTACCCTAAGCAATTGTAAATAATAAACTTTGCCACAAGAAAATTTAACCTGAGATTAAAGAGATTATATAAAACGAGCATGTAAAATATCAAAAACCTGCTGGATTGATTATGACAGTTTGCCTTACAATTAATTTTCTTTAAATATTTTTAACTTTTAATTTTCTTTTATTTAAAGAACAACAAGAATTTGAACGGATAAAGATCTTTAATAATAATAATATAATAATAATAATAATATTAGGTCCCCATGGATCCTATCCCCTCGCGATAGATCATGCTGCATCGGGTGTGGCGCAGGATAAAGTCACACGCGTTCAGGGGTTAGGCAGAGGCCTCCGTTCGAAAAATATACTACAGTCTTCCGCAGGTGGTGGTGGTTACCACAATGCCCGGGCAACATTATCCAGCCCGAACACTCGGAAGTGTTTCGTCTGTGTCAGAGCAGGCGACCACCAAGACTGGGAAACCACGCCAGGGCATCCGATAGTCATCGCAGATGAACCAGGATCTTATGCGCGACTTCTACACCATTACACAGTTATGGACTCAAATCACAGGAAACAGACAGGCACTACACCACGCATTCACCACACATTATAAATCGTTAGGGCTTAGCGAATAGCGGGTAGCGGATCAGCGACGTTCCATAGTAGTAAACAATGTTATTCTCCCATGCATACTTGTACAAATTAGGGAAAAAGTCGCTGAATCCAACCACAGGACACCGCACCACACCCACCAGAAGATACCATTAAGGAAAACACAGAAACAATCTCTACCCCTTAGTACACATGGCCCCACAATACAACTAATGACATATTACGAGCAGCACATGATCATTTCTACACTGCACTCGCACAATAAACAGGCACAGACCCCAAACTCAGGCCGCCACTCCCCAAAGTGCATACATCAAAACAACTCTCCATAGTCATATAACATCTCAACACACACACTATCCCACAACACCTTGACAATATCCAAACATTAAAAGACATACTCAAAACACTCTATTGCACCGCACATTGGAACCATTCGGGCACTTGGAATCAAACAACACAACATAACCCCCACTGCACGGTCACAAGAATATATCCCCCCTTGGAGACGTCGCCTTGAGGGCCGCCTCAGCGACCTTAGAGGAGACATATCCAGGCTCTTACAATACTGTGCAGGAAACAAAACAAAGAAACTTATGTCCCAGGTTAGAAAGATATTCAAGCACATAAATACTCGCCCTTCACATTCAAACCATCATAACCAGGTTCAGGAACATCTCGACACACTAAAACAAAAACTCTGTGCACTTGCAAAAAGATTACAAAGATGCAAACAGTGCACTCTGCGCAAACAACAGAACAACACTTTCCAATACAATGAGAAAAAATTCTATAGATCCCTTACATCTTCCTCTACTACAACTAACACAAACACACCAGCGAGGCATTACATGAATACTGGTCGTCTCTGTGGTGAAACCCTATCCCCCATAATGATAAAGTACCATGGATCACAGAGGAACAACTCACTGAACACTTACCCTTCATGTCCTTCTCTGAGATTACTCTCGCAGACATATAACCGAATAGCAGATGAGCTGTCGCAGGAATTCCCAGGGTTGTAGTGAACAACTCCTTATTGACTCTGTAATCCTGCGCCAGGCGCACACGAAGAATAGGAACTTGCATATCGCATGCATAGACTTCAAGAAGGCATTTGATTCTTCCCTCATTTCTGACTCCTATACACTCTTCATATCTACAAAATACACCCCAAGATCACGGCATTCTTAGATGACACGATGAAGAACATTACACCTACGCACCTCCAACACCTCCATCACTACAGATCCCATTCCCATAAGGAGAGGTATTTTCCAGGAAGACTCCTTAAGTCCTCTTTGGTTCTGCCTCGCCTTGAATCCACTGAGTCACATACTAGATAATACAAAACACAGTTACAGGCTTACCTCAGGCACTGTGACACCATACAACTCTTACGCACTTACTCTACATGGATGATATTAAGCTCTACGCCACAAACAACGCACATCTTATTAATTTACTACAAGTCACCACACAGTTCACCAAAGACATTTGGATGGAATTTGGAATCGACAATTGCGGCAAGCTACATATAACACGCGGGAAGACTACGAATTTGGAGGGTTTTGAACTGGACCATGGGTTGGCCATCCAATCAATGGAAGAGGGAGAGACCTACAAGTACCTGGGCTTCCAGCAAGATTGCGTCATTGACAACGCAAACATCAAAAATGCACTGAAAAACACATACCTTATACACATATCTCATAACGAACGGAAATGTTATCCATAACCTTTTGCACAGTCTAATCTATCATCGAGTGTAAAATCCTGCTGAAGATACCTAATAAGGATGAAACAGTTCTTCAGGATTCCCGTTGATGATGACTCAGTGTTCGAAAGCATTTATAATTAATAAATTAAGAATAATTTATTTTATAATTACAAAGCACTTTAAACAGATTTTTCAAATGATAATTTTTTTAATGTTTTTAAATTTGTAATCCTCAATATTTTTTTTTCCGAAGATTAAAACAAAAAACAAGAAAAGAAAAAGAAAAGAAGAAAAAAAATATATTAAAATCTTGAGTAAAATATCATTCATTGAATTTTTAAGTTTCAAATCGTCGAGAAAGAAAAGTAAATGCAATTTGTCAGATATTAGGAAATAAGTACTGGAAAAAATATATTTCATTTAAACTGCAGTCCTTTGTAAATGGATTATTTTGGTAAATAACAAAAAATATAGTGAATTCAAAAATAGCGAATGATATTTTCATGAATAAAGAATGTCTTAGGAGAGTGAATTTTACTTCCGCAAAAGGGCTTTTTATTGCCATGTGATGGGCTTTTAATTTTTCAATAAACATATATATTTATATATATATATTCATTAAGAATAAAAATTCCAAATCAAAATCTTTTTCATCATTGCTATCTTTTTCATCAGGCTTAAAAAAAACTGTAAAAAAAAATGAAGCATTTCAATAATTATTAAATCTTATTACATATTCATAAAATTAACAGTTCTTAACATGTACAATCATATTTGAATGAAAATGTTTTGTTACGAATGAATGTTTGATAATAATATAATCCCCCGTTCACATGTAATTTAAACCTTTACCACAGTTACTTCTGTGTTTGTTATAATTATGTAACGCATACTTCAATGAAAATGTTTTGTTACATTTCAATTGTATAAACACGAAATCAATGTTTATTAACTTTTACATTTACTTGTAATGTTTTACAAGTAATTATATTGTAATACTTTATTGATAATAATGTAATCCCCATTCCATGTAATATGAACCTGTGCCATAATTGCCTACATGTTTGTTATAATTACTCTATGTATTTTTAAGCCTGAAGAAGCAGGATTAAGATTTACCTGCGAAATACAGTAATGATGAAAAACCTTTTAATTTTATTTGTTATTACTACGCAAAGTTGAGACCACGAAAGAAAAGCTATCAATGATGTCATGTGCTTATAGATTGATGTTTCCAGGACGTAACAGAGTCATCTACTAGAATTCGTAATTGAATCTTATAAACTTTATAAACATTTCTCAAAAGAACTCTACTGTCAATGGGAAATCAGTCAAACATATCAAGTAGCATATTGTTTAACAAACAGTTTCAAGTTAAGTCTACGAAGTCCTCAGTTAAATCAAATAGAAGCTTACATTTCAAATCATTAGTTATTTGTATTTTGTCGACTTAATCAAAGGCTTGTTTTAAGGATCTTTAGTTAACTTAATATGCGTTAATTTAATATTTAATATATGTTATAAATTGATTGGATTAACTACGAACAAGGCTGAAGGATTAAGAGAAGAGAAAATATCAGAATAAAATTCGAAATTTAGGCTACACTCAAGGTTTTGGAGTTAACAAATAAACGAGTATCGTTAAAGATTAGCGATGCTATTTTCGATGTTCAATGAGGTTCGTGAGTTGATTTTCTCTCCGTATAGATGACTGTTAATAAACCTACTATCAAATGAGCATTTTCCAAACGTCGGAGTTGCCTACTGAATTCCACCTTCCAAGAATACAGAACTTTCCAATTTTCTTCGCCTATTATGTCTTCATTATGTGCAGATTCAGTTCTTCAATTCAAAATCCTCTAAAGCTGTACTTTTCAATCCATTATCCATATTATCACTGAATACTAATCTTACCGTAAACATTTTGTTTTTCATTTTGTTTTCTATGCAATTATTTCATTCTCAAAATAAAACTTCACACATTTCCAGCATTACAAAACAAATACTCGTACAGTAATAAATTTTAGTCTGCACTCATATTTTCAAGTGCTGAATAAATTATTATAAAAAAAATCCTGTTCAAATCAATGAATGCAAAATTTGATAAACCTTGCAACTTTTTTTTGATACATTGAGATTTTAATAAAATTAAATTCAGAAGAATGTGAAGTTTTGAACTCCTCCCTATGCTTTGAATATGATCTACACTGTCATCATTCTCATTTAAATGCAGTGCACATTTTTTCTCGTGTGAATCACGAGTCGAAAGGAAGACGTTACTGAATTACAAAGATTGAGTTTTATTGGGCTAAGGAGGATGCTGTGAAGATAATAATCGAATCTAAAGGTGTTTGAAAGTCAAGGACTGAATTTATTCCATGAACATTAATAATAATGCCTTTAACAATACTTGTTATTTCACATAAGAGAAGTTTGATAAGGTAATTTCACGAACTACGTATTCTGAATAGTGAATATCGTTGGTGATGTAGCTTACCTCATTTTATTAAAATGATTCTTAAAATGAGAAGGAACCAGATATAAACAGTAGTTTTTTTAAATTACATCTTTTTTGTTTACTCAATTAATTTTAAGGAAAATTGATCTTTAAAAATGGAATTCCAAATTTATCATTATACTGACAGCTTCAATATTATTTCGGCTATTATTAACAGTTAAATAACTAGCTTGACATTAGAGATTAATTTCAATTAACAAATTTGGCTAGCTTATCCAATTAACGATTTCCAATCGATTTTTAATCAGATTAACGCAATTAAAATATAATTAAAGTAAAATTTTAAAATAATTTTTGCATTTTGTAGTTCTCTTATGAAAAGGGATGTAACATTTCTTTAACTCATTTGTTTTGCTTCCGTTTGCTCCGAGGTAAGATCATTGATAAATATGTTATCAAACTCCCGACTTGAAGAGCATTTACGAAATTTAGAAATATATAGTATGCCATGTTATCTTGATGTGGAAAATCCAAATTTTTATTTATATAGTTACTATTATTTGCAAATTTATTTACAGTGTGTCTGACATTGCTATAAACCATTCTTAATTAAAGCTGAAGGTATCCCAAATTACATATATTTAATCCAAATTTGAGGTTTCTAATTTAACCTTCATAGATATAAAGGTTAAAATCAGGACGTTTCAGCCTAACCAGTAGGCTATTTTCAACTGTGCTGCTGGTTTGGATAAGGTTTGGATAATTATTAATTAGTTAAAGCATCCTACTAAATGCATTTCATCCTTTCTCTTAGATCATGGTAACAACGAATTTTAAATTACCTATAATTATTTATGCAAAATAAGATGAAAGAAAGTACATGTTAGAGTTGTTATTAGCCAACTAACAATGTTGCAAGAAATTTGAGAATTTATATAGTTTTAACATCAATAATAATAAAAAAAAAACATTCAGACAAGGTTTTAACCTATTTTCCGAAAGAAAGAGGAAGACTGCTGATCATTCTGTGTCTTGTTTATGAGTTTCTAATACTATCCGACCTATTGAAAGAATTTTCTCTGTTATTCACCATGCATGTGAAGACATGGCGTACCCTTTTTTGAAACCATGAATAACAATAACTTATCAATTTTTAGAAATTAATGGATTTATATTGCAGTCCAATAATGGATTGTCCTTTATCCATTGATAGAAGGTATTTGCTAATCCGTGTTATTGGCTTTTGTTTTGATTTGATTAAACTTGATGCTCAAATTTAAATTTCAACAATGAATTGAAATTAAATAATTTAATATTTTATTTTTAAAGCTTCAAACGAAAATTAAAAGTTTTATTTTGAATAAATTTAAATATTTAATTGCATGACGCAATCGAGAGAAGGACATATAAACTCGAGTCCGCCTCGATTCCAGTCAGTGACAGACAGTGAGAGTCAGTCAGAGTCAGAGTATGTAAGATTCACTCAGCGCAGAGATATATCACAAGCGCAGTTAAGAATGTGAAGAGAGAACGCATTCATTCCAGGCGAGGGCAAACCAGAAGTTCGAGCACAGAAGTCACTTACAAGTTAGAAGTGGAAAGTTACAAATCACAAGGTGAAAAGCCAAAAGCCGGAATATTATCTAAGAAAGAAATTACTAGAAGACAGAAGCAAGACTGACATAATAAGTGACACGACTCAATTACTCAGAAAGCGGCAATTATAGAGAAACCACGAAGTTGAAAGCTCGAAACGAACTCGCCGATGCGGTCATGAACACAACGCGGTTCATTAATCGTAGTTAGCGGTGACAATTACGTCAGAAGCCTCACATAGGAAGACACACCGATTGATCCTAGAAGTAAAACCAATCAGATACAATCAAGTCATCTGAATTGCAGTAACGAAAGGATTTACTGTGCCGAAGCTCAAAGCTAAGTTAGGAAGGAACCAAGGGAACTAGAAAGGAAATTCCGTGCAACCACCAGGAACCTGGAAATTATTGAAACTAAGAACAACGCAGTCTCCGAACTGTAAGATACGAACTTTTTATATTATTAGTAATAGTGTTTCCGACAATTGAAGAAGCGAAGAAGCCATTAAAGTTAAAAAGGGCGTCGCAATTAATTCAAGGAACAGTTCATTACTATTGTGTTTAAGAAGATTATTTCAGCGATAAATAACTTCGTTATTAGTGCGTTGTTACAAGTGTATAGTGCAGTGCAATTATTAAGAAGAGTATATTTAATTCTTATGTGCAGTTAAATAGCAAAAGAGCTACTATATATTATAGTGATTAATTACCTGTGTGAGATAGAGGAACTATTACATTTTGAATATTACTCACCTCAGAGAATTTTTGTTTTGTTTTACACAATTGGAACTTTATTATTTCAAGTTAAAGAGTCAAGAGTGACTTTATTTAATCAAGTAGATTCTTTGAACTTACCTGATACACGAGTAAATGATACGAAGTGTAATTCTATTTATTGGACTCAGTTGAACTATGAACTTTTAAAGTACAATTGTAAAGTACTACATTTGTGCCATAATAAAAAAAAAAACTATTTGTGAACCTCTTAGCGTTCAAAACTTAATAATTTACGACTCTTAGTTTGCATGTTTTCTTTACTTAAGATAATTAGGCTTGTTTTATTGACCTCTATAACTCTTCAGCATTGAAATTAAAGATAGTGAGGAAATAACTATACTTCTATATTAATAGAAATTGAAAACTAAAACATTTGTAGAATAAAAATTATACAAGCAAATGCCAAGTAAAATTTGCAAAGTTTTGAAAACGTGTGGTTCAAGTCCTTTGCTAAAATAAAACTAATTGTTCATTAATTTTCGGGGTTAATGTTTTCTTTATCTGGAACATTTGCAAAGAATATAATCTGCAGCATTTCGTTTCGGCCAATATTGTGTAATCAAACTGATCTGAAGAGGACAACAGTATCAGATTTTTCATTGCGAGATTCGCAATTTTTTGGTTTTCTGTTTATATACTTTTATTAGATAGTCGCTATTCATGTATAACATCATTATCCTTTCGAGAAAAGCCTTCTAATGTCAGAGTGCTAGCTACGACAAATTAAAACTATTTTACATTATTTCTTTTTCTCAGTAACATCATCCACGCTCCGACTTCTACCATGAGAATCCTTCATTCTGAGTTCTACACTGAATCTTATTCTTAATGTTCGTCATTAGTTAGAAGTATTTTAAAGTGAAAACTTAATCGATGCTTTCTGTGATGTTAAGAGAAGATTATTTTTAATAATTCTTCTTTTGTCAGTGAAATTAATGTATATTCAGTAGGCCTTTCGATACAATTTTTTCACAATGAAGCCTGACTAGCAATTTAAAACCAAATATTCTTTTCTATCTTACTTCAATACCGTTAATTGTTTCGAGATTTGTAACTCGTTGAAACTTGATATCAGCATTCTACAGAGAGATTCTCAGAGATCACGCAATTTGATTCTTTTACTCATTTAATGACTAAATGAACAGATGGCGGTTCCTTGATGATGTAACGTCACATTATTTAGATTGAAAACTGGTTAACGTGAAGTTAATGGAATTCTTCTTCCATGCTTTGAACACAAGATCAATCTTTTGAAAGACTGCATCTTACGTCGCGCGATGTCTTAAGGAGGAAACTGTTTGACTATGATACTCATTGGACTAGAAACTTCCACTCTTTTAGCGTCCAAGGAACCAAAACCGATAATAAGTTAATTCAGAATATTATTTACGGTCTAATGATGAGTAATATATTTAATACATCAGGATTTCGTGATTTTACGATAAATGTAATGTTTTATGAGTTTCATTTTTAAAAAGGTGAACAAATTGATCCAGCGATATTTGAAAAGAAGAATAGAACAAAATGAAACAATACAGTATATAAATATTTATAAATTATAACATTTATAACATACTAGCGGAAAGACCCGTTCTTCGCTCGGGTTACAAAAAACAAATGTCCAAATGTGGATGATAAAGAAATTGCAATTGCGAGATCATTTCGAAACTTTTCCGGTTGGTACAAAAACAAAACAAAAAACAACAACAACAACTCAAAAGGTCTGATCTCATTACAAATCTACAGCTATCCCGAATCCCTCGTAGAAGTATCTTTGAACCATGTTTGCTCATCCACTCACCGTCCTCCCAGTTTACACTCCTAGTTCCATGTTATTTAAATTTTGTAAGTCGACATTCATAGATATGAAAATAATATAGAGATCGGAAAATATAAGATTTCGCATACCTTTCTCTGTCCCGTTTATACCCCTAGTTCGAGATTATTCGAATTTTGTAACATCATAATCCTATCATGTCAGACCTTTTCTAGTTTGTAAAAATTCATCTGATTATTATTATTATTGTTTATGTCGCTATTATGTTCATTATTATTGTTTATGTCGCTATTATGTTCATTATTATTGTTTATGTCGCTATTATGTTCATTATTATTCATTATGTCGCTATTAAGCACAACCATAGTTTAGGTCCAATTGTTCCACAACAATAGTTTCGTGCCAATTGTTGCACAACACTATGGGTATAGTTGTCATTGTCGCCGAGCTCCAATTGTTGCATAACAATATTTGTGTGGAATTCACTCCTTTTCAACCCCTGGGGGTGGTGTTTCCAGATTCTAAGGTAGCCTATCTTTTCCGCAGAGTCCTAAAGAGTAATTTTGCAAAGTTTGGTCCAGATAGGTCAAAGGGCCTAGGAGTGTATAAAGGACAGACAAAGAAAGAAAGAAAGATATATCCATTTTTAAATATATAAAGAAGATTATCTTATATTATAAAAGCGTTATTCTGTCCGTCATTGTCATAAGACTTTACGTTTTTCCAATTTTGTGAACAAACTATGAGAGATAGATTGGTCATGCAAATGGATAAAATGTAGATTTTTTTAAGACAAACAAAATGCTATAAAAATCTTTCAAAAAAAGTTTTTGGTTTCCAAGATGTCGCCTTTTAAAGGGTCAAATTTTGACTTTTTCTCAATTTAAATGAAAAGTATAAAAGTTGGAAGAGAACTTTATATTGAGAAAATGTTGGCATTTGAAAGTTCTTTAGAACGATGTATCCCTTATTCACAATTGCTGAAAATTGCTTGAATTCAGAAATACTTTAAGCCAATTTAAATGTATTCTTACGTGAATTGACACAAGAAACGAGACTTGAATCTATTTAACAATCTACTTATAATTTCTTAGGCGTGTATACATTTATAGTTTTACGTAAATCTACATAAATGCTATTATTATTTTTTTCCTTAGTACAGTACATATCTATAGTAGAAAGATGTGCTTGGGCAGGCTACCTATTGGGAAGCGAAACGAACTATAGATGACGCCACAATCAACTGGCAATCGGTTGATCACTCGGCCAGCTGACCAGCTGAACAAGCCGGGTCCATATATCAGAAAGAAAAGTCGCCAAGAAAAGGCGAGATTGAAGGAATTATTATGTTTCCCAATGCTTAAGAGCTTTCATTATTTTCCTATTGTTAAATCATTAAAAAAAAGGCTGATGGGTCAAGATTCACTCTGGATAAGCAATGCCATCGAACTGAGGCGAAGATGCAGCGAGTATTTCAGAAATGAAGATTTTCTGATGCCACTAGCAATCTTTTTGGTACAGGATCGTAAATCATTTTGTATCAGTTATATTTATTGCTAACAAACCGTTAGCATTAAAGTAAAGAAAATTCATCGCAATACGGAAGTATTATTGTTTACATTGCAAGTGTTACCAATATTGACACTAGTTTAAATCTGTTTTTGTTTTATTAATTCCTTAAATTTTTAGTGTTCTTGATATCGTAATGTATTCAGAGGAAAACTGTGTGTTATTAATGACGTACAGAAATACAACTTCGTGTTTGTTCATTTGTTCTTAAACGCTTTTGAATTGTAAACACGTGATTCCAAAAATAGATATTCTTTAAAATGTTTCTAAAATTTATTATGCTTTGTCCAATTTCTAAACACAGAATTTTTAGATTGTAAAAAATTAAATGGTATTCCAATTCTTTATTGATTTTGGTTTTAAAAGGATTTTTCAGTAGCATAAAAAAAAAAAGGAAACGTGCAAGCCATCGCAGATTATGTCGAAACCTACATTACTTCTTTTCGTCTTTGAATGTTGCACTTGAAAAGCTATGTTCAAATAATCATTGATTTTATGTGTTGGAAGTGTTTTAATTGCATAATCTTTAAATACTTCCAAACTAAAATAAAATAAATGTTTACATTGTTCCTCCAAGAAATATGTTTTATCAATCGACTGTGTTAATTTTCACTTTGCTCATTTTTTTATTACGAAAGAATTTATCAATACTTGATTTTACAAAACCTCTCGGGTAACCATTCATTTCCAAGAAAATTAACATAAAAGAATGGTTACCCAAGAGGTTTTGTAAAATCGAGTATTGATAAATTCTTGCAAATAAAGTTACCAATTACAAGTTAATTAGACTTCCTATTGGTTTCACAATTGATAGTTAGGTAAAAAAAGTGTTGGAAGAAAACAATATCAAAACAGTGTTTTACAAAGGGAACGTATTATTCAAAAAAAGAAAGCAAGAAAAGATCAACAAGTTACACAAACTTGGAGTTTTACACCTTGGAATGTAGGGACTGCGGGGGTTGTATATAGGAAGTTCCGGAAGATCGTTTAAAGAACGGCTAAGGGAGCATACTAATGCTTATAGAGACAATAAACCAGAACTGTCGGACTGGGCGTACCATACGATAAATTTGGCCCATAACCCGGATCCAATTATTGATATTATCTATATATCCCAGGATGAATCCCAAAGTTCATTTTAGAATCGGGTTTTATCAATTTGACTAATTGTAAGAACAAAATTAAAGCGTTAAAAATGAATCCTATTTCTTTCAGTTTTTTTGAAAAAATTATAAAAAATAATAAGATTTTGAAACAAAAATTGAAATTGGCATAATTGAAAATTGTTATGTGTGTATATGTTTTTTGTTTTTTTGTTTTGTTAAGGACGAATTGTATGAGAATTCATACTTTGTTATAAGGGTATAAGTTTGTTATTGTTAAGGAAGAATTGTATGAGGTTTGATAGTTTTGTTGCTCAAGAAAGATTGGGTTATGAATGATTCCATGATTGTTTATATTTTGAATTCTGTTTTAAGTGTTGAGATAAATCTTGGATTTTCTCTACACTTTCTGTAATTTATTCCTGAAGAAAATTTCTGCTAAAGAAATTGAAATATTGATTAAAGATGTTTAGGATGAAGAAGAAGTTGTTAAGTGTTTTTTATAGCAAATACATTGAGGAAGAAGTTTGTTTTTTCATTATATCTTAAAAGTTACTTACAAGGAAAGGTCACGTTAGCGTCACCAGAGTTTGCCGGTTCAGACCATGTGCATTCGAAAGATCTTCCATATCTAAGTTAACCAGCAAAATTTTACCGGCAGACAGTCAGGAGCTGTGAAAAGTTAACATGGTGGCCTGTGAGAAATCACTTGTAAAATCACTGCAAGAGGCTTATAAGTAGCCTGAAATCTTAGATAAGGATGAGACAGACACGATAAGCAGATATTGATTGGGAAATAAGCAGGAAATTGTTGTTGATCAGCTTCGAATCAGATACAATCGATGTGAAGTTCAGAGAACAGGGCGTGCGAAAGGTAGATACACTGTTCACAGTGAGCACATTTAAGGAGCATTAACCACAACACAAAAACATATAACAAGAAAAAGTACCTTTGGGTGTGAGGAGAGTGTAAGAAGGTGAGTGAGAGAGAAGGAGAGAGATGTGCAGAGGCAAAGAGAAAAAAGAGAAGTGAGAGGCAGCAGAAAGAGGTGCTCTGCTTGTATCCGGTATGCGACCTGTTCCCAGATGTGACCGTCTCTCCTCCTCCTCTCCTGCTGGATGTCTGCCCGGCAAACTCTGCCAGTGAACTTCCCCCGGGACAAGCTTTTAGGAAAGGTGCCACTTGCCCAGCAACTCCGGTGATGCAGTCGTACCCTTTACCTTGTCGGTGAACGGAGTATCTATCTTTCCCACGCCCTGTTCTCTGAACTTCACATCGATTGCATCTGATTTGAAGCTGATCAATAACAATTTCCTGCTTATTTTCCAATCAATATCTGCTTATTGTGTCTGTTTCATCCTTATCTAAGGTTGCAGGCTTGTTACTTGTTAGCGGTGTTTTCTTTTTTAAGTTCTGTAAAAGTTAAAGATAACATGAACTTCAATCGATGATGACGCAAATTTCGATGGAATGAGGAAGGTGAAAAATACTTTAAGCATTAATTTATAAGTGTCAGTTGTAGATTTTTTTTTGGGGGGGAGAGGAATAAATATCTCTGTAAGCTATTTCTTAAAAAAAAAACAACTGCATTTTCAATGTTACCCATTATTTCTTAGCATCAAAAAAAGCTTTTTTTTTGTCAAAATTTTGATAAAAGGGATTGCAAATCACATCTCTCTGATTATGGCAAAGAAGTGAAATTGCTTATTGTCTGGAAACAGAGGAATAAAATTGTGAACTTTGAAATAATTGATTGACTATTTCTTTTCATATCCTTAACTTTTTCTTAAAGTTTAGTGTTGATGACATCTTCAATTTCATTTGTATACCCAGTTTTTATTGCATCCTACTTTGCCTTTTATTCACTGAATGAACAACTTCAGTGAATAAATCTTCATTATGTCACTTTTATCTCAATTCCCCCTTTAAGAGCGAAAGGATTACAGAAAACATTGTGATTTCTAAGATTCCTGCAGATTTCTTAACCAATGGCGTTCGACTGTGATATTCAATTTCAAATGATAAAATGTTAGCTATCTAATCTAATTAGTTAATAATAAACGCTGTCGATCCATTCAGAACTATTCTGGAAGCGTAAAAAAAAATATTGCGCATTTCGGTAGAATCAGTAATGTTACTTAGCCATAAATAACTGAATGGTTTTAGCAAACGCAGAAACCACCACAGAGACCATGAAATCTGATACCGACGAATTAATGTTAATCGTTATTGCAGTTCAGTGATACAAGAAAATAATGTTAAATCGATCAACTAGTTTTAGTAAAGGAACTAGTTTACGAACAGACATTCATTCTGCCATTGGCAACACGGAACGAGAGTAGAGAAATGTTTATACTTGCCGCAAACGAAGCCGATAATATAGAAACAATTTAAAGCATGTTTAAATGCTCTACGCCAGGGGTGGGCAAACATTTTCTACGGAGGGCCACATTGAAAACTTTATTGTTATCGGAGGGCCGCATATATATTTTGTCTACTTCAATTATAATTTACAACATATGAAAATATGAAATAATGATAATAACCATGTATTTGTCATTCTACTTCACATTCACACTGTATTACACATGTACATTATATTTTAAAATACGAACTTGAAACAGTTTCGAATTTGGTAATAAGATTCATAATTATTTCAACAAAAGTTTATTGTTACCTATCATAATAATTATAAAGAAGAAGGAACTTAATTTACATACATTCTACCACAGAATACAATTATAATTAATGAGAAGTATGTAACTGTTCACAATTTTGGATAATGTTCTTGAACTGTGGAACCAGTTTACTGGTTTTGATTCGCATGACTGCATTCAAATTGCAGTCTGTCACCATCGACCTGTTCTTAGACTTGTTGATTTTCAGACAAGAAAAAGCTTGCTCACAGATGTATGTGGACCCAAATAGTGACAAAAGTTTGGCAGCAAAGTTTTTTAAGTGTGGAAATGCTGCTGCTGACAAAGATCCATAAAACTCCAGCAGAAGAACTGACTTGAACTTCTCCTTCAGGTCATAATCTGCTTGTAAGTCAAGCAGCTCCAACTGTATATCCTCTGGGGCTGAATCAGCTTCTGCACTAAATGGTGAACTGAGGATATTGAAGAGTGGTTCCAAGTTCTTGAAGTCTTGGAACCTCCTCTCAAATTCCACAACCAAGGTATCCAACTGAGCCTTGTACCTGTCAGCCATTTCACCAGAAATGGTTTTCTGTTTCAGCAAAGGGAAATGGCAAAACCTCCTTTCACCTGCTTGCCTGGAGAACAGGGAGAGTTTTGCCTGAAAGGATTTAACGTGCACATACATTTCATGTGCAAACAAGCTATTGCCCTGAAGTTTGAGATTCAGTTCATTCAATTTTTCCATAATGTCTATGGCAAACATGAAGTCCGACTTCCATTATTCATTAACAATGTTAGTAACAAAGTCACAATCAATACCCTTCATCTCCAGGAACATAATTATTTCTTCCTTGAGATCCCACACTCGCCTCAATATCTTGCCCAGGCTCAGCCAGCGGACACTGCTGTGGTAGATAATATCAGAATGTTCCGTTTCCAAATCTTCAAGCATTGCCTTGAACTGCCTGTGATTAAGTGCCCTGGCTCTGATGAGGTTTATCACACTGACAACTGGGTCAATAACATGCTTGATATTCAACGCAGCTTTACACAGACTTTCATGATGGATGACACAGTGAAGAGTTAAGAGTGTGTGGTCAGGATATTCTTCTTTAATTTTATTATTCAACAACTTCACCAGACCTACGTTTTTCCCAGTCAAAGCACGCGCTCCATCGGTTGTTAAACTTGCTATCTTATTCCACACCAACCCAGTTCTTTCAACACAGTTCACAACAGCACTGAATAAATCTTGGCCTGTGGTTGTGTCTTTGAGCGACTCAACACTAAGTAATTCCTCGGTAAGCTCGAAACGGGTGTTTATTCCCCGTATAAATACCAACAATTGTGCTGTGTCCTGTATATCGGTACTTTCGTCCAACGCAAGAGAATACCACAAAAAGTCTTTGCTTGCATCTTGAAGTTGCTGCATCAAATTGTCACTTATCTTTTCAACACGTCTGACTACAGTTCTCCTTGATAAAGAAATGCTGTCAAATTTTGTTTTCTGTTCTGGACACATAATGTTTGCTGCATCTGACAAGCATTCCTTGATGAACTCGCCGTCAGAAAAAGGCTTGTTCCGTTTTACAATCTTATGAGACAACACAAAACTGGCTTCGGTTGCAGCATCTTGTATTAAAGACTGTTTGGTGAAAACACTTTGCTGCTTCTTTAAATTGTTAATCAACTCCTGGCATTTCCCTTTCCTCTCTTCGTTCGTTAAATTGTGCCCAAAATCCGAATGTTTTGTTTGGTGGTGTCTTTTTAAATTGTTCTCCTTAAAGACGCTCACAGACTCACGGCACAGCAAGCAGACTGCTTTGCTCCCAACGTTCGTGAAGAAGTACTTAGCAGTCCATTCGTTATTAAAAACACGACATTCGTCCTCAATCTTTCTTTTTTTGGCAGCACTCATGGTTAAATCAACGTCTATTCGCTGTGAACAAAAGCCACTTCCGGTTGAGCGGGAACGCACTTTCGAATAGGAATGTTGACGATTGGTCACTAATCAATTCTGGAGCC
>JAFIDM010000003.1:19032451-19043174 GCA_023159025.1 Thereuonema tuberculata | reverse complement strand
ATCCTTTATTGACTACGGAAACAATAACCTCAAACTAATATAAATCGGGTCGCTCGAAGGTCTGCCTCGAGGCTGACGTGTCTTAACTTGGCTACAAATCCCGCTTGCAGCATGGATGTCTACTTTCTTCCTCTGCTCGTCTGCTTCTTCTTCTTTCCTTTCAAGTCTGAATCTATTCTATTATGAGGAAGACATGGAAAACATATCAATATCTATTCCCAGGATATTCTGTGGATCCTTCTAGGGATGGAACATGATAGGAACTCGAGACATTCACAGGACGGAATCCTTCGTAGCGGAGATAGCACTTAAGAGCGAGAATGTAAATTGCATTTGCAGCTTCCGAAATCACATCAAACTGACAATTGGGAATTCGTTTAAATTTCGGCAGGTACTTTCAGTAGCTGTACTATTTAACTTACATGTGAAATCAAACCGCTATCAGATAACAAAACAAATAAGATATTTTTAGGGAAAAAGAGGTTGTTTATTGTAATATCTACCAACACTAATAATATCTTAAAATTTTTCATTTGCGAAAAATAAAAGAAATCCTCAGTTATAAATACCTGATGTCTAAATCAAATTCATCATATCAGTGCAGTGTATTAATAAATGATTTAATATATATTCTGAAACATTGACCGAAGTTCAATTTCTACTTATAATTATTAATATCGAGTTTCAAGATCCATTCAGAATATTAGTGAACGTACATGCTGACAAGCACAAAAAAAATTCTGGTCTTAACTTCATTTTCATTAAGAATGAAGACTAAAATCATTATTAAAACAACAAAGCTTTACTATATTGTAGCTGAAGTTTAAAAAGTAAATAAACCTACTTATTTTAGGGAAATACCTCTCTATGATTACAATTTTAGCACCAAGTAAAAGTCAATTAGAAAGTAAAGATTTTTTTTCCTACCTCAACTTGTATTTACCCTCTATATTAAGACCTGGTTGTTTGCTTGTGACTACTCTAAACTGATGATCGGCAATTCATCGTGAAACAGCTGGGTCTGACTTTTAATGTATTTTTGCATTTTTAATTGGAAAAGGAGCATCTTCTGCGGACCTCTGGAAAAAGAACTAAGGAAGAGACTAGTGAAGTGCTTTGTGTGGAGTGTGGCATTGTATGGGGCAGAAACATGGACATTACGACGAAGGGACGAGAAAAGACTAGAAGCATTCGAAATGTGGATATGGAGAAGAATGGAGCGTGTGAAATGGACAGACAAAATAAGAAATGAAGCTGTGCTAGAAAGAGTGGATGAAGAAAGAATAATGCTGAAAATGATCAGGAAGAGAAAAAGAAACTGGTTGGGTCACTGGCTAAGAAGAAACTACCTAATGAGGGATGCACTGGAAGGAATGGTGAACGGTAAAAAAGTTCGAGGCAGAAGAAGATTTCAGATGATCGACAACATTAAGGTGAATGGATCTTATGTGGAGACGAAGAGGAAGGCAGAAAATAGGAAAGATTGGAGAATGCTGGGTTTGCAGTGAAGGACCTGCCCTTGTCAGAAAACTATGAATGAATGAATGAATGTATTTCTTGTGTTTAGTTTAGACTTAGATGTTTCAAATTTTTTTTTACCTCTAAGTAAAGATTACATGGAAACTTTTTTAGGCAAAATAGTATTTTAAACAAATAGTACAAAGATTACAGTTAACATTTATTTACAGCGTCCCATAATGCGATGCTGAGTTATAATATAAAATTAACAAGAAACAGAACAGCGTAGATTTCAGTTCTTATTAAATGTTCAGCGTTTGTAAGTTACCCTAAGTTTTGAGTGATTTAGATTACAGGGATTTAAAGATAAGGACATTTTAACATTAAACTTTTATTAAAGTAGAGATCTAATCATTTCTAGTATTTTCAGGCTCTCAACATAAAATTCAGGGCCACTGTACCAAATATGCAATAAAGCCCCCCCCCCCCCTCTCGCACATGTTTTGACTTAAAATCAGTGAATATTATCAGTCAAAAATATCGCCGAAACACCCACACGATTTCATGTTTCTCTTTTTTAAACATGCCATACATAGTTATTAGCATTGTTTTTAAGTAAATGAATTTAACACCACCTTCTACTTCTTCTAGCTCTACCTAAAAGTTTAGCAATGAAATTTAGAAAAAAAGATTAGAAAAAATTCGCTCTAAACACTGTAATGCAGAATAGCTCTTATAGAAGGTTAAAGCAGAAAAGTAGTTTATACAAAAATTTAGACTTAGTTAACAAAAAGAGTCTAGAAGAGATAGGCTATTACTAAATCTTTTTTTTTTTCGGATATGGCCTCAACCTGGCCTCTTTGACGGCTGGGCCTTGTTGCTGAGGGACCAACTGACCTCCCCCTTGTGGGGGTCTGGAGTAATTTTCTCAAATTTATCCAAAGTTTCTCAAATAGTTTTAGATCAGTCTAAAACGATATCAAAAATTATCATTAAACTATAAAATTCCTAGGTCTCAAATTTATTTCATTTCTAAGACAACCAATCTTCCCGCAGAATTATGTAATCTTAATTATGTAATGAATAAATAAAAGAACTCTAATTTAAAAAATACTTTCTGAATAAATGACAAACTTAATAAAAAATTATTATAATTAATGAAATTTTTGATCAATTTTCTTTTGATATGAAAAACATTGGAAAGATGTCTACTTTAAAAAAAAATAATTTATGAAAAAATAATACTGGGACAAATTAAATGGGTTGGTTAAAATGGGTTGGCTAATTTGGAAAAAAAAAAAATTATTACTATTTCACAGATTTTACCTAAATTTCTCATTAATGTTATATAAAATTTCAAAATTGTTTATGTTTCTGTATTTATTGTAAAACTCAGCACCTACAACACAGGTTGTTTTTCTAACAACCTAGTAGGACTGAAATGTACTTTTTTGTTAATAAATTGTTAAATTCTCTTTTTTTAATTTATGATTCTCATTTATATGAAACTTCGCACTGATTTCTGGTCTGTATTATGAAACTGAAAGTCAACTTTGAAATAGAATTAAATGTTATTAAGGAAAACACATTTAAAATATACTTGCCCGGTTATCCAATGTTCTTTCTCAGGACCCAAATCAGGGACAGAGAAAGTGCGCGAATTATAGCGATTGAAACACTTTGAAGAAGCGATTTTGTCTCTTATTTCTTTCTTGTTAGTGAATTCGTTTAATATCCTAGAATACCATAAATCATCTTAGAGCAAATATTGTACTTTCTAATTTACATTGATTAAAGGTAAGGGATATACTTACATCTAACAAAATTCTACAGTATTTTTTTTTCTTTTCCTCTATATTAAAAGACAAACTTATAATTTCTTTTGCTATACTAATACGTATAAAGGAAAATATTACGTTCATAGTAAGTAATGAACTGAAAAAAGACAATTTAATGAATTTTTGGATTCCAAATGCATATTTGGAAGATTCTAGAAATGAAGATTCCAGAGGGTTTTTTTTTTTCAGTTTTTGTTTTTAAAAAAGTTATTTATGGGAAAACGAAAAACTTTGATAAAGTGTGTTTAAAATGCAAATTTTCGAGATCTTTCATTGCAAATTTGTAATTGTTTAACTTTAGGTAATGCAATTGCTGTTCTATTGTTCTACTGAATTATATTTATTGTTCTATTATTCTATTTGTTTCTATTTGCTTTTCGTTTTCTTTAATTGGAGAATGAAAAATAAAATCGATATTTTTTATGAAAGTTTCATTTCTTTGTTTTACAGTGATATTGATTTTTTTTCTAAAAAATTCTTTATTAAAAATACAAAATCCATTATTTAACTTCTATGCAGATAAAGGATAAAAACCATATTAGAGAACAGGAAGGAAGAAGACATTCAATATATCTTTGCAAAGAAAGAAAACACGCAATTTAAAAAAATACTCTTTGTTAATAAAAAAAATTGAGCACCACGAAGGAATCGTTGGATTCAAATGAAATTTTATTAATATGATGATAGAGGAAAAGAAAGTAGTGATTAAAATACAAAAGCCGCAGCTCGATGTCCCGTGGAGCTGCGGCAAACATTAAAGTCACCTTAATATCTCACTGGACTACCTCGTTCCTGGATACATCACGAACACTGCTACATGGCGACAGTTGGCGTCCCATCTAGGCCCAGACATGCTTGACTGGCAAGAAATAAGACGAGAGGACAGGCCAAGGAAGGTCGCAACATGACGTAGATAGTCCTAGCTGTGTGCGGACGAGTGTTATCTTGTTGGAAAATTGCTACTGGGAGCCCAGCAAGGAAAGGCAGCACATTGGGCCGCAGGATCTCTTGAACGTAGCGCTGGGCTGCAATATTCGTTGTAGCATTTCTAGTGGCGAAGGACTATAAAATGGGATTGACCTCACCTCAGACCATCACTCCTGCAGTGGGAGTTGTATGTGTTTGTATAGTGAGGTTGGGATTGTAGCGCTCACCTACGGACCTCCAAATTCTGACATGGTGGTCATCCATTCCCAGACAAAAGTGAGATCCAAAAGTCGCCAGTCCTTGGCATTCCACGTTGATCTCTAATAATAACACTGCAAACGATGTTGAGCCGACGATGTTAAGGTGTTAAAGGCATAAAGCGGAAGGGGTATCCAGAAGTCGTATTCGGCTCTGCTTGGTATCTGGAAATGTTTCTGGCAGAGATGGGATTCCCTTGTGACCCTGCCATGTGTTGCTGCATAGTGGACAGGAAAGCCATGGATCTATTCGCGCCTCTCTGATGATCCTCTCTCCTGCGGTCTGTCTATTTGGGACATCCAGCGCCGGTCCGCCGTGTAGAGGGGCCATCACGCGTCCATTGCCTCTCGCAGCCCGGTGATAGGCCTCTCTCAAACTCCGTGAGTTGTTCGTAGTGACGTGTAAGGCGTCCTCGCAGCATTTTAATGGCTCACAGACGTCGCCTGATCACCTAACAGTGCATGCGGACTCCACTGCGCTTCCATTAGAAGCTCCACGGCTTGCGATTGCAGCGAGTCGTAAAATGAACGGCCATGGGCAATCGGACCAACGTTTTTCATTTGCATATCTACCATCGCCTTAGCGATCACTTACTTTCGCGTTTATAAAATGATTGTTTCTCGGAAATTTTTATGTCAATGGGTGTAATTCAGGGTTTTTAGAGAATGGTTATTGAGATTCTCCTTGGCGCCATTTTTATCGGGCCATTGGGTGGCTGGAAACTGATGGAGATGAGTAAGAATGATGACAGAAATTATAAACAGAACTTGATCCTCATTTTCACGCATTTCACAAACTGTTTTAGAACTGAGTTCACGATGGATCTGATACGTTTCGAAAACTTTTCTTTGCATCTAATCTGTAGAGTTCTACATCAAATAGGCTCAGAAATATACAGCAAAAATTCAGTTCTTCTTAAAAAAAATACTAATTTGATTTAAAATACATGAGATTTTAATTAGGTTTATGAGTGATGATAATGTCACCAAACTATTTGGTTAATATTCTGGACTCTAATTAGATTAGCGATATAATCTGGATGACATTACACTGCGGCAAAAAAGCCTAACAAGTTAAGCGACTTAGAATCTTCATTACAGCTTATTTTAATACAGTATATAAGCTAATTAGACCATGGGGAAATGATGAGTAACGAATTCGTTCGAAGTTTCGCCACCAGGCAAAAATATGTCGCTGTAAACATAGTCTGAAATGCAACACTTCCTTATTCAAAGACAGTTACAGAATGTGTTCAATATGCATTTTACACTAGAAGTTGTGAATACCAAAACTGATGCATATGAGATTCATCGAATACACATGTTATGCATGAACAGCATGATTCAGCTCTAAATTTATTCTCGATCCGTTTTTCTTTGAAAAGATGAGACCGCAAGAACCAGTAAGGTTCACTGTTACGAGTGCACGTCATCGTAAGCTCCTTGCTCAGCACGTGATTCAGCGTCTGCATTGCGAGAAAGAGGTTTTTAAGACCTCGGTCTTCATGCAAGATGGAGCAACACCATATATTTGTCCACCAGTGAAGGAATTCCTTCGGCAATGATTGCATAAAATTCAGAGCTTTTCCATATGCATATGCGTGGCCACGATCTCCAAACTTGAATCCCTGTGATTTCTGCCTATGGCTATGGGGAAATCTGAAAGACAAAGTCTAACGGGAAGGCGTACAGCGATATATTGCTAAAATTCCACAGGAAATTCCTAGGCGATAAATTGATCACTCTGCATTACGCATCCAGCAAATAATTGACTGAGATGGAGCAAATATTGAACAAGTTCTATAACTTACTTTGAATAATAAAGTCTTATTGTTTTAGAGTTCCATTTCAAATTAATTTTTTTGCGCCATATTTTCACCTGTTGGCGAAACTTTGAAGTATTTTTATTTCATCGGAAATCGCTTCCTCAAGGTCTCTATTAGCTACATACCAATTTTCCTTGAGATATATTGATTAAAACCCGCGCCAGAAAGCTCAGCACTTTAATTATCACTAACCCGTACAAAAAAATTTTAATTATTTTTTACAGATTAGAAGAAATCTGTAAATATTACGAAGAGAGCGAAGATAAAGGAAGAATAAAGGAAGTTGCGGAAGGTCCACTTTGCGGAGTCCAAAGTAGAATAGTTTTTTGTTTCATGATTTCCAAATGTAAAAGTTCACCTTTAAGATCACTTTATCTGAAAAATCTTTTTTATTCCATGGAACAGCGAAGCCTGGCGTTAATTAGGCATAATTGAATATGAAAGAACATCAACGGTGGACATAAGGAGGCTTTATTGATTTTCACTTGAGTCTCTGAACGGGAAGAAACTAAATCGCTTAAGGCTATTTCGCAAGATCTTAAAGTTAAAACTTGAAGTTTTTCAACTTCAATTGATGAAGTAAATGAACTTTCAGACAACTTAAAGAAGACTGTTCGAATTCGACAAATATTATAATTTACAATTATTAAAATTTTTATTTTATTTTACTTTTTAAAAAATGAAGAAAACAATGGAGGAAATATAAAAAACTATAAAGATTGTAAATTCCTGCTAATAAAGAATATTACTCACATATTAAGATATAACTATATATTTTAAAAAACATACAGTATAGCCTATATATTTTTTAAAACATTTTATTGTATAATGTTCATTATTAGCAAATTTCGGCACATATGTAAAAAAATTTAATGATGTAAATTCTTATGTATATTTTACAAACATTTTTTAAAAATAAATCTCTATTTAATGAAATGGAATGAGATGAATTCCGGTTGAATTGTTAAGAAATGCACTTTTCTTTATTAATAATGCATTTGGATTCATATAGCAAAAAATAATATCTCTTCTATCACTATAGAAAAACACTTTGTTATTTAAAATTAGAAGTTTCATCTCACAAAAGGCCAGCAATCGACAGAGGAACGTCGTCTTATCATCTGTACATTTGTTCTTCTTCACTTTTTCTTATTACATTTTACTTTTTACCTGTTTGTAATGGATAAACTAATATAATCGGCAATTGATAGTAAAAAATGATTAAATTTGATTTAATTTATTGCTGTCGTTTTATTTTAGAACTGATAAAATTTACTATTATTAGATCCTTATGCATCATTCACCTTATTCCCATCAACTCATTTTCATTCGTTACATAACCTAGAAAAGTTTATATGAACGAAATTTTATAATCATTATCATCGATTTTTCATTTTTATATAATTCCAATTTTATATTAAACTTATCAACAAAAACTGATTCCATTTTACTAAATAGCAAATGATTGGTAAATAAATAAATAAATAGGATGATTACAGAATGATTACAAAGGATTACAGTTTAAAGGAAACTGATTATACCAAAATATAGTTATCAAAAATAAAAATAAAAATTATTGTATTTTTTGCATATTATTATGATAGTTATGTATTCTTCTATATAAGAGCAATAAGATAGATAGATAAGATAAAATTAATTTTTCTTTTTGAAAGACAGAGTGAAGATAATAAATGTAGATTTTGTAAGTTCAAGAACATGCATATTTCTGAATACAGGTTATTGGAGAAAGTACAATATTAATTTAAATCAATTCTTTATGAAAAAAAAATTAATATTATTAAGCAAAAGTGTTAACAAACAAAAATAAACTTGTAAAAATAATGAAAAGACGGAAGATTTGGTTTGGCGAAATCAGATAATTGTAGATATAGAATCTTTTCTTTCTAACGTTAGAAGAAAAAAAACACTTTCATAAACGTTTGGAATTTATGCGTCAGTGGTCAAAAGAAGTCGATCTGTGACAGCTGACGACAAACCAGAATTATATGTTTTCCGATAGGGATTGAATGTTCCTTCAAAATTGTGAAAGAATCTCTCCCTCAAGAGTTGGCTTTAGGAATTTAAATCGATAACTTTTAACTCCATTAATAAAACAAAACAATTTCGTTTTCAATTCCTAATTTCAAAGGAGCAATTTAAGAATTGATTTTCTCAATAATGAATGTTAGAGATCAATGCAGCGCTGCTCCCTATGGACATTTCAGTAAGAAGTTTCGACTGACTTAGGACTGTTTATTTCAGTTGATTCCTGACAATCGAAGAAACATTCACAAGACGGATTTATAGTTTTGTTATATTATCAAAGCAATTTACTGGAAGAACTACAAGGAATTAAATTAAAAAAAAATTAACAACATTTCTGGTCTTTATTCTTATTACTAGGGTAATACAATCCGAAGATTGGTTGGAACCCTAGTGACCCTCCGAAAGGCGACCTCTAAGAGAAGCCGTAACTTATTCTTGTGAACAGATACTAGAGTGGATTCCCGTTGCCTTCTCCAGGAGAAAGTGAAGAAGAGGGTGACAACACAGGAAAGGAAATTGAAACAACCACGCTCACGACCGGGATTTGAACCCGGGCACCGGCACACTGGCCTCACGGCAGACCGCCGCCTGAGACCGCACGACTAGTTTTGTAAATGAATGGCCTTCATTAAAATTGAACTGAATAATATGATTAAGATAACACAGAATCATTAATATTTTAGTTCTGATATTCATTTCTGGCTTTTTCGCTATGTAGTAATTTTGTAGTAATTGGAAATTGCTTTTTACATACAGGGTATACCAAAATCTCATTTTAGTAAAAATCTGAAACTGGAAAACATTCATCAAGAACCGCACAATTTTCAAGGTTGCAAGGCCTGGCATCTATATCACTGTTCTGTGTGGAGTATTATGAAGGCTATAATCTTTGATAATTGCGTCTTCTTCCTTCCTGCATTGCGGAAGACGATTGCGGAAGACGTTGTGCGCGAAATGGCAGTAGCAGTAGCTGACAGAGCGTCAGTGGCCCGGTACTCAGCGACCAGTGCGCAAGCAATAGCACGTGAATTAACAATTCCAGGTTTCTTATACTGGTACCCGTATAAGATACAAATATTGCACCAGTTACAGCCGCAAGATCCCCACATGCTATCAGACTTCGCATGTCGTTTCTTGACTAAAATGGCTTTCGACGATGCATGGCCCTGGAACATTCTGTGGACATATGAGGTGCATTTTACGCTAGAGTGTGCTGTGAACACGCAAAATTGTCGCCTGTGAGGTTCCTCAAATCGCCATATAGTGTATTCCCAGCCGTTGCATTCCCAGTATATGACTGCATAGTGTGGATTAACAGCGGATTTCATTCTGGGTCCATATGTTTTTGAGGAGATGACATCTGCAGATCCTGTCCGGTGCACTGTCACAAGTGCACGTTACTGTGAACTCTTGACACGACATGTACTTCCAGTCTTGTAAGAACGCGGGTATTTACAGACAACAGTCTTCATACGAGATGCATTCTTCATGAAGTCTTCATGAAATGCAAGATACAGTCTTCATGCAAGGTGCAGCACTGCATATTGGGCGCCCAGAAAAGGAACTTATTCATGCCCACTTCGGCGATGATCGTGTTCTGTCGAGACACTTTCCAGAGGCGTGGCCTGCCATTAATCTTTTTGAAGTAATTTGGTTTTCGTTGGAATTCTCTTCCCCATGCTCTACATAGTTAATACATAAAGTTGCATTACTATCTGTGTCTCCAGACACAGAAATGGGGAACTTTAATTATAACCACCTGGTACAAGAAAAACAAAATCATATACAATGAAAATAACATTTTCGTCGGAATATTTACAATTAAAATTGTATTTAACAACGATTGAATAACAACATAAAATCAATAAATATATACAAAATAAATCTTTCATTCTTTAGGAGTTTCCTTAAAACACCAATAGCAAGTATTGGAAGTAAATTAATCAATAACTATTTAAATAACTAAGTAGGTAAATAATATCATCATTTATGTAAAATTGCTAAAATTATTAAAAATATTCTTTTTATTTAATGAACTATTTACCGCTCTCTTTTTAATTTAAAAACATTCTGATTTATTAACTAACAAACCAAAAAGCATCTCTCTGACCACTAGAAAGACTATTTTCAAAGCCATTTTCTTTTCACAATAACATCTCTCTACTTCACGGACTGTTTCATTGCGTAGAACAGGGGTGGGCAAACTACGGCCCGCGGGCCGCATGCGGCCCGTCACAGTATATTATGCGGCCCGTAGTCACGCACATATTGCGATCCTATATCGATGTTAATTTTGTTCGATTATAATTTTCACTATATTTTTGAAATTTTATTCCGAGTATTTGATTCGAATCTAGTGATATTAAATTGG
>JAFIDM010000003.1:19015990-19032351 GCA_023159025.1 Thereuonema tuberculata | reverse complement strand
TTACTTTTTAAATCAATTGTATGTTCGGCATTAATTGTCTATTATATCCTTTTAATTAATTGATATTTGAAGCGCACATTAAAATTTTGTATTAATTATTATAAGTTTTTCTTAACTGAGTAATTCTAAATAAATTTCAAATTAAAAATAATTTAGGAAATGTTCTGGAGAAACAGGGTTTTTTAATGGATGAGAATAAATTATTTACAAGTGACATCCTGGAACAGCTGTTTCACGCTCGTTGGCAATCATCAGCTAGGAGATGTCACAGTAAACAACAAGGCCTCCGTACTGAGGCTAGTATGAACAATACATTGGAAGCCCAGTGGTGCCTCAAAGGAAAAAAATACACAATGAAAAACTCACCAATAAAAAATTATTGAGAAATTTCATGTGCCAGCATGTTTCTTTAAGTAAAGTTTTCTTCAAATAAAAGGTGTGCTTTAACTAAAGAAAGGAGAACTCCCATTTTTTATTTATTTAGCGTTTCGGTAAGTTTAAAACATAAAAAAAATCAAGACAGTTTGTAAAACCTTTCTTCTGACTTTTCTTTGCTGACTCTTCGGACTGACTTTTCTTCTACTTGCAAATAAACTGTTAGGTTTTTGTTACAAGAGCCTCGGATTGGTGAACAAAAAACGACAACTAACAAAGGAAACGAAAAAGACAAATAAGTTTAAACTATTTATGGAATGTAAAGATTTTATATAAACCAGTGCTTTGTGAAGTGTTCTAACTATTGTGATTACTTCACCATCTGTATATGCTCCAGAAATTACTGCATTGCAAGAAATACTTTGGAAAAGAATGTTGAAAATACAAAGACCAAATCGTGATTTATGTTATTGGTGAACTGAACTTTCATATATTTTTGCAACCTTTTTTTAATGGCAGATAAAAGAGCGAATAAGTTATTTAAAATACAATTTTACTTATTAGTATTAGAATATATGTTTTAAGAATTAAAGCTAGGTTTTATAAATAAAGTATAAAAATGCCCATGTTTTCACAGAGAACAAATATGTTGAGAAAGAAGATCACTTTTATGTAACACTTAAGACAAGTTATAATACCTGGTAAAAAATAACAGAAAGGACCTGAAAATTGTGATAAAAGCTATGAATGCTGAAATCCTATCTATTGAAATTACATTCAAGTTTGTGAAAATTCCAACACCATGAAGGAGCCATCAGAATAGAAGGAAATTTGTTACACACATTACTAATAGTGATACAAATAAACGATTAAAGTTTCAGAGCAATGCAACAACAGTTCTTGCAAAAAATCAATGTGGTGTAAAGCCTCTACGAACTGTAATAGGAGCTGCTGTACGCCGTGGCATCGAATGAAACAGGCCTTGGATGTGTTCCTGGGTATCGCTTGCCAGGCTGCTTCTGTCCCAAGTCCGCAGTTCATCGGTATTGCGTGCTGGATGACAATGACGGGCTAGTTGCCGAGTGACCACATCTCAGACATGTTCAATAGGGCGAACAAACAGGTCAAGGAAGAAGGGGTAATTGCCTTGTTTCGAAGACAGCCTGGACATTCTGGCAACATGTAGTCGGGCGCTGTCTTATTGGAATATGGCTTCAGGAGTGTGTTGAAGGAAGGTTACAACTTCAGCCTCCACAACTTCCCTGACGTAGCAGTTGCCCTCAATTCGTAGCAGCCGAGATCGCCTGATACCCAATTCATTCCCAAACCATCACGACTATCGTTCGTGCAGTATGATGCTTGACAATGCAGTCTGGAAGATAACGCTCACATTGATATTATCTACTACAAATGCGGCCGTCATTGTAATCCAAGTTGAAGTGGGACTCGCCCGAAAACACGACATGGTCCCAATTTGCACGCTAGTGGATGTGTTCGTGCGCTCATTGTAGCCTGAGGCGTCGATGGTTCAGGCCCAAGGGAATCCTCCGCAAAGGAATGCATGCACGCAGTCCTCTGCTCAGCAGACGTCGTCGAATCCTGGAACCAGACAATGTCAGACCTGTTGTAATGTTCCTAGGGTTGTGGTAACATTCGAGAGAGAGTTATGGAATGATAAGGACAAGACTTCTCAACTTTCCCGCCTCAAGTAATGTATTATTGGAAAACATCATATTTAATAAGAAATCTACTGTATTTTTATAAATATACAGTATGTGAAAGTCACAAGATGGAGAGATAAATAATTCGATCGATCATTTACTATTGGATGCTAACTAAATAATCTGCTCAATGTTAGACCTATAGAGGGACTAACATTGATGCAGACCATTAGCTGATAGTAAGCAAATTATAAACAAACTAAATACAAGTTAAAGTTAATAAAGGACTTAAACATGCAATGTAGATTAGAAATTAAATAGACAATAAATTAATCATAATTAATAAAGTTGGTCTAAGTATAAATGAATGTTTGGAAAAGTGTAAGACTGATTTAACGTCGCAACCGAAGAAATCATAGGAAACATTACGTGAGGGGAGAAGTCTTGTCATTATCATTTCATAACTCTCGTGGACTAACTACGTACATACAAAAAAAAAAATTAGAAAATATTGAGCGTTTTCGGTCACTAAATGAAACTCAGAAATTTTTTAGAAGCTACAATTGGCCTTACTAATCTATCTCCTGGATCTGATGGCATACCGATTGAAGTGCTGACGAAATAGCTTACACACATGTTTACAACAGCTTACAAAGAATGTGGGAATTATATGCCCAGTGTATAAAAAAGGATCTAGGAAGAGAAACGAGTACACAGAGAACATACTAGAGTATAAAAAATGTTTTTACAAAATATTGAGCATTTTCGGTCACTAAATGAAACTCAAAAATTTTATCAATGCATTCATTAGTCAGAGCAGACGTTTAGACAAAGGGTAAACATTTGCAAAGGTTTGGATGAGACTTCACTGACAAATGATGGATAAATTCTGGGCAATGGACCAATCATTTTAAAGGTCATATAGAAAGAGAAGATTCTGATAATTGTGAATTATCAGAAGATGAATGAATATATCAGGCTATTTTATTTCATTTTAATCTGGCTTGAGTTAATTCCCTGGGGGGAGAAGCAGAAACCCTTCTTCCAATTAAAAGATTTCTTATCATTAAAGATTCTTTTGTTGTTTTTTATCCGTTCTGCCATGTTCTTATCGTTGTTTAATAAACGGGTTAGATGAATATGTTTTGTATCGTGTGTTCTAGTCTTAGGTTTAGTTGACTGTAGATTGTATTGTTTTCGTATCGACGCTTTGTTTCATCCTCGAGGATGTCGTTAGCATGTTTGTACTCGTTTTTTTTCCTTCTCTTCGGTGTGTTTTCGTTTTCGGGAAAGCAAAAAATATTATAGGACAGCCTTTTTTTCAGGCAACTCCAAGTTTTCTGAAAACTGCATTTTTGCATGGGTTTTCTTTATGATCTCTAGACATAAAATTTCTTGAAGTTTGTAGTTCAACTCGATAATAATATCTTTTCCTATAAGTCCTTCATACATAGGGATTATTTTTTATTTTCTTTCGGAAGACATACTGTGAGTGCATAGAAGGACAAGATAACCAATCTTATATTCTTCTTCCTGATATAGTATTTTTATTATGACTTTTATCTCAGTAATTTTTTATTTGCATCAAGATAAACTTAAAGTTTTCATTTATCAGTGATATTTCCACTGGGCCCTCGATATTAATTCTCCTAAGTAGTGAATAAACACTCACATAGGTGACCAGTGGAATGAATCGTTAACGGATCTTCTCAAACAGAAAAACAGAATGACATTAAGTTTTTGTTCCAATGATTACACTTGCCTTTCAAGTACATCTTAAGTTGAACTTTGGTTGCACCTTTCGCAAGAATCAGATTGCGGCCAGTAGCTTGAGGTAAAAATTTGCTCTATTTTTAATTATTTATAAAAAGAGGCAACAGCGAAAGAATGAACTTGAACGCAAGTTCTTTGTCACTTGCTAAAACCTATAAAAATTGAAACGTTGTATATTTTTCATTTATTAATAATGGTTTTTCTTTCTTTTAGCCCGTTTTTATAAGGTCGCTTTCTTGTCTGTTTGATCGATACAAATTTTGCAATTGATTTTAAACTAACTTCCTGATGAGCTAGAGACTTGAAACTTTAAACATAGTTCAGAAGTGGATGACAATGCAATATTAACCCTTTATCTCCCCTTATCGAGTTAAATGAACATTTTTAAAAACAGTTCCATCAAAACTCTACAGTGATAACGTTCCTGAAGCGTCATTAGCTTTAACAATGAATAGTGTAGTTAATATTTTGATAATATACACTCCATCCAACCATCTCATTTATGTTTTGCATGCGCCCCACGTTTTTCGTTTTAAATCTTACAAGTATTTTCATAGCTGTTAAAAATTTACAATCACAAAGTTTCAGGATTATCTGTAAGGATTAGGAATCTGTATGGGGCTAGGAAAAATTGTTTTTGCAATTTACGGCCGCATGGCGCTGCGCTGCGCTGCGTTTCTACGGTACAAATTTTCTAATCAATCTCTTTACTGTTTTACCACTTTGTTATTTAATAAATAATAATATTAATAGTGAATAGTGCATTAATGACAATTTTTTCGATGGTCAAGCAGACGGCCACCCAACACAAGCGACGTCTACAGAAGGGGAAGCAAACGACAACAGAAGAGAAACGGAAATAAAACTGAAATTTGACAAATGTCTTTGTTATAATCTCATGAAAATGTTTAAAATCGATTGAAAAATTTCATTCATAAAAGACAAAAAGCATAAAATAATTATTTAAAAAAAAAACTTTTTTTAATATAATTCATTTTTAAAACGGACTAAAAAGTATAAAATAATTTTTCCTAGCCCCATGCAGATAGTCCTGAAACTTTGTGATTGTAAATTTTTAATAGCTATGAAAATACTTGTAAGATTTAAAGCGAAAAACGTCGGGCGCATGCAATAGATAATTAGGATGGTATGGATGGAGTGTATATTATCTTGCGCCCCATGTTTTTCGTTTTAAATCTTACAAGTACTTTCATAGCTATTAAAAATTTACAATCCCAAAGTTTCATGACTATCTGTAGTGCTATGGGATTCTGTATGGGGCTTTTTATACTTTTTATACTTTTTAGTCCGTTTTAAAAACGTGTTATATTAAAAAATATATTTTTTAAATAATTATTAGTTTTGACGTCGTTTCTGTGCTCGTATTTGTGGTTTTGGGTTGATTGTTGGTGGTTACGAGGTGTGTATTTTTGTGAAAAATGGTTGTCAGAGTTTTCGTTTATTGAGCGACAATATGTAGCGTGAACGTGGATTCGTGTGAAAAAAGATTTTTTTTAGGGTTACTTGTTGTCACGGTTTATTTTGATTATTTGTATAATTTTCCCGTAACACTTTTATTCTTTATTTGTTTTCTTATTTATCTGTTCATTTTCTTGTTTTTATTCTGGAAGTCAGTCTCACGCTCTGGGTTCCGACCTTCACTCGATTTTAAGTGAACGGCCGAGATTTGTTGAGAGATGGTGGATACTTCGATTTTCTCTCCCAACAATATGAGACTTCATCGTTATGTGCAAAACATAGGAATAAAAAAGTGAAGAAGTTGGAGATTCATCACGGCAGGCAAGAGCCGATACGAAAATCCGAAAAACTTCGCGGCGACCGCCGCCGGAAGTCCGTAATGGAAGCCAGTGCGAGAGATGGGAGCTCGGAGCTCATGGTTTGGTGAAGAGCGTCCCTTCGGTTTGTAATGAGTTCGTCAACGTGATAAATCCGATCAGTTCTGGTACCATCAATCCGGCGTTATTCCAGGATACCTAGAGGCATTAATGTATGTTTGTAGTAAATCGTTAGTGATAAAGTGTTGAAGCGAACTAACAATTTAAGTGCTCCGCATATTTCCTTTTTGGGCAATTTGGAATTCCAAAAATACTACACTGATTCATCGATTTAACTGTAAGTACGTTTTCTCCTATATTAACTAACTCGGGGAAACCAAACCTTTCTAGTGCATTCATCTGAGTGAAGTGACTATTGAAATTTCGTAAATAATACGATTTGTTCAGAACTTTGTTTTAATATAAATATATCACAATGTGTGTATGCTATTCTGAAGTTTTAAGAGCAATAGGCTATATAAATCTTGTAATATTTTATTTTCTGGTTTGTTTTATTAGTTAAATATAATTGTTTATTGTCAATTTATCAACTTTACCTACGCTTAAGATAGAACTCTGTGGGCCTGGCCTATCAAAAGAGCGTGTTTATTTCCACATTTAATTTAGATAGATCTGATATTCGATATTTTTAATATTTATATTTTTCCCTTTCTGGGGTCTTTTTACAGAGTTAATCACGGGTTTTCTCTGTAATTTGTATTTCTTTTGCTAAAAAAAACCTGACAACGTTATAGAATGCTAAGTATACCATTTTCAAAAATTTAACGTCAGATTTCACATTAGCCTTATGGACAGAAACACTAAGTAAAAATCTTCACCAATTAAAAGACAATTGAAGCTCGTTGAAGGAAAAGGACCAAGGAAATCTACATCGATTAATCGTATTACAAGTATTGGATTAATTATATCCTTTCCACCAGATAACATGTGATCCGATTTATGAATCTGACAATCATGACATTATGTGATGCATTGATATATTGTCTGTCTCATATCATTTCAAAAATAATTCTTAGAACCTTTGTAGTAAGTTTTTTTCTACTCCTTGGTGCCATCCATTCGTAATATATTTACGCCAAAAGGAAATTATTCCTTTTTGACGACTTTTTGAAACGATTAATATCAAGAACTCTTCCTTCTTTATTTTGTTCTATCTTCTCCAACAATCCCTCTACTATCACAAAGCTACTGTAACTTCAAATTTTTCATCTATTGTTAACAGCAGTCATAACTTCCTCGCAGAGCTCATCTTATTCCTGATCCTTATCCATTTAGTATTATCAGCTATGAAGCTGTTACAATTTACTACTTTAAATAATACATCAAGAAGGCACGTTGAGAGTTTATCTTTTATATTAGATTTCAAGGTCGTAGAGTGTAATAAAACACTCCATCTAGTTAGCCTATTGGAATAATTATCGTTCTTGTGCAAATGCCTGAAAGCATGATGATCTGTATTGACCGTGAATCTATTACATACATAAGCATAGCAACGCACACATTTGAAACATAAAAACACATAAAAATGTTTTTAGAGTGCACACATAAAAAGTCATTGTTTTCTTATTTTTGTACTTTGTTTACGTTTCTTTGGATTCCACTGAGCGATGAGTACTGGGCGAATCCAACTGACGAGAGGTAGGAACCTCGAAACAGTCTGTCTCGGATTCCCGGTGCGAAATTTCCAAAAATAGCTCAGTGAATCCTTAATTGTGTGCGTTTTTATGCTTATTTTTCTTGATGTATATTTTACACTACCGAAAGACATACCTTCTTGATTACAGTAACTTATAATTTTTTTTCTGCTCCGGTTAGGGATTGTGCATAGCAGATTATTCTTTCCAAACCATCCAATTGTTGAATTAAGATAGCAGTTACACCTTGTTAGAAGTGTCACAGTGCACATGAAAGGGTAAATTCCACTCAGGATGAATTCAGGCAGAATTAGTTGTGAGAGATCACAAATCCCTAAAAAGATTTTTACTCTTCAGCACCTCATATTCATTTACTATCTTTTTTTTCAGTAATTTCCTTAAAACCGAAGTTCTAGTTGCGACATTTCCTATTAATTTCCTACAATAAACCACGATGCCTAAAAACGCTTTCATTTCCTTCTATTACTAGGGTTAGGGAAATTGTTAATAAGTTCTATGTTTTACGTAGAACTGGGATGTAACCCGTGTTTAGCAATATAACAGCCAAATACGACTTGTCGAAATAGACTTAAGATGTGCCGAACAGTCACGTAAGATATTTGTAATTCTCGGCTTGCGTGGCATGTTGATTTTTGAGGACTCCCGGTAAAGGATTTTCGTACGCGGTCGACAGTCACAGGCGATTCCCCTGGCCTGCCTGTTCGCTTTGCGGAACACTAACAGCCCGTTTGCTCGAATTTCCTACACCACTCTCTTATTGGTTTGTTGGTCGGTGGTTCTCTAAGATACTTGGTTCTAAAACCACGTTGCAATCTTACAATTGACTCGGTTTCAACGAGTTGCAAAGCACAAAATGATTTCTGTTCGCCTAAACCCTCCGTCGGTCGCAACTCCTGGACTCCCGAGTTCGGGCGCAATGCACCTGACAGGCGCCTGTTAGAAAACTACCTTTAGCAATGAATTGATGCAATTCTAACGCTCTTAAAGTGATTAGTGACCTTCATTAGGCTATACAAAGTAAGATTATTTCAAATTTGAATGAAAAAAAGCCTTGTTTATTACACTCAAAATACGTATTACAAAAAAGACTGAAATCTCAGACCAAGCACCAAATTGCCTTCAGTTTTCATTACTAAAACAATCATAAATCCTTACAATTATTGACAAAATCAAAATACAGGTAAAAAAAGCCTTTTTCGGATTCACTGATGGAATATTGAGCAGAGGAGGTGCATTGACCCACTGAAGTGCCGCCTTGGCAGATCATATTTGCATGGGATAGGCAGATCGCTTGATGACATCTATAGCATTCGTAGTTCGACATCCATTTGTGGTCCGTTTCTGCAGTGCAGGTGATGCATCTACGTCTTTTTGGAATGGGGGAGGGAGGGATTTCTCCCGATCATCGATGGGACGATACCTTTTCAAGAGGAATTGCAGGCTGCTTGGAATTCCAGTCATCTTTAAACTTCTTCATCTTCTACAATCTTCTTCAAATGAAAAAACACGAAAACGAATTCAAACCAACATATTTGCACATAATATCCTCAACTTTAGTATTTTTCATTGATGAAATGAGCAAAATAAATAACTGTGATGATAAATAATGCAAAATATAAACCTTCAAAAAACCGACGAGTTCGGATGCAGTTGGCCTCAGAGGCCACAAAGGTTAGATCTCTGCTCCGAGCGAATGGCGTTGAAACTGACTAAGTGCATCACACACACCGTTGAAAAAGACGTGAATATCTGGAAGGGCGGAGCCCTGCGCGCATTAGCGGCGGAGAGGAGAACAAAAATAATTGTGCTGTGCCTGTCAGGCCTATTGCGACCGATGGAGGGTAAAAAAGTCATATTTCCACACTACTGCCTCCTAGTGGAGAAACGGGTAGCTAAGCCACGGCATGTGACAAAAGAAAACTTTTGTACTCTTTTCATGGCAAGCTCTGGTCCCTGTGGGCTATACCGAAATCCGTGAGAGAATTCTGAAACACCCTGTATTATCAACTCAGAACTATAATTTAACAAGAAAAACAAAAGAAACTATTATTTTCTTTTGGATTAAAATAATTAATGATAAACAATAAATAAGGGAGACCGGGGTCAGTTGGCATAAGGGGCTAGTTGGCACACAGCTTCTATTTCCTGCCACCGTGTAGCTAGAGTGCTGACATCTTGGTAGTGGGAAGTGTATGTAAAGGTGCACCACTCACTGTGACTTTAGTTTGCTTGGAAGCGTCACGAAGGAAGTGACCCTTGTTTCATCGTTTTTCTGACTGGTGAGTAAATGTTTTCATCGTAAATTTTTTTGTTCTGGTGAACATGTAGATCGAATTAGGGTACTGCTGATAGCGGTTCTCGAAAGAGTGGATAAGTGTGGTTGCATGCATGTATCATAATCTTTTGTTTCTGATGTTTGGGATTGTGTAGTATCCATCTTGTGTTAGAAATCCCTGTGGGGTAGTTGGCATAGTTAGGTAGGGTCAGTTGGCATAGCTATGACAAACGGTAAAAAAGGAGAAAAACTGGAGATGGCTAGACGATGAACACTAAATTTGATTCGACCAAACTAAAGTTCTGCGAAAATTGAACATATCTGTTCAAATAACTCCTACATTTATGTTTGATATCAAACAATAACTATAGGTAGCTAAGAATTCATTGTTTGTTCATACATTTAATTTAATTTGTTATACAGTTGTTTTTTTTTTGTTCAAGTATTATTAAAATAATACAAAGTTCTTAACATGTGCCAAAATAATTCTTAAAAAGTTCAGCCCGCAGACATAGATTAAAAATTACATTAAAAATGTAAAAGTTAAAAAGGTTAAAAAACAGGAGCCCTAGCTTTCACCAACAGTGAGACGTGGCTTCATCAGGAGAGATAGTTCGAAAGACAGTCAGCTCTTCTATTTAAACCATAACAGACCAATGAGAAGGGTTAACCATTTCATTGGTCCCTGCGAACTGCAATAGGAGCCAGCTGGAAGATGGAGACATCTATCGGAGATCACAGGCCGTTGGATAAACTGCCAACACAAGAACATGGCGTTGTTTACAAACAGATGACTTTTCACCTGGTGGAGGCAAAGTGCCTCAAAATAATAAAAACAGATAAAAAAAGAAACGAGGAAAAAAGAAAATAAAAAGAAGCATGGGGGATAGAAAAATATTTTTTTTTATTTTTTTACATAATTAAACAAAACAAAAGGAGATGAGACAAAGAAAACATAAAAAATGAATAAAAGTAGATGAAACAAAGAATTTATAAAAATAAATAAAAGTAAAAATAAAAGGGAAAAATGAAAAACTGGACAAATAGAAACAAAATGAGAAATTGAAAACAAGAAAAAGTAAATATGAAAAATAACAATGAAAAATAGAAAAAAAAAAAGAAAATAAAACAACATTAATTCAGCTACTTTCTTCTTTTCTTCTTTGCCAAAGAATATTGCTTGATATTTCGGATGGAAAGGCCATCATTGTAGCAGTCATTCGTGACCGATATGAGGACCGACTCTTTGCACTTCCTCAGAAAAAGGTTAGCCGCACTATCGAGAATCACAGGATCGTGATAATCCTGTATTATTAAAATACTTAAAATATTTAAGTATCATTAAAATAATTTTTTTGATAAAATAAAATGTTTTTCTCGAAAATTGCTGTGTTCTGCTCAAGTACCCCTATCCATAGCACTTTATGCCAACTCGCCCCGCACCCGGGGTAGGTCGGCATAGTTGCAAGCTTTTAGGAAAAGTATTTTTGGGGTTACCTAAACACGGTTTTAATTAATGGGTCTTACATTTTGTAGTCAAAAAGATTAGCTATCCGCCTCATTCACCAGAATCCCCCTAAGTATTGCACAAAAAAATAGAAAAATCAAAAACCAAAATCTATGCCAACTAGCCCTGGTCTCCTCTATTTTAAAATATATATATAAAAAAAAATCCTGACGGGCTGAAACAATTTAAGTATAAGCTACAGGATGTTTCCAAATCTCAAATAATTGGATGAGGCCAAGTTTTTAATAAAAAAAGAGTCATAGTTTGTTTATTACAGATTTTGACGCCCTTTTGGAAAATGACAAATAAATGAAGTACACATGGAGTACTTCAAATATTTAGGTTTCTGATCAACCCTCCACGGATTTCAAGATATTCGACGTTGTTTTCATTGGATTTCCTGTAATAGCTTATCTGCTTGAAATGCGGCAGTACAGCTATTGTCGGCAGTAGCACCGCTGTTCCTGCTTTTTTTTTTTTATCTTTTTTCATTGTTGATTTTTAGCGACCCATTGGGGAGCTACTGTGCTAACGACCAAAATGAGTAGCTATTTCGTCCTATCGGCGCGCCAATGTCTGTCCTTTCCTAACAACTCCCGAAAGGAAAGTACTTCACCATGATTTCAGAAGTCTAAATATCGGAGAAAGTATTTTCAGGGGCGAACGCCCCCCCCCCCCAAGTTCGAGATATTTGGCGTTTTTTCTTTATATCCCCTCTCCTCCAACAACTCCCGAACGGAAGGTCAGATCGACAAATGGACTTCTCCATCGTGTTCAGAGGCCTAAACTGTAGAAATAAGATATGATTCAATATTCTTCTTCATTTCTTCATAATATTAATTTTTACAATTACTATTGATAATTTTGTTGTCATAAATGTAGACAATCTTATTGTTGTTGATATAATTCAAAAAGAAGGCTTGAAAAAACAAAATGATTCTAATCTTGGGAAATATTGCTAATAAAGAAGAAGAAGAGTCTAATGTACCTTATAGAAATAAGATATTTTCAGGGGCCAACGCCCCTCCCCCTCCACATGTTCGAGATATTTAGCATTGCTTTCATTGGATCTCCGTTATTAGCTTAAATATGAGAAATGCAATCATTTTATTTCAATTATCAGCTACAGCTTGATGGTTTAGGTTTCGGACTCATACACTGAGGGTTATCGGCTCAAATACATATATCTACTTTGTTCTTGTTTTTTCTCTTTAATCGTTTGTTGTCAATGTCCGCGTGTTTTTTTTTCCTCTTATTTTCCCAACTTTTTTTTATTTTCCTGACGTTAATTACTTCTTTCTTTTATTACTATTTTTAATGCTTTTTATTATTATAGGTCGCCCTTAAATTTATGGTTTAGCATAAAATTATATTCAATTGTTTAATTTTTTTTAATTATTTTTCTAACTTTTTCTTTTTCTTTTTTCCTTTTTCTTTACGTTAATATACTTTTTATTATTATTTTTGATCTTTCCGGCTTACATTAGTAATGAATAAGAAATTTTAAATATTATCTCCTTTAATTAGAAGGTGGACTAAAATTTTACTTTATTTTTGTGACTTTCAATTATTTATATTGTGATGATTTTTGTTGGTGTCACTGGTTCATGAAAAGAAGTAGATAAGACTTAAGCTGGATCTAATTGTGTTCTCTGTGTTCTCTTTATTCAGGGAGAGCAAGGGCTTTTTTAGAGTATTTACAATGATAGGTCATTGGCTGAAGGCTTTAACAGTTCATTGGGTGATTTATAATAACATGTGATTCGTAACTGAAATTACAGGGAATTATGGGAACCCTCAGCCGTTGAAATTCAAAAGTAAACAAATAAAAAAAGATCGTTAACCGTTGTAATTTGAAATTTACAACTGATTAGATTACAATTGATTGGAACAGTAAAATACATATAAAAGTAAATAGGATAAAATAGAATAAGCAAAATAATTATAAATATGTTTATAAAAACTCGTCACATAAATGATCAAGATTAATGCCATTTAATATCGTCTTCTTGTTCTGCTTTCATCTTCCCTTTTTTGTTTTCCTTCATTCTTTATTTTTCTTTTCATTATGTTAATGCAGTTTTGCTTTTTTCTACACTAAAAATTTTTTTAAAGCGATTATCATTTACATATTTTTTAACAGTATTTTATGGGTTATTTTAATAATGTAAGTAATAAAAAAATATATTATTGATAACATAATAAAAAAGGGGAACAAATGATCAAGATTAAAAAGGAAGATGAGTGTTACAGATGTTCGACTGGTTTCATACGGACAACGAGCATGTTACTTGATTAAACAATCAAGTCCATACAGGGTGTTTCGAAATTCTATTATAAACTCCAAGGGCTTGTAGAGAGGGCCGAGCATGAACGTTTTGAATAGAACCCATTTCCGGAAAAGCACCGCGCCACAAAACAAGTCGAAATCAATTTGCCCTTCCATCCGAGATCATCTCGATCAAACTTTGGGGGAAGATCGACCGGCCGTGGTGACTTCCACGATCGCCGGATTTAACTCCGCTCAACGTATTCCTGTGGGTCATGAAGAGTCGCATTTTCGATGTGTTGTTTCTCTCTCCCTTTTTTAAGGGTTACACGTGGGATAAGCTTCAAACCAATGGGAGATACTGTTCTGCGACATGTTTTATTCGAATTTTCTGGTCAACATCCGTAAGAAACCACTGATTTCGCCCCTTCCTTTACCTTCTCAGACTTCCAGCAAGTCTTCATTTCACCCAAGGTACTAAATTATGGGCGAAATCTTTCGCTAGCCGGAACTCGCTATCGAAGCATTTCCGGACCTATGTTTATATAACTTTATTTCTTTATTTTACATGTAGAATTAGCTCCCGAAGTTTCTGCGTATCTTCGTGAATCACCCTGTATAAATAACAAGTTTTCTATAACCTGATTCTATGTGGATTTCTTTCAAAATACAATGCCTTGAATTTCTTCTGTATATGCATAATTTTTGAAAAGTCTTGAATCTAAATATCAAACATAAAGAAGTTACAAAGAAGTTACAAAGAACAAAAACAACTGAAATAACTAACTTTGTCCCGAATCCAAAACAAAAGCTGAACTGAGATAAGAAGTGATTTGGCAAACTTAGATGCAAACGACGTACAGTGGAAAAAGAACCTTCTATCGAGGATTCAGAATTAGATGACTGGAATTGAAGCAGTCTTCTTCCTGGTGGATTAAGATGACGCAATCTCCTAAGTAGCTTAGTTTTACATCCGTGATTATATTTTCATTAATTATCTATCCTCTGTCTTTTTGCTGTTCCATGACTAATTTAAAGATCAGCTTTTCATTCCGCCCTTTTAAAACCACGGGATTTAAAAGGTTTCCATTAATTCAGTATCACTGATTAATCAGAAATGATGAATGGAACATTGAGCCAAAATGCACCCAACATTTACACGGATTCTAAGAGAAGCAAATTAGGTCACGATTGTCAATTGAATGGAAACCATAGTAGGTTTCTTGGAATTCGGGAAATTTGACTTTAGCGGCGAATGCTAAAATAATAGATCCAAAACATCAACAGCAAATTTGAATACTAATTCAAAAAACAATGGAAATTCTAATTAAGAGAACTGCAAAAAATATTAGGAAACTTTCTAATCTTATCTTGCTCTAGTTTTTTCGAATTTATAATGTTTACATTAAATCTCTACATACATTAATCTGTGAAAATGAAAAAACTAGAGTAATTCTAAAATATGTTACAATTGATATGAATTTTAACTATTATTAATGTAAGAAAAATTATTTTCAAGTGTATAAGTACATAAAAAGTAGATAATGTATACCGATAATGTATATGTAAAAAAAAAAAATTGGGGCGAATTTTTCCCTCGAAGACAAGAATTTTTAAGGCAAGAATCTAATATTAACCGTAACTGATATTAATTTCGGAATTTTTAGTAGAATAAATACCGAATTCATCGTCAAATCAAGAATCCAGTTGATAGGAATCCATGTCAGTCATCTTGATAACCGTGAACTACGGGAAGAGTTGATAGGAGCTTTCTAATTGAGGAATGACTTTCGGATGAAAATTGAGCTGTTAAATTTTGATGATTCGATAACGATTTAGTAACCAATGCATGTTGTGAACAGAAAATGTAGGTTAGATGAAAAACTTACTTATTTCTTTATTTCTTTGGTTTATAGGTAATCTTAACATGTTTGATAATATTTAGATTATCAAGGTTTCTTCTCAACCAGTTGCTAATAAACATACGTGATCTTTCATCAAAATTTTAAAAATGGCGTCCGAAGAAGTCTCAGGCTAGGGATGATTCATCACGTGATAATTTTTAAATATAAATAATTTTAATGTCAAAATATTGCTATGACGACTGTTCGTAATAATATAATGAATAGGAATTTTTTAAATATCCAACGTGCTTCTCTTGATGAAATTTCAATATTTGTGCATCAACTCTTAAAGTTAAATATATGATCTTTATTACTGCAATCAAGGCTGATTATTAGTGATTGCATTAATCATTTAGGGCTTCCATTGTTTGGAGTCAAATATCGATATTGATTTCTGGAGATTTTTTTTGTCATTATCGGTGGTTTCTTATCTCCCAAAACTTAATCGGTATTTGAGATTGAAGCAAGATGTTTGCTTGGATTCCTTTTCGCAGAAAGGAGACAGAGGATAATGATGCTTCTCTGGAGGAGAATTTGGTTTTAATTCCAAAAGTTGGATTTTCAGAGTCACCATTCTATGATATTTTGACTTTAGAGCCAAAGGAAGGCTTGTGTACCGTTATGTAAGGGTATTTATCGAGTTAAGTTTTGTTATCAATTGCTACGACCACTGTTCATACCTTACGATTTGCTTGAACTTCAGGAAAAGCTAAACCATCAACAACTCAACATTTTCTAAGTTATGTTCTAAATTAAAATCAACATCTGTAATGGAATCACATAAAACCGGCCCCGAAAGGTTTCAAGGTATATTTTGGTTCTGAAAATGGGATCTATTGGGGTTGGTTTTATAAGCGCCACCCTTTATTGTAAATTAAGAAATAATTGGTCTAGAAGAAAATCAATACATTTTTTCAAATGGCTGGAAGAACCATGTTAAATAGAGTGTAATAATTTTACATGTACTGCAGTAACTTATCATCAAAATTAAAGCCATACACCTGTTTAAATGCGAAAATATTTATACAACTAAAATAAATCAATACATAGCAACTAGTTTCTCCGTCGAGAGACGGTATTCTCAAG
>JAFIDM010000003.1:18988752-19008210 GCA_023159025.1 Thereuonema tuberculata | reverse complement strand
AAAATGGATAATAAAAAGCCAACACACATATTAATAATTAAAAACATTTAAAAAACATTTAAAAACTACATGTTTCAAGTAGCACCGCTACTCGTTGACTAGTAAATTACAACAGAATGCAATGGAGATTTATACACGAAATTCAGGGTGGCAGGACGTGCATCAGGTGACCTGGTGAGGCGACATCTGGTGGAGAAGATTGGAACTTGGCTAAGGTGGCTTCATGTCATCGGAATGGCCGTCTGAAGATGAGGTCCGGACCATATAGGAAAAGTCCATGTTGAAATTTCAAGTAGCTAGTACGATGGCAGGAAAACATAGAACAGCAACTGTAACGAGAAAAAAAAAAAAAGAAAAAAAAAAAAAATTTTTTATTTTAACCAAGGATATTCATGTCTTTGTCTTTCTTGCTGAATCCATAAGCGTATATAGATCTGACGGAGATCGTATCATTATAACAGTTTGGATCCGTTAAAATAAAAAGCGATTCCTTGCATTTGCGAGCCAGAGTGTTTGTCTCATGCGCTAAGACAATAGGGCTTCCATAATTGATGACGTGTCCTGTTTCACTTGTATGCTTCACAGTTAAATAATTAGTATCATCTGAACGGAGAGCATATGAGTGCTGGTAAGTACGCTTCTGAAGTGGTTGAGATGTCTCGCCTATGTATCTGCACCGGAAGTTGTAACAATCGAGCGCATAAACAATGCATTTGGGATTATCGTCCGGAGGTTTCTTGGAATTATTAATGGAAGATCCAATTGTGTATCTAATAGGGGAAGTTAAACAAATTCCAATGGATTTAAGTATTTTTGAGAGGGCTGGAAATATATCGTTGTGATATGGAATGGAGACAAAAATTAAATTTTGATCATTATCCTTCATTGGTGGGTTGTAAATATTTTGGATTGTACGGGCTACGAATTTGTCAATAAATGTTTGAGGGTAATTGTTAGCCAGAAGAATGTTCTGAATGTTCAATAATTCTGCTTCAAATAAGAGATTGGAACTGGATATGGTAAATGCTCTAATCACTGCCATGTTAATGATGTTGACCTTAAACGAAAAAGGACAATAGGATTCGAAATTTAATGTTAAATTACAAGAAGCTACTAGCTACTTGAAATTTCAACATGGACTTTTCCTATATGGTTCGGACCTCATCTTCAGACGGTCATTCCGATGTCATGAAGCCACCTTATCCAAGTTCCAATCTTCTCCACCAGATGTCGCCTCACCATGTCACCTGATGCACGTCCTGCCACCCTGAATTTCTTGTATAAATCTCCATTGCATTCGGTTGTAATTCACTAGTCAACGAGTAGCGGTGCTACTTGAAACATGTAGTTTTTAATGTTTTTTAAATGTTTTTAATTATTAATATGTGTGTTGGCTTTTTATTATCCATTACAATATTTACTCTAAGATGATTTATGGTATTCTAGGATATTAGACGAATTCACTAACAAGAAAGAAATAAGAGACAAAATCGCTTCTGCAAAGTGTTTCAATCCCTGTAATTCGTGCACTTTCTCTCTGTCTCTGACTTGGTCCTGAGAAAGAACATTGGATAACCAGGCAAGTATATTTTAAATGCGTTTTCCTTAACATCATTTAATTCTATTTCAAAGTTGACTTTCAGTTTCGCAGTACAGACCAGAAATCAGTGCGAAGTTTCATATATACTCATGGACAAAAAAATTAGCGCACCAAGAAATAATTGCGGGATCGTAACGAAACTTGCAATGAAGGTACATGTCGGGGAGATATGCAAATGATTAGAAATGCAGCGTGATTGCGCATTACGTATAGCCGGTAGAGGGCGTTGAACATCGTACTCTGTGGAGTATAAAACAGGTAACCAAAGCTTGTTTGAGTGTGCTGAATCATTTCAAAGGAAGAGCTGAGGTAGACATGCCATTACGCCGTGTTCGAAGACAGTATACGCAGTTGTCGCAGTTTGAGAGAGGGAGAATCGTCGGGATGATGGAAGCTGGGTGGTCAGCTAGGCGAGTAGCTCGTCAATTAGGCCGCTCTGATTGTGTTGTGAGGAGGTGTTGGGCCCAGTGGACCCGAGAGATGTCATGTACACGAAGACCAGGCTCAGGACGCCCTCGACAGACCAGTCGTCGAGAAGACCGCCACATAGTCAGAAATGCACGCGTACAGCCAACTGCTTCATCGGCCGCCATCCAGGCACAGGTAGCACCTTCACTAGGGGCCGCTGTGTCTTCTCGAACCATACGAAGGCGCCTGGCTGAAGGACAGTTGGTATCGCGGCGCCCATTACATGTGCTGCCCTTGACGCCCACCCATCGACGCCTCCGTTTGGAGTTTTGCCGCGCACAAGGAAACTGGACTACAGCGGAATGGAACCAGGTCGTCTTTAGCGACGAATCCAGATTCAATCTCGGCAGTGATGACAATCGTGTTCGTGTGTGGAGAGCCCGTGGTGAACGCTTCAATCCTGCCTTTGCTGTACAGCGACACACCGCTCCCACAGCTGGTGTGATGGTATGGGGTGCCATTGCCTACAATACACGGTCACCCCTAGTATTGTTCCGTGGCACCATGACAGCCCAGCGGTATGTTCATGAAATCCTGCAACCACATGTGTTGCCACTCATGCAACGGCTCCCAGGAGCCATTTTTCAACAAGACAATGCTCGGCCTCATACGGCAAGGGTGTCACAAGACTGTCTCCGCACTGTTACTACCCTTCCTTGGCCTGCCCGATCCCCAGATTTGTCTCCAATCGAGCATATCTGGGATCATTTGGGACGACGAGTTGGGCATCCCACGAGTTTGAACGAACTAGAGGCAAGGTTACAGCAAATATGGAACGAAATGTCTCAAGACATCATACAGAACTTGTATGACTCAATGCCCGATCGTATCGCATCGTGCATTCGCGCTAGAGGGGGTCCAACGGAGTATTAACTCCTCCGTTCTTTTGCCTTTTTCTCTGAAATAAATTATCCTTTTTCTTTGATTTTCTAATCATTTACTTATATCAAAATAGTCATTACGTATGTAAATTTTCGTTTCATTTTGACGACTCCTTCTTGGTGCGCTAATTTTTTTGTCCATGAGTGTAAATGAGAATCATAAATAAAAACAAGAAATGGTTTCAATAATTATAATATTTTTTTATTAAGTTTGTCATTTATTCAGAAAGTATTTTTTAATTAGAGTTCTTTTATTTATTCATTACATAATTAAGATTCCATAATTCTGGGGAAGATTGGTTGACCTAGAAATGAAATAAGTTTGAGACCTAGGAATATCATAGTTTAATGATAATTTTTTATATCGTTTTAGACTGATCTAAAACTATTTGAGAAACTTTGGATAAATTTGAGAAAATTACTCAAGACCCCCACAAGGGGAGGTCAGTTGGTCTCTCAGCAACAAGGCCCAGCCGTCAAAGAGGCCAGGTTTAGACCATAACCAAAAAAAATAGATGTTGTAATAGCCTATCCCTTCTATACTTTTTTTGTTAACTAAGTCTAACTATATATTTTTATATAAACTACTTTTCTGCTTTAAACTTCTGCAAAGAGCTATTCTGCATTACAGTATTTAGAGCGAATGTTTTCTAATCTTTTTTTCTAAATTTCATTGCTAAACTTTTAGGTAGAGCTAGAAGAAGTAGAAGGTGGTGTTAAATTCATTTACTTAAAAACAATGCTAATAAGTATGTATGGCATGTTTAAAAAAGAGAAACATGAAATAGTGTGGGTGTTTCGGCGATATTTTTGACTGAGAATCTTGACTGATTTTAAGTCAAAACATGTGTGGGAGAGGGGGGGGGGCTTTATTGCATATTTGATACATGGGCCCTGAATTTTATATGGAGAGCCTGAAAATACTAGAAATCTTTAGATCTCTACTTTAATAAAGATTTAATGTTAAAATGTCCTTATCTTTAGATCCCTGTAATCTAAAATCACTAACACTTAGTTTAACTAAATCACTCAAAACTTACTTACAATGCTGTACTTTTCGTAAGAACTGGAATCTATGCAGTTCTGTTTCTTGTAATATTATATTATAATTCAGCATCGCATTTTGGGACTCTATAAATAAATGTTAACTGTAATCTTTGTACTATTTGTTTAAATAATGTTTTGGCTAAAAACGTTTCCAACCGTAATCTTTACTTTGAGGTAAAAAAACAATTTGAAACCTCCAAGTCTAAACTAAAAACAAGAAATACATAATAAAAATAAAATAAAGAAATTCATGTGCCAATCTACACTAGCCTGAATGAATTTTCTATGCGCATTAATCAATCAAAAAAGCGCCTAAAATGCATAAACACATTAAAAGTCACACCCAGCTGTTTCACGATGAATTGCCGATCATCAGTTTAAAGTAGTCACAAGCAAACAACCAGGTCTTAATACGGAGGGTAAATACAAGTTGAGATACGAAAAAAAATCTTTACTTTCTAATTGACTTTTAATTGTGTTTAAATTGTAATCATAGAGAGGTATTTTCATAAAATAAATAGATTTATTTATTTTTTTTGTAAACTTCAGCTACAATAATGTTTTAATAATGACTTTAGTCTCCATTCTTAATGATAATGAAGTTAAAACCAGAATTGTTTGTGTTTGTAAGCATATATGTTCACTAACATTCTGAATGGATCTTGAAACTTGATATACGTAATTAGAAGTAAAAATTGAACTTCGGTCAATGTTTCAGAATGTATATTAAATCATTTATTAATACACTGCACTTATATGATGAATTTGATTTAGACATCAGGTATTTATACCTGAGGATTTCTTTCATTTTTCGCAAATGAAAAATTTTAAGATATTATTAAGTGTTGGTAGATATTACAATAAACATTTTTTTTTCCCTAGAAATGTCTTATTTGTTTTGTTATCTGATAGTCCAGGCAACGAAGGAAAAATAGGGGAAATAATTCGTGTAAAAGCCAATTTTGGCACAGCTATAGGGGAAGGTGTCCTGAACAACATACTAAAAGTACTGATGGGTGGGGCTTGAGTTAAGGGGTGGGTGGGGGTTTTAAGATCCCGTTTTCACTTTTTCGTGAATAACTAGAAAACTGCGCCATATAGCAAAAAATATGTCCTATAGCAAACATAAAATTCTCTACAAAAAAGGTCCTATACACTTTTTCGTTGGGATGTATACTTAAGAGATATGAAGGGGGGAAAATGGACAATTTGGAAAAAAATGTTTGTTTTGTTGTTAAAAATGGCACGTATATTCTTCAATATGAAATTTACATTAATTGTCGAACTCCTAATTATCTTCGAAATCGAAACTATCGTCATCGTCGACGGTGTCTTCGACGGGGCTACGTTAGTGCACGAGCCGAAGCATAAGCCGCAGACACTGGAGCAGGCAATGCCTGCTTTCCGGCACCCGCAGCGCACCCCACACCCAGTCTTGCATCGGCAAAATATGGTATTGAAAATGGAGTCAGGTGCCCCAGGATCGTTGGTTGTCACCCGCTGCAGGATGCCATTGTCTCCTCTGGCCCAACCCCATTGGGTGGGTGGTAGGGGATTGCTGAGCTATTGTTGTTGAAATTAATAAGACCAACGTAAGTATTTAGCTCAAATAGATTCTAATGAAAACAAAACAGTATTTGACAACGATATACAGAGGTATAGGTACACTCTGAATCAATGCGGCTTCGAAGCTCCTCTGGTAGGAGGAAGAGTGGCCATATCAGATTTCGGCTTCATCGATGCTCTCAAAAAAGTCGAGTACCGGAGTTTGTTGAGGTTTTGTTCGAGGGCTGGCGTTTGGTAAATCGCCAGAAACAGCTTCTCGCCAGCCTGTGCAATACCTCAAATAATGTTGAGGGATCAGTGAAAATGTCTGAGATTTGTTTTGTCAGGTAAGATTTAGCTGTGAAGATCTTAGCAATTCCCACTTTGCTCTTCCCATGGATCGCCGAGGTGGTGTTGCATCCGGAGAAGCTGTGGAGAAGGAGGATCGTCTTGGCGAATGGAAGCAGTTGAAGTTGTGGCATTGAAAACAATTTGGTCTCCACCTTCCCACGGCCTGGCTTCATAAAGAAAACGTTGGTAGATGGTGGAGCGAATCCTATGAGGAGGACTATCAAGTCCACATCCTCCCCAACTATTGCAACAGTTGGATGTACAGTAGTTTTATCCAACCCATACCTCGCAATAGTGCTATCAGCATCATGCATCAGCAGTTGCAACAGTTGTTTGAATCCCTGCTGCTGTCATTTTCTCGGTGAGGAAATGGATCAGTCTTGTTTTGTTCCTTTCAATGGCGAAAAACTGCTCCTGTTGAACTGTGATGGTCGTGCTTTCATTACAGTTAATGTCAACCGAAGTTTTTGTCAGCCCTCTTCGCTTCTGCTCTGCTCGTTTTATGCTGTTGACATCACTGTAACTATCAAAAACTACCGTATGTTGACCGTAATGTTTCTGTACGTAGGCAATGTATTGATGGGAAAATGAAGAAATGTTTCCATCAATGAAATGGGAAAATGAAGAAATGAGGACGGTTACAACTTCATTCGGTGATGAAGGAAAACACCATCTACCACATTGGTTCTTTGGGTGAGATCGAGAGTTACATTGTTCTATACTGGCAAAACATCGAAGAGGGATGGCTTCTTCCCTTTTCGCATTCCAACCTCGAGGAACAGAGCCAGAGGGAATGGAGTTAATTCATAGGTCAACAGCTCTGCCACATCTTCGTCGCTCTTTTTTAGCTATGATAGTTCTTTGGAAAATTGTCAGAGGGTTCACATTAACTGTCTCACCACTGATTTTAACGATGATGATAGTCTAGATTTCGAAGATAATTAGGAATTCGACAATTGATGAGGATTTTATTTTTAAGAATACATGTGCCATTTTTAACATAAACATGAATTTTTTACAAATTGTCCATTTTCCCCCCTTCATATCTCCTTAAGTATAAATCACAACGAAAAAGTGTATAGGACCTTTTTTGTAGAGAATTTTATGTAGATTAATTTAGTATTTGGACATGTTTTTGCTAAAGGCCGCAGTTTTCGACTTATTCACGAAAAAGTGAAAAAAAGGGACCTTTAAACCCCCACCCACCCCTTAGCTCTACCCCCACCCATCAGTACTTTTAGTATGTTGTTCATGTGACCTTCCCCTACAACTGTGCCAAAATTGGCTTTCACACGAATTATTTCCCCTATTCGGCCTTTTTTGGTCTTCGTTGCCTGGACTATGATAGCGGTTTGATTTTATGACACATATAAGCTTAATAATACAGCTACTGAAAGTACCTGCATAAATTTAAACGAATTCCCAATTGTCAGTTGGATGTGATTTTGGAAGCTGCAAATGCAATTTACATTCTCGCTCTTAATTGCTATCTCCGCTACGAAGGATTCCGTCCTGTGAATGTCTCGAGTTCCTATCATGTTCCATCCCTAGAAGGATCCACAGAATATCCTGGGAATAGATACTGATATGTTTTCCATGTCTTCCTCATAATGAAATAGATTCAGACTTGAAAGGAAAGAAGAAGAAGCAGACGAGCAGAGGAAGAAAGTAGACATCCATGCTGCAAGCGGGATTTGTAGCCAAGTTAAGACACGTCAGCCTCGTGGCAGATCGCCGAGCGGCTCGATTTATATTAGTTTGAGGTTATTGTTTCCGTAGTCAATAAAGGATGCTCATTATGATGGAAAATCAAAATCCAATGAATCGGATAAGAATCGGATTACAAAGCAGTCTTTCATCACGTCTCAGTTGAACTTGAATTGATACCTATTGTCACCTATTGAACATGTCTGGGATATGGTCACTCGATAACTAGCCCGTCATTGTCATCCAGCAGCCAATAACGATGAACTGTGGACTCGATAGAAGCAGCCTGATAGGCCGTACCCCAGGTAGGCCATACCATCCAAGTCTTGCTTGATTCGATGCCACGGCGTATAGCAGCTCCTATTGCAGCTCGTAGAGGTATCAGTCTGTTTATATTTACACCATACTGTTGTTTGTTTGCTTTTTTGCAAATACAACAGTTGTATTGTTCTGAAGCTTTTAATCATTTGTTTGTATCACTATTAGTAATGTGTATAATAAATTTCCTTCCATTCTGATGGTTCCTTAATGGTGTTGCAATTTTCACATAATGAGTGTATAATCCTTAATTTTTAATGATTTCCCGGAACTATTATTTCCACTTTTTCCCTTAAAATGCGATGCATTGAGGTTTTACTGTATTCGGAAATAAGGAAAATAAATAGGGGACTATAGCATAATTAAGTTTTACTTAATATTAGGTATCTTAAATTATCTTATTGATGTGATTAAAGGCTTCAGATAACCTTTAAGAAAAAGTTAAAATTACTGTATATTGGTAAATTTTTTGAAAAAAAAATTTATAGTACACTGAAGCTCGGTTATAACGCGGTTGTTACATCGCGAATTCGGATGTAATGCGATTTGGACCCCTTCTATTTTGGAAAAGGTATATAATTATAAAATTGCAAAACTTACAATCAAATCAAAGGTGTAAATTAATATGCTTGTTTCCTTATATTTATAGTAATTAAGACTCTATACCCAATGCTACGAAAATGCGTCAAATACAATATATTTTTAAAAAAAAATACCAGAATCGCGGACTTTTTTGTTTAACCAAAATGAATATCGAGAACTATTTTTCTGCCAATGACAACCAGTAAAGAGGCCCATGTAATCTCATAGGCGTATGAATACCTGGTTTCGATCCACGTGACTCGTCGTTTGTACAAGATGCCAAGATGGCGGCGTCAAATCGATTTTGGCTAATATAACCCATCAAAGTGTTGAAAAGGTAATGGTTTATGTATTTATAAATATAAAATTCTCTCACATAGCTCTGAATGATGTAGGTAATCGTGAAATGACCATTTTAAATCGATTTGGAATCGTGTGGGCGATAATACGGTGCGATATACGACATTTGATGTTGCGAAGTAATAAAAGTTCGGTTATATCGCGGTTATATCGCGATCTTCGGGATCTTGGATCCGAAAGATCGCGTTATAACCGAACTTCTGTGTAGTTTTTCAGCACCGACTTTAATGGATTTGTCTTTAATTTATCTGATGTAATAAATTCTTAAATAAATGGGATTGATCCTGAGTTCTACTTCATTAGCACTATTAATTTTTCGTCAATTAAACAGACGAGAGATTTGCATAATTAATAAATTGATTAAATATAGAATATTTCTAACAAGTTCTTTTTGTAAGAAGAAAAACTCATTGACAATCCATTTGAAGAACTTTTGAGAATTCAGGCATAAAGATATCACTGATCTACAGGATGTCCTACGTAAAAGTAGCCGGGCTCCAAACGGCTCCAAGCAGTTTTTGTTTTTTTCTCTTAATCTTTTTTTCTCGATGTCTGTGTGTTTTGTCTTGTTTTTGTTTTTTTGTTTGTTTTTCTTATTTTCCTAACCTGTTTTATTTTTGTCCTACTTTTTTTTTTTTTATTTTTTTTTTAGAATTATTTTTAATTTTTTTATTATTATGGGCTGCCTTTAAATTTATGCTTTAGGACAAAATTATATTCAACTTGTTTTTTTCTTATCATTGTCTTAGCAGCGGAGTTCTTAGTTTTTAAGATTAAATCAACGCCATTAATTAACTCCAACTCCGAAAATTAGCTTAACAGTTAAAAAGGTAATTAAATGAACTTGTGGTAGAACAAATTTAACTAGTATTTCAGACAAAAGAGGAAGTACTGATCCATTCAGTTTGAAAATGAATTACAGGAAGACAAAGAGATTTTATCAATGCAGGTGCAAAACCCAAAAGCAAAGTTTCTTTTCTTTTGAAGACGCACTTGTTTCATTGGAGATTAGATCTTCAGATGAAGAATCGGAACAAAAAGAACAGATAAAACAAAGTTTCTTGAAGATAACATCTACAAACCCTAAAACTAATAAGAAAACAACAACATCCTTCCACTTTCTGTGAATCTTATCTTCGATGAAAACTCATTAACCTGGTTTTCATATCTTTTTGAGAATAATAAACTAATTCCAGCATTTGGGCAAAATTTCGGACAGAATATGTTTTCTTTTTAGTTTATTTAACTAAAGTTGGCTGGTATTTTCGTGTAAATGTAAGATTTAGGCAGCTGAATTCATTATTTAGAGATTTCACTCATTTTCAGTGAAGGAAAAATTTGATCATTCTTCATTTAAAATTAAATGAACACTTTTCCTTTATAAGAATTTCTCGTTTTTAAGAAACAAAGGTAAACTAAAAACAGATTTACTGAAGATCTTAGATTTTAAGCTACGACTCCTTTCAGGAATTTCCTATTTGTTTCGTAACAGAGATATTTATACAAAAAATATAAAAGACGCAGATACTTTCTTCATTTTATTTACATCTGCGTGAAGACCTGAGTTCACCAAAAATTAAAAAAATTATCATTTCTAAAAACTAAGAAATAAGGAATCCCAAATGCAGAGATTAGTTAATTACTTTACATAAGACATGAAAATGGATTTTCCTCAAAGAAGAAGTCGAAAACTTTAAAAATTGTTATTGATATATCTGGTTTTGTACATCCTGTATTATATGTAATAAAATGGGTGGATCTGGGTGGCTTAAATTAAATGTTCTTTAATAAGTTCTATTTTAAATTAATACACAGTTTATGTTGCTAAATTTACACGAGTATCGGCTTGATACTTAAAGTTCTGTCTTTACACAAAGTATTATTAAAGTCAAATTTATCTCACTTATTCTTTGGTTCGGTTGACTCTTGAGCAGTTTTCTTTCTTCTTGCTTGGTTCGCTGATAGGTTCTTCTTTCTTCGACGACACACGAACAGAGTAGAACTACGGTGGCTTCTCACGACAAACGTGTTCTTCATTTCTTCATCTAACGACCAACGCTTCATCTGCGACTAACGCTTCCTTTCCAACCGCGCCGTTCTCTCTCGTGTCTTCTGTCGAACTCCCTTCTCTCCGACTTGTAGCAGCCCTTAATATCGGAGTTCTCTACCAGCCTAATTTGCATATTCTACTTCACAAATTACAAAACATATATGATTTAAGAGATTGTAAATAAACATAATTATTTAAATAAATAAACACAAATAATTATAACAAAACCACATTATATTATGTTTTTTCTCTATTACTTGTAAAAATTCTGTCGTTGAATTTTTATTACAATTTTGATTAATACTTCACCATTAATGAACTGAAATACAAAGCTGCCACTGATTAGTAGAATTCGCTGGATCGTTCTATACAATTGCCACGAACGCCATTCGCGCCCTGGAGTATTACTTGGTTATAACCGTTTTTTCTCCATTTCTCCCCTATTCCTTCCCTCTACACTCCTTGCCCATGTTTCACTTATTTCTCTGGTTACTTTCTGCATTTCTGTCTAGCTTTTTGAGTCAGGTCATGCTGCCTATGGTACTGCTCGTCGAGAATCCTTTCCGCCCTTTCATCTTTGTTGTCGATCATACCCCTAAATGGAAGTCGGTAAGATTAGAAGTCAATCGCAGCAAAGACTAACGCTGCGTGCTTGTATCGCTCGTCAAGAACCCTGTCCGGTTTTTCTTCTTTGCTTACCGATTCCCCGAAAGTAAGTCGGCAAGTCAATGGAACCTGAGCAGGACATACTGGCGGCACCAGCTCCATCGTTCTCCCAGAAGGTTTTACACGCCATGGCTTCGTAAGACATCTGGCCGTGATATCGACCTTTCTCCTCATATTTCATAATAGGCTTACCGTTAGAGAGCAACTGCCCGGCTCGCATCCAAGAGTTCCGGCCCTTCAAACGCCTCTCGTATGTCTGTGCAGATGTTGCCGACAATTCCGCACCGACTTAATTAAAGTTAAGATAGCAACAGGCGTGTGTCAAGACTTCTCCGAAGACAAGGGGAAAGACTGTGCTCACGAACTTTTCAGTGATCAGTGGAATAATTCGGGTTATTCACGATTGCTAGGACGGTTCGACTCGTCTAAATCCGGTGTTATCTCGTGCCACTTTCCAAATCACCCAAATCTAGAACTGCCTTCCATTGACTCACGGACTGGTTATGTATTATATGCTTTACGGTATTTTTATCCATACCTCGGCCTAATACTATGCAATAAAATCTCCCATTTAACTCTTGAGTTTGCTCTATAATCCTTTGTCGGGACGGATTAGCGTGGGCATTGAATAGCTTCCTACAGTCCAGGTTAGCTTTCCACGCCCCCCCCCCCGTTCCGATCAGTTCCTCTTCTTTGAACCTTGTGCTTGTGATTTCTATCGGAAAATTCATTCGATATCATGCGCCCACATCAAAACAAAACACGATTTTGAAGATTTCAATGTTGTCTTTCCTGAATCAATCTTACTGTCAAAAATATTTTACTCTTTTTCTTGTGATTTCGTTTTGTATTTTGAGTTTTGTACTTTCAGTGCAACTTCACAGCGAGTATTTTCTAAGAACACATTTAAAATCTAATCATTTACAGTTTCGTAATATTTTGGCAAAGAAAAATTATATTAACTTAATCAATCATCATTATTTATAGCTAAATTGTTTCCAGAATATAAATTTAGTGATTTTATCCAAATTTTTTCTGCAGGTTCTAACAGTAAAAGTCAAAACAGTAACAGTCAATTAATTTTACTTAGCATGAGACTGTAAGTTCTTACAAATACAATGCGAAATTTTCAAAAATATGGAAAACAGAATAATGGGATTTCTGCAACTTAAAAAGTCCAATATCAATCTTGCTATCTGTACATATCAGCCATTTTTTAAGTCAAACTTTATTCTTGAGGAATACGATATGTTGAGCTTATCGATTTATTTTTATCTTAATATTCATTAGAAACTTTAACTTGATAAAGAAACGTTGTCAGTGTGGTTTTTTTGGGGGTTTCTTTTTTGCCTCTCTCTTTTGTTTTTAGTTGTTGTCTATTGGTGGAAGATTTGTTTAATAAATCTCTCATCTCCCCTTGACAGCTCATTATTTCAGGAAAGTCATCTTCATTCTGCAAATGAATTTCGAGATGATTGAGTGGTGTTATTCAATAAGCACTGTTTAGTTGCTGATGGAGAATAAAGATGCAGCAAAAAATAATTAAATTTGTGTTTTTCTCTGATACTGTTGGCTCTCAACTTAATTGTAGCATCAAACAAAGACTGCCTTTTGAATGTCATTAGAGGAATGTGGAAGAAACTTTCTGAAGTACAGATTAGCAGTTTGCAAACGAAAAGACTAAAAAAAGTGCAATTGTGAAACAAAATGTATGTAATTTTAATTATTTCAACAATAGCGTTAAAAAATTTCAAATTTATCTTTGCCAACTACAAGTTGGCCGTAATTAAATTGACCCAGATACAGTTATCTATAAAGTCATCTACACCTCGATCGAACAAAAAAAACGGCACCAAATTTGATGGAGAAACCAATAAAGACATGAGAAGAAGGATTCCGCAAAAAAAAAAGAAAAAAATGTTCCCAAAGTCGCCGATAGAAGGAAATGTGGCGCTCTGTAATGTAAAAAAGAGTTGCAGTGGACAGACAAATGAATAACAAAGACGAAACTGAACTGAAACATCAACTTTCATTTCTCACATTCATTCTCCCATTCATCACATTAATCACATTCATTCTCCCATTCATCATATTAATCACATTCATTCTCCCATTCATCACATTCATTTCTCCCTGGTGCGGAAGTGGCCCTGATTCAATGTGGCCATCGTTGCTGAAAATCTGCTGAGAAGCCATACAAAACAGTGATTTTTGGTGAATGTAATGGAATTTCCTGAAACGCATAGGGTGGTTGGATGCCCAAATTCCGTAATTTTGGGTATTGACAGTCCCATCCAAATAAAAATGGGTTTCATCTTCCCAAAGAATTCTCCAAGGTCAACTATTATCGACTTCCATTCTTGCACGAACGTGAGAGGAAAAGTCAGTCGCTTACCATAATCAGTGTGTTCGAGTTGCTGTACGCGGCTGATCTTGTATGGATAAAAGTGGATAACTTTCCGCAAGAACTTCCATACCGTGTCGCAGGTGAAATCCAATTGTTGCGCTATTCCACGGATGCTATTACTACCAGCATGGTAGCCTACGCCGTAGACGATCGCAGTTGCAACGTCTGTAATTTTCTTTTCTATTACTGGTTCCTGTCGATTTCAATGAGATAATTGACAGCGGATCTTTACGCAGTTGCACTGCTTTTTATCTGCGTTTTATACTAATTCTCGACTACATAACCTACAACATCGCCACTTTTCCTCCTATCGGCGACTTTTGGAACTCTTTTTTTTTTTCCAGCGGAATCCTTCTGCCCATGTCTTCTTTAGTCTCCCCACCAAATTTCATGCCACTCTGGTTGCTCGATCGAGCTACATAGATGGATTTCAGTAGTGTTGTTCAGTCACATTGCATTTACATTTGTTAGTTCGTGTGGTATTTGCTCATTTTTTGGAGGCTCACTTATTTATTTCAGTGATGGAGTAGCATCAAAATGATGATTTGAATTCATACGCAGACAGTAATACTGTAAATTAACTGAATAAATACCAAAGAACAAGACTGAAAAGTTACACTATTCAGTCTGGTAATTTATGTCTGCTAATTAGTAATACAATAAAACAAATTGATATAATTTAAATAAGAACAAAACATAAGTATTATAGACTCATTTAAAGTAATAGCAACCTTTCTTTGTTCAGAAACAACAGATTCTTCAAAAGAGTTTCACTCTATTTTACATGATGTGTTATTTTCCTCAAGAATCAAAACGAATTTACGCACTAGGAAGCACTTTCTTCGAATCGTTTTGATTCTTGAACAAAATAACACAACATTAAGGTTTGCAAGAAGGTCATTAAAATCTTCATGTTCAGTAATTTCTCCTTACTTAAGTTTGGAAATTATTCTCAAAATTTTTCCTTTGTTTAATTTCTAATCTGTTTCTTTCAGCATATGGTTTCGGTTGATAAAAAGATCTTTTCGAAACTTATTCTTCAGCATTTTCATGTAATTTATTGCCGTACGTCATCTTACAGCGATCAATCTCTCAAGATCAATCAAAAAAATTCTAAGACTTTCCGATTGATGTGCCAGTTCAATTGATGATTGGATGATCTATCGACAGGGAAGGAGGTGATGGGAGTGTTAACAATGATGAGAAAATGCTCTAGAATCAAAAACTTTACTTAATTTATCTTATTCTTTCTGATTGCATATTTTTTTTAAACAACTAATAAGGTGATGAAAGGGAAGTATAAATAATTTGCTTCCTTTTATTCCAATTGGAATCTGTTTGGATATTTTCTTTTCTATTCCGAATCTTTCAAAAAAGTTTGGAATTTCAGCGGTTTGAATTCCTCAATTTACGAATTTGGCAAAGAGCCCATTTGTTCGTTTTTGAATGTCTTAAGAATGGAAATACCTTATTTGATTTTTTTTGAAAATCAATAGGAAATTTTCTCAATTTCTTCCGAATATGATCATCTTTGACCTCAATAGTTCTCTGCAAATTTCAAAGATACTTATAAAAAAGAGAAAGCCAAACCATATAGAATGTAAGAAGATAAACAAAAACTCAAACTTTTTTTTTTGAATGAGAGGGATTGGAGATCGGAGATAATATTTTTCAAAGTACTGGAAAAATAGGCCTATAAAGAACGAACATCGAAATATTTTTTTAAGTCAAATTCGGTGTAAAAAAAAGTAAAATAGGGCATGGAATATTTAAAAAAATTGTCACTCAAAATCAACATTAGCATTAAAAAAATAAACGATGGCTTTTTAAATTGATGAAACAATTCTAAATTTATTTTGTATGAGTTATTTATTTATCTTTTGATTGGAATGGTTGGGTAAGAAACCTATAAACATCAAAATAATAAGGAATAATTCTAATATCTTTTGGATATTCAAAAAAATATTCATTTCTTCTTTGAATGTGATATTCTCTGGGACTATCGAGAAATATGATACAAACTTACGCTGAATCTATACAAAAACCTTGCAGATAAAAGCCACACATATATTGCCTAGCAGTGAAGCTAAACTGGAGGCGGAGCTTTCAGTACTTTATGAATCACCCTGTATATATATCGTAGGAATAATAATTTTAATAGCATATATATATTCGTGATCTTTAGATAGATAGATAGAAAAGTTTATTTAACTTCAATCGGGGTTATACCCTTTACAAGTTACAGGCTTGATTCCAAAGCTGTTTGACTATTATTTTATATTATAAAATTTTTAGTAATTAATTACAACAATACAAGTTAATCTTAAATTAAATTTGATTTTACATTTATACTCCCAATCTAAATAAGTAATTAACAATATAAATGTAAATATATCCATATAAATAATATCAACGCTAAGGGAGGAGAACACACAAACAATATCTGTATATAAACCACACATACACAATTTCATTAATCAAACAAAGCAGCACCAGAAATACACAATATTATAACTATTTTACAAATATATAATTCCTAAATGGCGAATTAAACGAAGTTAAAAAAAATAAATAAAAAATAAATAAATAAATAAATAAATAACCATACACTTTCAATCAATTCAATTGCAACCAGTTCTATACTAATTCCATTTTTTTCCCTTTCTAAATAAATGTTATCATGAGTTTTTTATTTACATACTGAGAGGACAATATTTTATACCACCAACCTCTTTTATCCTTAACATTCTTAATTTCCAATATTTCTCTTTCTTCAGTCAATTTCTCGCAATCAAAAATGACATGTTCCCATCCCTCTTTTACTTTACAACCCAACCTACAAAATTTATCTTCTGTTTTTTTCCAGTATTTACTTTTCCTCCATATGCATCTCATTCTTAATTTAATATATACTTCTTTGATATACTTATTTTTAACTTTTGTACAAATGTAGTAAGAACCATTTATTTGCCAATTTAAAAATTTGTAATAATCATTATATGCCGAATTTTGAATTTTATTATACATTTTTTGCAATGTTATTTCCCCAATTCTCTTTATAACTTTTTCTTTATTGGATGCCCAGTAATCGGCCTCTAAAGCTCTATCCAATTCTACTACCCATCCAGCTTCAATAAATATTTCATTAATCTTTTGAGTCCAATTATTTAATCTATCTATCTATCTATCTATCTACCTATCTATCTATATATTCGTGATCTATGACTCTATGACCTCTGATCGGCATTTATCACAAGGTACCAGGATCAGGTAGGGGAGAATGCAATTTTCCTTTGAAAAATACACAATAATAATTAGAGCTCTTATTTTATTGGTTTATCCTCATCTTTAATTCCATTTCAAACTAATACAAATTTGTTTTCAGTTTTCTAATTAAACTAATATAATATTGCACAAATATTGCGTAAATAAATACACACTTTGATCTTTTGAATGGCAAAGCATACTTGGGGGCCAACAAAAAGTGTATTTTCTTCTTATCGAAAGATATTTATGCAACCTTAGGAAAAGCTATTTGCTATTTTCTTGTGAAGTTGTGTTTCTAGTTTGTTTTTTTTTTTAAGTTGGATAGTAAGAAGGATTATGTTTATATCTTATATTTCAATTTTGAAAGTCATGAAGGGGATGCAAATATCATTAGATGCCACGAATTTTATGACCTAAAACTCTTAATTATTAACTTTAACTTCGGGTATGAGAAAAATGAAAATTGTAGGATTATTGCATTGTATTATTATTATTATTATTATTATTATTATTATTATTATTATTATTATTTTGAATCGTATTTTTACTGATATTTTTTTCTTGCATGTTCAGTAAACATTATTAATTTTAAATATCTTTATTTCCGTTTAACTTTTCTTTATTTTTTTGCCTTCAGACATTTTAAATGTAGTTAATTAAAAATTATAAATTTTCGAATTAATATGTAATTAACAATTTTTATACGTGAGAAGATAGACAAATAAGTTTAGGAAGTTATTTAAATATCATATAAGTAATAAAAACATCGTAGACTAATAACATTTTAAAAATAATGATGTACAAAGAAAAAATGAACCTTATAAATAAAAACAATTCTTGAACAAATAATAAACAAGACAAATAGTTTCATTTTATATTTTATTTTCTTATTTACGAAAGCATTATAGCTTCCTTCCCATTCAGTGCAGCCAAGAAAAGCGTTCGAGAATTCATAAAATTGGTATTTGCGGTTTCAGGCTGGATTCGATTTTAAATTGGACTTTAGCTTGCGTTTCCACCAACTTAGTTTATTTGCTTCACTTGATAGTTAATAGTTTCTTTCAAAGATTTATATAAGATTTACTTAAAATTTGAGAACAGCTTTCTTTATGAATTCCCCTTAATTCATTTCTAATAGAGCTTAAAGGATTTTTCTGACTCATTGTTATAAAAAAGTTCTTTTTATTCAACTAACAACTTGGCGGAGATCATATATTTATTTCTTTCATTTCATATATGCTTTATAGTTCTAGAATATAAAGTTAAGGCTTCTCTACTATGTCTCAGATCTCCATATTCTACTGATTAAAAAAACAGTGGTTCTAAGCATAGCTAAAACTCTTCAGAAACCAAATTGATCAAAGGCGAATTGTTACAGCATGAAAGCGAATTGAGAAAGATTATAAGCTCTTATGTTAAAGATTGTTCTTATCAAGTCAATACGACAAAATGTTTGGTTTGTTCTGACAAAACTTATCATAAATTTAAGTATTGATATTAAACACTGCACTCTTTAACATTTCTTTATAAACGGTATATTCTTCAGTGTGATTTTGTAAGAACATTATTATGGAATAAACATGCACACAAATTTATACTATTTTTCAATTTTCGTAACAATGTAAAAATAAATGATGTTTATTATTCTGATGTTTCTTTTGGAATTTCTCTTAACTTTGTCGTTTTTTTTCTCCAAGCTTTCTCTTTCTGGAGTCTTGTAAACATCATTACACCATCTGGTCTTTTGAGAAAACATTTTTAATTAAAGTTGTTTTATCTTTTCTGTCTTAGAAAAGAAAAAGAGAAAAAAAAGAAAAGGAAAAAAACCTTCCTATATATATAAGGAAGATAAATCTTTCATGGAAAGATAAAAGCTAACACATTTGCTTCTTTGGTAAATTTCAATTTCTGTTTTTGCAGACAATATTTAAAAGTAACTAGTAGATAAAAAGTAATAGTTCTGATTACAATTGCTGAAAATACTTGACTTTTTTTTTTATTTTATGTATTTATTTCTACTTAAAGAAAATATAAAACACTTAAATTGTTACTTATTCTTAAAATATATATATTTCCTTTACAGGTTTTTTTCTAAATTAAAATAATAATTTATATTATGGTAAATCTGACTTTACGGTAAATCTAAATTTGTATTTCAAAGGTGAAAAGATTCTATTAATGGTTAAGCTACAGAAAAAGTTTTGAGGAT
>JAFIDM010000003.1:18885361-18951925 GCA_023159025.1 Thereuonema tuberculata | reverse complement strand
ACAGGATAAATAAATAAAAATAAATAAAAGTGTAAAATCTCATCACAGTATTTACTAATGCTAGCATGTTAGGCCGCGCTGGCGATGTCGCTAAGACACTGGCCTCTCCCCTCTGAGTACCGAGGCTCGGTTCTCATGTTGGTGGTGGCGATCCGCGCTGGGCAGGTTTTTCCGAGGTTCTCCCGTTTCCCCTGCATTTCTCACACCATCCTTTCTCACTCTTTCTCTCCGTGGGATAGCACAATAGATGTTTCAGGTCGCGATGCTCGGCTGTCAAGCCACCCACGCTCACCACATTCCAATGCTAGCATGTTTAGTTCTAATGTTCAACTTAATGGTTCAACATTGAGTTCATGTTTGTGGGGGTATTGTGAATTAAAAGTGGTAACTAAGAAGGTCTATTCAAAAATGATTTTTTGTTGTTTATCATTTACAGTTTATAATTGTTAAAGTTGTGGTATTAAAGAATTTGATGTGTTTTAATTCCTTTAGAATGTTTGTGTTAGTATATTTTTGTATTTTCATCATAATTCATGGTACTTAAATTTGTCTACATCTTAGTTAATAATATTAGTTTAAAGTTTAGATAAAATATTATTATTTGTTTTTTTTTTTAATCTGAATCGCCTGTGACTACTGAATTGTTTCGATCTTAACTTCCACTGTATTAAGCCTTATTTTAGAATTAATTTATTTTTTCTCAGAAACAGCGAGACTTCAATTTATGTCATTAGTTGTGTCATATAGTTTTATTCTTAATTAAAATCGACTTTTTCAACAAATTCTGGACTCATAATAAGCTTATTATTGAAATAAACTCATGAAAATGTTGAGAAAGTAATGCAATGATTACATTGCTATATATTTTTCTTTTATTTACTGACGATTTTGTTTTTAAATCCGGAATTAAATAAAAAAAAGTAAACAAATATTTTAATTCTCTTAGTGTATTTACTGTATTATTCTTTACATCGGAAACAGGATATGAGTTAATGACAATTCCACAATTAAGTCCGATCTTGTCCCTTCGCAAAAACGCAATTGGGCAAACTAAAGGTAATACTAGAGGATGTTTTAGAAAGAGGGGTAATTAAGAGAAGCGAAAGCGAGTGGATCATAACCTATTTTACCAAAGAAGGAAAAGCAGGCACCATTCATTTTGGAAGCAAGAAAATTAATCAAATAACTAAGGGGTTTAGATATTTTTGTACATTCCAACTGTCAAAGATTCACTGGAGCGCTTAATAATACGAAATCCTTCAGTATTAGATGTCTTGGGACCTAAAAAGAGCCTGTTGGCAAATACCCTTCGATGAATAAAGAGAAAACTAATTTTTGGATTATCAATTTGGGCAAATTCTAATATGCAGTCATAGCTTTCTGTATGAAAACTAAAGTAGCAGTCCTGAATTATGTGATGATTAAATTCTTAGGGAGGAAATTACTTCCTGAATATCTATGTTCGTAGATGATATTGTAGTGCTTTCCCTTACATGGCAACAAATATAAGACTACTACTACTACATTCTTTTGTATAATAATATGTAAATTAATTTCGACAAGTCGTATTTGGCTGTTATATTGCTAAACACGGGTTACATCCCAGTTCTACGTAAAAGATAGAACTTATTAACAATTTCCCTAACCCTAGTAATAGAAGGAAATGAAAGCGTTTTTAGGCATCGTGGATTATTGTAGGAAATTAATAGGAAATGTCGCAACTAGAACTTCGGTCTTAAGGAAATTACTGAAAAAAAAGATAGTAAATGAAGATGAGGTGCTGAGGAGTAAAAATCTTTTTAGGGATTTGTGATCTCTCACAACTAATTCTGCCTGAATTCATCCTGAGTGGAATTTACCCTTTCATGTGCACTGTGACACTTCTAACAAGGTGTAACTGCTGTCTTAATTCAACAATTGGATGGTTTGGAAAGAATAATCTGCTATGCACGTGCCCTGACCGGAGCAGAAAAAAAATTATAAGTTACTGTAATCGAGAAGGTATGTCTTTCGATAGTGTAAAATATATATCAAGAAAAATAAGCATAAAAACGCACACAATTAAGGATTCACTGAGCTATTTTTGGAAATTTCGTACCGGGAATCCGAGACAGACTGTTTCGAGGTTCGTACATCTCGTCAGTTGGATTCGCCCAGTACTCATCGCTCAGTGGAATCAAAAGAAACGTAAACAAAGCACAAAAATAAGAAAACAATGACTTTTTATGTGTGCACTCTAAAAACATTTTTATGAGTTTTTATGTTTCAAATGTGTGCGTTGCTATGCTTATGTATGTAATAGATTCACGGTCAATACAGATCACCACACTTTCAGGCATTTGCACAAGAACGATAATTATTCCAATAGACTAACTAGATGGAGTGTTTTATTACACTCTACGACCTTGAAATCTAATATAAAAGATAAACTCTCAACGTGCCTTCTTGATGTATTATTTAAAGTAGTAAATTGTAACAGCTTCATAGCTGATACTACCAATGGATAAGGATCAGGAATAAGATGAGATTTGTAAGGAAGTTATGACTGCTGTTAACAATAGATGAAAAATTTGAAGTTACAGTAGCTTTGTGATAGTAGACGGATTGTTGGAGAAGGTAGAACAGAATAAAGAAGGAAGAGTTCTTGATATTAATCGTTTCAAAAAGTCGTCAACAAGGAATAATTTCCTTTTGGCGTAAATATATTACGAATGGATGGCCCCAAGGAGTAGAAAAAAACTTACTACAAAGGTTCTGAGAATTATTTTTGAAATGATATGAAACAGACTATATATCAATGCATCACATAATGTCATGATTGTCAGATTCATAAATCGGATCACATGTTATCTGGTGGAAAGGATATAATTAATCCAATACTTGTAATATGATTAATCGATGTAGATTTCCTTGGTCTTTTTCCTTCAACGAGCTTCAATTGTCTTTTAGTTCGTGAAGATCTTTTACTTAGTGTTTCTGTCCATAAGGCTAATGTGAAATCTGACGTTAAATTTTTGAAAATGGTATACTTAGCATTCTATAACGTTGTCAGGTTTTTTTTAGCAAAAGAAATACAAATTACAGAGAAAACCCATGATTAACTCTGTAAAAAGACCCCAGAAAGGGAAAAATATAAATATTAAAAATATCGAATATCAGATCTATCTAAATTAAATGTGGAAATAAACACGCTCTTTTGATAGGCCGGGTCCACAGAGTTCTATCTTAAGCGTAGGTAAAGTTGATAAATTGACAATAAACAATTATATTTAACTAATAAAACAAACCAGAAAATAAAATATTACAAGATTTATATAGCCTATTGCTCTTAAAACTTCAGAATAGCATACACACATTGTGATATATTTATATTAAAACAAAGTTCTGAACAAATCGTATTATTTACGAAATTTCAATAGTCACTTCACTCAGATGAATGCACTAGAAAGGTTTGGTTTCACCTAGTTACAGTTAATATAGGAGAAAACGTACTTACAGTTAAATCGATGAATCAGCGTAATATTTTTGGAATTCCAAATTGCTCGAAAAGGAGATATGCGGAGCACTTAAATCGTTAGTTCGCTTCAACACTTTATCACTAACGATTTACTACAAACATACATTAATGCCTCTAGGTATCCTGGAATAACGCGGGATTGACGGTACGAAAACTGATCGGATTTATCACGTTGACGAACTCATTACAAACCGAAGGGACGCTCTTGACCGGGCCACGAGCTCCGAGCTCCAATCTCTCGAACTGGCTTCCATTACGGACTTCCGGCGGTCGCCACGAAGTTTTTCGTATTTTCGTCTCGGCTCTTGTCTGCCATGATGAATCTCCAACTTCTTCACTTTTTTATTCCTATGTTTTGCACATAACGATGAAGTCTTATATTGTTGGGAGAGAAAATCGAAGTATCCACCATCTCTCAACAAATCTCGGCCGTTCACTTAAAATCGAGTGAAGGTCGGAACCCAGAGCGTAAGACTGTCATCCAGACTAAAACAAGAAAATAACAGATAAATAAGAAAACAAATAAAGAATAAAAGAGTTACGGGAAAATTATACAAACAATCAAAATAAACCGAGACAACATGTAACCCTAAAAAAAAATCTTTTTTACAAGAATCCACGTTCACGCTACGTATTGTCGCTCAATAAACGAACATTCTGACAACCATTTTTCACAAAAACACACACCTCTTAACCACCAACAATCAACCCAAAACCACAAATACGAACACAGAAACGACGCGACGTCAAAACTAATAATTATTTAAAAAAAAAATTAATACAACACGTTTTTAAAACGGACTAAAAAGTATTAAAAGTGTAAAAAGTCCCATACAGAATCTAACCCCATACAGATAGTCCTGAAACTTTGTGGTTGTACAGTTTTAATAGCTATGAAAATACTTGTAAGATTTAAACGAAAAACGTGGGGCGCAAGATAATTGAGATGATATGGATGGAGTGTATATTATCCTGCGCCCGACGTTTTTCGTTTTAAATCTTACAAGTATTTTTATAGCTATTAAAAATTTACAATCACAAAGTTTCAGGACTATCTGTATGGGATTAGGAATCTGTATGGGGCTAGGGAAAATTATTTTATACTTTTTAGTCCGTTTTAAAAATGTGTTATATTAAAAAAAGTTTTTTTTTTAAATACACTGAAGCTCGGTTATAACGCGGTTGTTTATATCGCAAAATCGGATATAATGCGATTTTTGATTTGTCTTGATTTTTTTTTTATGTACCGAAACACTAAATATATAAAAAATGGGAGTTCTCCTTTCTTTAGTTAATGCACACCTTTTAATTGAAGAAAACTTTACTTGAAGAAACATGCTGGCACATGAATTTTCTCACTAATTTTTTATTGGTGAGTTTTTCATTGTGTAGTTTTTCCTTTTAGGCACCACTGCGCTTCCGATGTATTGTTCATACTAGCCTCAGTATGGAGACCTTGTTGTTTACTGTGACTTCTCCCGGCTGGTGATCGCCAACGAGCGTGAAACAGCTATTCCAGGATGTCACTTGTAAATAATTTGGTCTCATCCATTGTTAAAAATCCTGTTTTTCCCGAACATTCCCTAAACTATTTTTAATTTGAAATTTATTTAGAATTACTCAGTTAAGAAAAACTTATAATAATAATTAATATAAAATTGTAACGTGCGCTTCAAATATAAGTTAATTAAAAGGATATAATAGACAATTAATGCCGAACATACAATTGATTTCAAAAGTAAGTGTAATTAAAAACAAAAAAAAAATCAGTTGTGTTGTTTCGAAATCCTCGAAAGCTTTCCTACACAATAGTACAATTTTTATGTTTTAAAATTGCACTTACTTTTTAAACCAATTCTCTGTTCGGCATTAATTGTCTATTATATCCTTTTAATAATAATAATTAAAGATAATAATAATAATTTTATAAGAATAATAATTATAAAAATAATAATAATTTTATTGGAATAGAAGGCCAACAAACTATTAAAATTAAATTTTTACAATTAAAAATTACACAAGATTTCCAAAACATCGTTTGGAAAGCTTGTAAAATAATTTTTAATTGTATAATTTTTTTTAAAATTTTAATAGTGTGCCTTTTATTCCAATATGTTACACACGTATATTGGAAATCGTATAATTAAATCGTATAATAATAACTTTACTTTAAAAGATTTTTATTAAAAGAAAATTCAAGTTTTAAGATATAAAAATGCATGAATGTAATGTTTTCATCTCAGACAAAAAAAAGTTTTAATCTTTGTTTGTTGTTGGAGTTGATTGAACAATTTTCATTCAAACTCTGGAGTGTCCAGAGTCGACAAAGGAATCCGACTTATAAATGAATCTACTTAGCGCTAATTTTTCTAATTAAAAGTTTTAATCAGGCTTTTATTAACTTTCAAAGATGTTGCTTCTTATTTCACAGTCATTTTTTTTATCTTTAATAAAAAGAAAAGTTTTACAAATTAAGTTCTACTGTTACAAGCCATCTTTAACTTGTTTCTGTTTTAAATTTCGAAATACTAAACAAATAAGAAACGTAAGTTCTTTTTCTTTAGTTTAAAGGCCCACCTTTTAACTGAAGAAAGACAGCTCCAGAAAAGAAGGAAAAAAAGCAATTTTCTCAGAGCATTTCCTAATCTATTTTTAATTTGAAATTAATTCAGAATTAAATCTTTAAAAAAAATAATGGATTCTTTATTGTTGTTATTGGGTTTTTAGAAAAAGAAATTCGTTATTCAGAGTTTTTTATTTTTTTTGTAATAAAACTGCTAATTAGATAGTAATTATTTTTTAAAAATTCGGCGAGCTCTAAAAATTCTTGTTCATTCACTGTTGGTGCAAACTAACCGTGTGCAATATTTTAAACATTAAATATTATTATTATTTGTTTTTCACCACTTCTTAATGACTTCCTCTTAGGGTGGATGAAAAGTTTTGTGAAATTAAAAAGCATAAGTTTATTTGAATTAAGGATTCAAATAAACTTCCATCATCAGCGACTTCCATTATATAGAGTCTACAAATTCGAAACATTTTTAAATACATTAACATAAACAAGGATTTTAATTTTTTATATTTAAAAATATGTTACTATGAATTCTTCATGTGAAATAGAGAATAAGATGATAGAAATTCCGATAGAAAAGAATTAGAACTGAAATATTTGATATCTACAAATAGATTTCTCATCAACTAAGTTGATCCTTAATCTATTAATTTCTGCAGGCTTTGAACATAATTAAATTTAAGTGGATTTAGACAGTTTAATTAAGTAATGATGATTAATTAATGTAAGATGGAAATATAGTTTTACTATCGTATTTAGAAGATATAATTTGTAAAGGAACAAAACTTTAAACTTCAGTTTCTTTCAGGAACTCCTTGTTTTAATTAATACTGAATATTATTACCCGAGCCTGAATAAGGCTTAAATTTTTACAGAAAGCTACCAATGATTATTTGAAAAGCTATTTACGTAATTACGCAAAACAATGTATGTTATTGTAAAACTAAAAACACTATCAACGAATATCTGATGAATCCTGATTTTTATGCCTTCATAGATTCCAAATTTTCCATGTTAGTCAGTCTTGAACGCACTTGATGTACACTTCTACAGAACGTGCTGAAGACCATTTTTACCATCTTTTCAGTAATTTATGAAAATTAACAGACTTTTTATTTATACGTAAGCTTCCTCTGTACGTTCATGTATTTTTACAAAACCTTGAGTTTGTTTTTAGCAAAACATTTGGGACCAATTTTAAAAGCGACCAAAGCATGTAGTTATTGCGTTTGTCCTGTCCATCCGTAATAACTCCCGAACGGAAAGTGGGATCGGCAAATGGACGGCAAATACACCGTCGTCTTCAGAGGCCCAAACATCGTAGGAATGGGATATTTTCAGGGGCCAACGCCCCCCCCTCCCCACAAAGTTTGAGGCATTAGTGTTGTTTTCATGGAATTTCCGCTATTAGCTTAAAGTTAGAAATGCAACCATTTCATTTCAATTGTCAGCTGTAGCTTGATGGGTAAGGTCTCGGACTCATATCCTGGAGGTTGTCTGTTTGAATCCGTATATCTACTGTTCTGTTTTTTTCTCTCAATGTCCGCGCGGGTTTGTTTTTTTCACTAGCTTTTTTATTATTTTTCTTTACGTTATTGTACTTCCTTTTTTTTATTATTTTTAATTTTTTTATTATTTTTAAGCTTTAACACAAAATTATATTCGCTAGTTTATTGTAGCTTTCGATATCAATTAAATTTGTGTATAGCTAATTTAAAAGCTACCTATTTTTAATGGTAATATTCTTTTTCCATAATTTTCAAAATGGTATAATCAATAAACAAAACAAAAAATGCTAACTAAGCTTTTAATTTCTTTTTCATTTTCACTTCATTTTTGCGAACTTTTACTTTATTTTTGTTGACTTCATTGTTTGCGAAGTCAAGAAATGAAAACAAAAAAAAAAAACCTATTTCCTATAAAGTCGGTTTATTTATTTAATGTGGAAACTTCAACAGTAGTTCTTTTCCTAAAGGAACTACTTTTGTATTATCTTTTCTCTTTTTATTTCCTGTTTACTGAGGTTCTTGTAAAAAAAAATTGCCCTTCAAATTGTTTGTTTGTTCTGAGTGGCTTCATTCAAATAAACAGAATTATTTATTTCTTTTCCTCTTGAAGTACAATAGAAACTGTTAAGTCCCTTTTTTGGTTTTCCTTTTTAGTTCGTGGTCATCAGAGATTGTGTTGTTTCTCATTTGCCATCGGTGACAGAGTTTTCATTTTGTCTTGTTTTTTTTTTGTTTGTTTTTTTTGGTTTATGGTGAAAATTTATTCAGCGTCTAGAGGTCAGTGGAGGATTGCTGTGACAAATGAACAACTGTGGTGAACTTTTCATTGTTACCATATAAGGTGAACTTTCATTTCATAAACAGATCCTTTTCCTACAACTTTTAAGAAATGCATTGCCCGTGGGACTTATCTATATTACGTTATTCATTCACTTCTAGTAACTTCTTTCTTGCTGAAATAACCCTTCCAAGCATTGCTCCTTTTATGAATGCATTGGAGGATCTTAAAGGAATAACTATATTTCATTTAATATACTCCTGAAGAACTTAATATTTTAATTAAGTAATTTTCCTTGTATTCTTTTTTACTTTCCTGAGAATGTGAATGAGCCCGTGTGCGTAAGTGTTTCCTGAATAACTTTGCAGTAAGTTATTCAAATTTTCTCAAATTTACCTTGGGCAACATACGATTTTATTTAGTAAATTCCTCTATTTTACACAAGTTTCATACAGTGTGGCTGGGAAGTACCCCCTATTATGTAGTAATGTAAATATTTAGTATTGAATGTTATTTCAATTGTTGACACTACAATGCAGGTGTTCGTGTTCGAAAAGTCAGACCGTTTCGCCCGACATTTGTCAACGAGTTATCGGATGGAGACCGGGATCAGCGGGTAACAGCATGTTAGCACAATTCCTTAATGCAGTGTCCCGTAAAAAGGAGCTGTTTTCAGATGAATGTGCGATTTATCACAGTACACGCAAGAGGAAGGTTGTCTTTTGGGCGAAAGAGAACTCTCATTACGCACTGGAGTTGAAGAGAAGTCTACCTCACGTAATATGGGCTGCGATGAGATCACGTTATTTATTTGGACCATATTTTTGAATGGTCATGTTAATGGCGAAATTTATTTACACATGTTAGAAACATGAATTACAACCACAGCTTGAAGACGCGGTGGTCATTGAACGCATATGGTTTCAGCAGGACGAGGCACCTGCTCACTTCGCTCTTACTGTGCACGGGTTTCTTCATGAACATTTTCCAGGACGCTGGATTGGTCGCGGTACTCTACCATCGCCTGCTCCATTGAAATGACCACCACGAAGTCCTGACCTCACGATGCCTGACATCTCATTGTGGGTAATCATCAAGGCCTACGTGTCTGAACGTCGTTATGCTACAAATGAAGATATGCGCAATGCAGTTGAGGACGTATTTCGCACCATCACACCGGATATACTCCATTAAAAAAATATGCTTCACATACTGTCATGTAGGACGTGGCGGCGTATGAACTTTGTGTACCGTATGATGACGAACACACAGGCGCATTGGATACTTAAAATGTAAATATTTTCTTATTTCTGGTTATTAATACTAACTATCAATTCAGTGGTACGGGAACTTCCCGGCCATACTGTATGATTAAGAAACACTGTAAACTGTTCAAAACTCATTTTCTTTAACTGAAGAATTTACCAAACTTAAAGTGTCTTTAAATACTTTTATTGCAGGAAATCTATTTGTTCAGTTACCACGAGTACCACCCATTCCTGATTAAATCATTTGAAACAGATAGGATTATAAAAGAAGTAGAAATATAACTAATAAAGAACCAAGAAAGAAAGTAAGTAAGAAAGTGTTGAAGTTATTAAACGAGGAAGAAAAATTAAATAAAGAATTAAAGAAGGAACTGAAGTATGAAGAATATTTGTTAATAATGAAGTGAAATTAAAGAAGATGTTCTTTAGGGAAACTAACAAAGATGATGATGATACTGGCTACATTATAAATTTAAGTAATCGAAAGTTTAATAAAAAGGAGAAACAACTAATAAAAAATAGAGCTATTAAAAAATATTAAAACCAAATTTCACTTAATACAAAAATGAATTGTCAGATATTGATTTTTAACGTAAATGAAATATTTTTATAAATTTCATTTTTTTCCCCACTAGAACAATATACCTGAAGTAAAACAAATGTATTGACTTAATGGATACCCTAGATGGCCTAGAACAACCGAGTCCATCATTAACTTCATTCGATTGGCGAGAAAAGAAACCTTTATTACATCAAAGGGTTCAGTTATTGCTCACTCAGATATTTTTAATTATAAATATCTATTTTTTTGTTCTTATTAATTAAAAAAAATCGTAATCATCTTATTAACAAGATATACTGTAGTTGGCGCGTCAGCTTTCGAATACCTAAGTGGTAAGAAGGTATAAAAAAATTGCTAAAAAAACACAACAATTATTCATTTACTTCTGTTGCCTGTTGTTAGTTCTTTACCTAATGCTTCGACTTTTACCAAAAACAATAGATATTTTCTTTGAAACAATCCACACCTCCTCCTAAAATTTCAGCATTCTAGTTTATCCAGTTTTCGAGCTGTTTTATCCAAAACAGCGGAAATGATTATTTCCATTTACAATTATTTTTTTAAAAAAAAAGTTTTTTTATAATTCTTTTTATTCAAAACAATTATCACTTCTTTTTTCTTTTTTAGGCCTAATGTTATGAGGGCTCAATGTCTAACGTTAAAATAAAGTTAGAAGAACTTAAAGCCTACTATTCTTAAAATGTGATTTCTTAAAATTTACTTATTTATTTTCTTGTTTTGTTTTTTTTCTTTTCTGGTTTTATTAAGTATTAATACCAAAAAAATGACAAAAAACGAAAGTTTACTTTTATTTTCAAATTTTAATATCTACTGAATAAAAAAAAATTAGAATTTTCTGAAAATAAGAAATAATAACCACTACTGAATTTGTCAAAATAGGAATGAATTTAATAATTGACTAAATTCATTCCTATTTTAATAATTAGTTTGTGGTTAAACTAATTAAAGGTTTAGCTAAAAGGGGTTAAAATTACTATGAAATATTAATCGAAATAGGATAAAAAATCCACTGTTAGGATTCTAGGAGAATTTTTATCGCCTCCATGGCCAGCTCAAACTGCATGGAAAGACATGGATTTCACTCGTGCACCCGGAAGTGACCTCCAAACAACAAAACCAACAATAAAAAAAAATAACCGAGATAAACGTAGGTCGAAATATCTTTTCTTAGATCCTGCCAAGATCAAAGGCATTTTAGGAAAGCATCAAAAATTTAAAAAAGAAACAATTAAATGAGTCCTGGTCGAAAACTTCTATGGAAAAGTAGAAGACATTAAATATTGGATTTTTATCAATACAGTCAACACAGGATATTAATCCTGTTTTCTGATCCATTAATTTCAGCATGGTTATGATCGGTTTAATCCGATCTCGACAACTTAGTTAAAATTCAGGAATTCAGGGAAAAAAATAAATTGAATTGAGAAGATTAGATTTCGAAAGTAAAATTAAATTATAAAAAAAAAGATAAAGAAATGTTAAAGAATAACATTTAAGAAAAATAGAATTTAAGTTCTTTCAGAAACGCCTTGTTTAATTATCAATTTACTTCTGAATTGTTTTATTCTTATTTTGAATGACTTTTGTCAGAAGGACTTCCAGGCATGATTAAGAGAGTTACCGTTGTTTCCTTATAGGGCAAACTTTCTTTTGATGAAATCACTTTCGACTGCCATTTTAGAAATGCCCTCTTGGTCTGTTTGGGAATCATTTGGGAGGAATTGAAGTATTGGACAGGAAATAGTGGACAAAAATGTTGGTATTCATATTGTATAATAATTTCTTTTTATTATTTTTAAAGGCCGTGGGTTTACCTCACTGAAGCCTATTTTACAATCTTTATTGAAGAACAGTGGCCTGGAAAAGAGAAAGAGAAGTGTGAGACAAACATAGGCTAGAAAGGAAACATCCTTGCCGATCCGAGATTCGAACCGAGATTGAGATGTATCTGTCAATTTAGTAAGCCATCGCTCAGTTGTGCCTAATGAACAAATGAACAGCATCCATTAACAACAAACGGACAAAATTCCTGAACTAGCTATCATTCTTTATGGAAGAGATTCCCAAACTTTCTTGATACGCACCACCTTTAGGGTCCTCAGCAATTTTTTCAGCAGTCTCCGAACAATTATAAAGTGTAATACTGTAAATAACATTTTATGTAATGATTTAACAAGAGAATCATCCTGCATCGAATGCTGAAAGTTCAAATACCAAAAATGCCATTTTAGATTTGTCATTGAAGTAAGCATTCTCCATGGCGTTGGGTGGTAATTAGCAGATGGCACGAAGATGTCTTTGCTGTTCATTAATAGATGTTGAATTTGTCGTCATGATTGCTGTCCTTAAGTACTGACCATCTCATACTATCGCATCTGGTGCCGAAATTGTATTTGTATCTTTTAATCAAAAGTACTGATTACAAATTGATATTCGTGAAAGAGGTCAACTTTTCAATTGTTTTCTTGGATGCTTCCAGAAAAAGCTTTGGTAATTAAATCTTAACCAAATTCTGACCTGAAAAATGACAGCTTGACTGAATTTTCGAATTACCATCCTTAGATTTCACGAGAAATGTCAAACAAAGAAGTTCAAAAAAAAAAAAAAATAGGAAAAATAACATTTACTATTTTAATTAATTAAAAAATATTTTCTGATCTGATGATCGAATAAATTACTTCTGTGTAAGATATTATTTTACATTTAAAAAATACACTGTATGGCTTAAAGTATCCGGAAACCCCGTAGTCGGAACGGGGAGGCTCCTGAGGCACATGTTAATATGATGTCGGTTCCCCTTTTGACAGCCTGTACACGTCTGGAAAGACTTTCACCAGGTGATCGCAGGAACTGACTTCCATGCGGCCATGACAGCTGAAGTGAGTCCAGCCACGAAAGATAGGCGATGTGGGTGGGCACGAAATCTGCGTTTTATTTCGTCTCACAGATGTTCAATAGGGTTGAGATCGGGGCTCTGAGACGGCCAGTCAAGTTGTGGAATACGGGAGATTTATACTTCTGGAAGAGAAACGGGCCTTTCCCCAAACTGTTGCCTCAGAGTTGGGAGGGCAGCGTTGTCCAGAATGACCCGATACATCGCAGAGTTCATGTTGCCCGTCACAAGAACTCAGAGACCCTGGCCGAATCACGAAAAAAAACCCACATTGGCACAATGCAGTCGGATAAGAAGTGTTCGCCGGACATCCGCCAAACCCAAATGCGTTCATCGGACTGCAAGATCGTGAAGCGAGATTCATCAGTCCACAGAACGTGTTTCCACTTCCCCACAGTCCAATGGTGGCGGTGAGTTGTATCATTGCAACCGACGCTTCGCATTGACGGCGGAGATGTTCAGCTTGTGAGCGGCCGCACGGCCGTGAAAACCCAAGTAGTTTAGGTCTCGGCGAACAGTACTGCTACTACCGACGGATATTGCAACTCCGTCGTCACCACTATCAATGGAGACTTGCGATTTTGCTTCCGTACTCTCTTCATTGTTCGACGGCTACGGTCAGTCAGTTTTCTCAGTCTACCATTTCGTGCAGTTTCACTGCCTCGACGTCTCCATTTTACAATTACATCCCTCACGGTTGATTTCGGCACGGTGGCATCTGATCACGCCACGTTCGAATCACTGAGCTCGCCTGACTTACTCATTTTATCGGGAACGCAGAATTATAACCACCCAAGACCCCACCAATGCTTTTATACCACGCATAAAACCTCCTGACCTGCCCAATCCATTTCGTCGGAAGGGTGTCCGGATACTTTTGGATTACTGTATTCCATAAGCAGATATTAACCTTTCTACTGATTTGAATCTACGAAGATGTTCCTCAACTGTTCAATAGAATAATTAGAACTAATCAATCTTCAAATTTAACAAACATATTTTAAAGACATGAAGAAAATAGAAATTAAACTTCAAAGTGTTATTTTTTTATCATTAACTTTTAATTTACAAATATAATATTAAATTTGTGTTGCTGATATTTAATATTAGTATAATAATAGTTATATAAACTTAAATGATAACACTTTTCTTGTTTACTTTATTTTTTATTATCTTACTAAATTTTAAGAAATAACAAAAGGAAATTCAGCACATGCATATAAAAGGAAAGAGAAATTGCCTTTCTGATTCGATTACGGGAAGGAATTGGGGACGGCCGTTTCGTCCTTCTACGGACTAAATAATTTACAATTTAAACTTGGAGATGTATTTCAAAAAAATAATTTTTTTTTTTAAATTAATATTAAAAATATAGAACTCAATATGATAAATATATTTAAATATAAAGAGAAAAATTATCTACGATATCTGGGCTCAATAAGATCAAGAATTTTTTCTTCCTATTGACTGATGGCAGAACTGACTGTAGAATGGAGATCAAAATACATGTGCCTGTATTTTAAGTAAATAAGCTACATAATAATTATTTTTTTATTAGTAATATTATCAGCCATTTTAACGTATATTTTAACCATTTTAACGTAGCCATTTTAATACTCATATTACTTTAAAAGTGAAGAAAAATTACAAGAACCCAATTTAACGTGTAGAAATTTTTTAATAAATGAAAACCAACGCTGCACATAAATAAACAAAAACATGCCTTTTGAGTTTGTCAAAGGAGGGAATTGGGAACGGCCGTTTCGTCCTTATTGGGAACTCAGCCCGACCCATCCTTCCCGACAACAAACCCAGAAAGGCGTGAAACTGGAATGGAAGTCATACTCTCCCCTGACAAGTGACTCCCGATCAAAAAAACGACAATTAATAGTAAGTGCGAAACTGCAATAGAAAAACCTTGAGTCTAATGATCATCAGGATTCAAAAGCCAAAAAAACATAATAATCACAAGAACATAATAAGGTGCAAGAAATTTGTTAAAAAATGAAAACCAACGACTACACCTAAATAAACAAAAACACTGTCAGGTGTGAGGGTGACTTCCATTTCTGTTTACGCCTTTCTGGGTTTGTCGTCGGGGAGAATGGATCGGGCTGATGAGTTCACAATAAGGACGAAACGGCCGTTCCCAATATCCTCTGTCGACAAACTCAAAGGCGTGTTTTTGTTTATTTATGTGCAGTTGTTGGTTTTCGTTTATTAGTGAAGAAAAATGTTCAAGTAGAATACGAAGACCCTTAGGAAGCTCAGTCAATAAATATGTTAAGATTAATTCAACTCAGATCAAATAAAGTTATTTTTAAAATATATTTTAATAAATTTGTTAAATATATAATATTAATAAAACAGCAGTATCCAGACTGTCGCTTTATATTCAATCACTCAATCTAAAACACTTCCTCAAATACCCATAAACGTTGGTTTGAGATATGGTGATAAGCTCCCATTTATGTTCTCTCTTCATGAATTCTGTTCATTTTTTAGAGAGACTTTTCTATTAAATATTAGGTGACTGCATTAAAACTGTTTTGCACATCTGATGTTTATAGTACAGATGCCAATGGAAGTGAGGTTCATCAAAACATTAATGTGTGATTGTGTCATTTTCAATCGTTAAATGAATCTTCTTGCAATTTGGCTTGAATCTTTAAAGATCACAGATGATCTAACTTTTAAAATTTCTTTTGTTTGGTTTCTTTTATCATGAAATTAGTGTGAGAAAGTGACAAAAGTTCCTACAGGAAAGCATTGAAACCTAAATAATGCATTCTATCGTAAGCTGCTTATTCATCCTAATAATGTTTGGGCGAACTAAACATGATTAAAAGTAATTGAATTCGGACAATTTAGGTAAATAATAAAAAGCTTTTTTTCGAATGAAATAAAACAATATCAGTTATTTTTATTCGTCAGTATAGAAAACTTAATGCAGATTTTTCATTAATTCTATTCATTCGTTCTATTCATCCGTGACCATCGTCACTACTTCCATCATCAGCGATCTTACTCCATCCATGGACATCTTTTTTTTTAATTTGTAGCATTAATATGCGATAAATAGTAAATAAGGTCACTGTACTGACGATAGTCATGGATAAGGATAATGATGGCATTTGACAGATTTTGGACTTTCTCAGGTGGCTTAGGTTGACATTGGAGAAGTTAAGAATCGTGAGGAGAAGCTCCTTCAATTTTCATTTGGATATAATTACGACGCCTTTCAAGAACTTTTGTGTGTGATTTTAGATGGTAGCATTATTGTATTATTTGGAAACAAATGCACCTTACCACATCACAGTGACGTCACTTGCAAACGGTAATAAAATCGTTATGAAAAAATAAATGCAATTGAAGAGGGGAAGTGTGTATTCGCACATAATAACCCTCACCAACCACACACAAAAAAAAACTAAAGACTAAAACTCTTCGTAACTTATAGTAACTTATAATCAATACATCACAACTACTTCTGATTATTCATAGGCAATATCGAAAAAATATAAACCAATCAGAAGCCTGGGATACCGTTCACTATGTTTTATCTTTAAAGACATTTTGATGTACTAATACTTAAAACTTCACAAACTTACGATAAATTGAAACATTAGTAAAGATTCCATTACGGACAGTCCACGCAGCTTGCACTGTGAACACTATCTAAGGATCTGGAGATACCATTAGGTACGGAGGATATTCTTTTTATAATGGATTGGGTCTACTGATATCAGGAGATGCCAAGGTGTCAGACAGGGAATATGGAAGGTGTTAAAGTGCATTGTGGAATGTTACATTGCTTTCTATAGACAACAGTACAGTCTTACAGTTGTTCATCGTGCCAGACTTGCGCAGATTGGCTTTGCTGAATAATAAGGAGGACTTCTATTATCTTGCCTAGCGTCCACGTTCTCCAGCCCTCAATCCCCTCGATCATATATGGGATATGCTAAAAACAACTAAGTAGTTGAAGTCTTATTTTTATTAAAGATCACAGAATTGCGTGATATTTTGCTGTAGGAATAGCTAAACTCAGACCTAAGTATTTCTTAGATTCATGCCATATCGAATTGATATTACAAATGTCATTCGTAATGAGGACCCGCGACATATGCACTGAAAACCACGAAAACAGGATAGGTTTAGAGACCTTCTAATGTCAGGTTACTTGACATAGTATCTAGATGGCCCCAAATTGTTCGATATACATGTACAGGTGCAAATATCGAGGGTAAATTCTGAATTGCAATGCCACTTTTGAGTAGATATTCTAACAAGTGAGCAGTCACTGATATTGTGGTTACAATAAAGGAGTTACAGATTCATTAATATCACGGAGGTTTATAGAATCACAATAATTCCTTAGTAAAAAAATAAATTATTATTCGCCATCAGTTGGTTAAGCAGAACGCAATATCATGGCAAGTATCTACTCGTTATTTTCGAAAGCACTTTCCTTAATAACGAATCCACGTAATACCGTTATTTGTCTTCGCTTTTTGAAGAAAGATAGACGTCTTAATTATCGACGATCCTGTAATTGCCCATATTTACAAGCAAATAAAAAAATTAATGTTTAATCTCGCCTAGATCCCGGGCCCAATATCATCATATCGAAAATAGCAAGAATATTCCTTAATATAAACTTAGAACTATTTCTTACCTGTATTACAGCTAAATTTTAATCGCCAATTGGATATTACCAGGAATTTCCTAGAAGCCATATTCTCCGCATGAACAAAATGTCTCGTGAATACTTTTAGTTTCATTTGTTTAAAAACGATTTTAAACAATAATCTACATTTGAACACTAAGCGTGCAATAATGAACTTATTGGACTCGATGTGAAGTTGATTTGGAATTTTTTTTTCATTTATTCTCAACTGGTTTGTTTATAAACCGTTGGGTTAATGTTGAATTATCGATTGCAAGGAAACGTAAGTTAATTTTACAACACTAATAATATATAAAATCATTAAAATTGACAAATTTAACAAATATTAAATATTAATATATACGGTATTTACCTAAATATTTTTCATCGAGTTACTAATTACATGCTATTTAAGCCTAAAAATGTAACACTATCCTACGAGTAATATTGAATATTGTAACAACGATACTTTCTTAATAAATAGAAAATAAAATGTATACTTTTTTTCCTGAAATGTTAAAAATAAGCAAATATCTTTAACGTGTTTTTGTTAAAAAGAATTTAGGGCTTTTTCTACGTTTGGAAGGAATAAATGGAAGGATAAATTACATTTTATTTTATAATCTTTACATAGTTGTAGAGATGAATTATTATAATTTGAGATAATATCGAGCAAATCAAGACTTTACTTTTAAATAGTTTAAAATAATATTTACAAAGTTTCCTTTTGTAAATATATGAGGTTGATCAGAGAGAAACTTTACAACATTTACACTAAAAAAATACTTACACAGAACATCTAACAATTGGAAATTAAGAGAATATTAGTTATTGAGAACCAATTGATTCGAAAACACTTAGTTAATTAATATTCATTCTTGGCATTCTTTCTCCTGGTCAGGGGATGAACTTATGCTCTTCACTGTAAAACATGCATAGGTCCAAACATGTATCTATACCGCTCTATGGTAATTTTATTATCTCCGTTGTTAATAAGAGGGTTACTTTCATTGGTTCCGGGATAGTGGAGTGAGGGGTGAAATTTGAAATGCACCTCATTTGACAGATAGTTACCATTAAACGTCAACAGTCATTTTTTGCCATCTTATGTTCATCCCCTGAAACAGTGCAACCTAAATATGCAATTTTCTTAAAAATTAGATAAAAAATTTCATTTTCCGTGAATACGATATTATATTAAGTTTTTCTGAATCGTTTGGTTGAATAATAGCGAATGGTAATCTTAATTTGAATGGTTTGCGTTCTTTATAATTAATTAGAAAAAACTAACAATGCAGAAAGAAAGTAAAATTGATACAGGCATTTTGAAAACAGTCGCCATTACAGTAAATTGTAAAATCGTATGGAAGGAATGAATCTGCGTTTATTTGATCAAAGTTTCTCTTACGCCCCCTCGCTATTTTTTATCGTGGCATAATATCGGTTGATATTAACAGCATGCTAGGTAGTCCATCAGTTATTTACCTAATCGAGTGCCATAAACAGATCTTCATTTGTCCATCAGAGGGTGTCACTTCGAATTAACACTCAGTGGGATTGAAGTGATGAAACGTTGTGGCAGTGATGGGACGAATAAAGTTATGCCCTTCTCTCCAAGAAAGATCATTTGCATTGTTAAACTGTCACAGGGAACCTCCTGCTTAATTCACCCTTCAGATCATGTGACACTAAACACTTCAATTCTCTTATGGATATAAATATGAATTCTCACCTATTTTGGAAGAGCATTAAAAAATACATCAAATAGGAGAATGAAGGCTGAGCCAAGAAGTCCAGCGGAGTTATTTTTGGGGATCCCGGAGGTCATCCGATGGAACCTCCGCGGCCAATACAACGGGAGAATCCAGTTACTCCCGAACTTCTCACTTCCAACGCGGAGGCGCACCACCTGCTAGAAATGACAACGGCGCTGCAGGAGTTCCAACTGCTAAGTAGCAAAATGTTGCAGCATATCCAGGAAAGTTGAGTCTGTTACCGTTTATTCCACGAAAAAGAAGGACCCTACTCCTCGATCTACCATGAGTTTGCACCATACATTAACTTTTGGACTGTCTCTGATGTGCACATGAACAGCATATGGATTTTCAGAATTCTGCCATTGTGACGATTGACAGAACATAACAGGTGGAAAGCCGCTTCATCTGAAAAGAAAATGTTTCGCAGATAGTAACACTTTGTGGACCGTCGAACGTGGAATGTGCAGCTCTCTGAATGCAGTCTGATAGACTTATGTGGACTTAGCTGAAAAGTTTCCCTGATTTGCTCGACGTTGTTGTCATTCAATGTCTGTTTTCCATTTCCTTTTCGTCTGTGCTCACTGCCGGTCTCCAAAACGTTGTGATACTAGTCTTTGATAGAGTTCTTGCTTAGCACAACCGATTCATGCTTGGCAAACCCCAACACCACTAGCGTTTTTTTGTTGATCGGACGCCGTTTTTACTTCTGCGACTGCAGCGCCTTAACTAATCAAGGTGCTACAATTTCATTAAAAATTCTTTTGAGTTGTTTTCTTCTATTGGCGTTCATTCTCCTATCTGGTGTAATTTTTTTAATGTTCTTCCAAAATAGGTGAGGTTTCAAGTGGAAACCCTATATATCAATAATATAAGTTTTAAAGAAAATCGCCGTCATTATTAATATGACGCCGTCTTAAATAATAAATTACCGGTTCTATGTATCCCGGAAATCAAGACAGCAGCCGCTATTTTAGAACCAAGGAAAGTTTTGTTAATAATGTATCCATGGAAAATAGTGATGTTTTTCCTCTTTCCAGGAAACCTGACACATTTATCACAGCAGATAAACATGAGATGGATTTTCCTGCAAAACATGGCCGAAATTTTCCTACAGAACTTAAGCCGAAATAAGTCGCTCCATCCACTTGCATTTCTCGCGTGAATATCATTATTTTTCCTGCCTACGCTATATTCCTCCACTGTAAAAAGTGTGGAAGACAAAATCTGAAATTATCTCAAAAATAGAAAAAAGAAATCTCGATTTTTCATGGGTATGTTATTAAGGAAAGGTTAAAGTTCAGATCGTTTCAAATTAATATATCTTTTTAAGAATCTAAAATTTTAAATATGAAAGGGTTAAATATGTAGCCAATTTTTTTAACATTATTATTATAATTTGCCTATGATTATTGAAATTCATATTTAATTTCAAAAATAGTCAATATCTTAAAATAGGCTCTACACAAGCCGTATAACGAATAACATAAATGCTCATTATGTAAAATTATTTGTTGAACTTAACAGAAATTAAAGAAAATCTTTCTGACTAAGAGAAAAAGAATCTTTACCGAACTGTATTTTCAGCAATTTAAAACTAAAATTTCAAAAATTAAAGAAAAGACTAATTAACTATATAAATATTACTAACCTTGATGAGGGATTTTTCCATTTGAAATTGATTCGATATTTCGATTCGGACCCTTGAGCCTTATTCAGGGGAATTGCATAAGGAATTCTGCGCAATTATAAAGTCCTAATTCTACTGAGTGCGACAGGAGTCTTTATTATGTAGTTCTCAAACGTCTCCTGACAAAAGCTCAAAGGGATGAAATGTCGAATTAAGTTCATCCGAAATAGAAGAAGCTGACATTATTTGTAAATTTAATTATCATTGCTTACTCCTCCTTCAGATTCAGGTTAAAGAAAGGTTATAATAAAAAAACAAACAAACTCAGATTAAAATATTTTAATTTTTTTTTCTTTTTATCACTGGAAGATAGAATCAGAAGTTTAAACAAAAGGAGTTATTACAAAACAGGAGCTTATATTGACTGCTTTTCTAATTAAATAAAATGAATATTAGTAATATGGATAAATAATGATAAGGAATAATTATTTCCTAATATTCAAAGCTTTCATATTTAAAATTGTCATCACTGTGGGATGGTTTGAGGAATATGACGATGACTTTTCCTCGGATCTCAGCCCGATTGAAAATTTGTGGGATGAGCTGGAACTTGCTGTTCGCTCCAGACCTACATCTCATCAAATCTTCAGGAACTGCGTGATTCACTCATGTCTGCATAGCACACAATACCTCAACAACGTTTTCAGCAACTTGAATTCATGCCTCGACGAAATCAGGTTGTTTTGAGGGCTAAAGGAGACCCAACACGCTACTAGGTAAGTGTACCTAATAAAGCGGCCGGACAGTATAGATATTGATTTTTTTTTTCCCAAGATATTCCAACTAAAAAACTTCCAATGAGACGTGTAAACTTTGGTTTTGATCGGCCCTTACATTGTTGCTTATTATTTTCTTATTTTTATTAAGAGCTCATTTGAGTTCTTAAAAGCAAATATTTCAATGACATGCTTTGTCTTTTTGATTTACAGTAACTTGCTTGGCCTTGTTTTGGACATGAGCGTCAAAGTCTCGTGCATCATCTGCTTTGAAAGCCTCTTCGATAATAGTAAAGTGTGCACCACAAGCTGTGGTCATCTGTTCCACCGCGCCTGCCTCAACAAATGGATGGGAAAGAGAAAACTGTGTCCAGAATGCAGGCAGGAGATCCTCAAAGGAAGTGAAGTCACGCTGTTTTTCCACATTGATTCCCCTTCCTCAGCTGAGAAGGAACACAGAGGCCCATTGACAAGGTATAGAACCCGTTGGCTTAAACAGAGACGCCCCATCAGTAATAATAGGCAGCAAAATGCAGTGAGACCAACGAAGCAGCTGCATACAAGAGTACTACCCATTTCTTTATATTACTATAGATTCCCTAACAGTCGTTTGCTGTACTATTATTACCGGCAAGTGGATCATAATATCTATTTCCCTTGAGTAGCTTTTTAAACAGTTAATTTGTAAAGTAGCGCAATGCTAAGTAATAAATAATATAAAGTTAAAGTATATAGAAAATATTTTAGTTTTCAGATTGTAGTATTTTCCTAGGAAACTGAGCCTTATCAAATCAGTAAGTTTCTGGGTATTAAGAGATCGTGATTTCTCGAGAATTTTTCAGTTTTGTGATTCGAGTTTTCTTGTTTTCTGCACTATTTTTATCTCGAAAATTCATGTGTTATTCTGTTTCTCGAGAAATTTCGAGAACGAAATTACAAATAGTTGCCTCGTAATAAATACTTTTATTAATTATTAATGTAAAAAAAGGAAAAAAAAAAGCCACACACATAAAAATCACTGAGCTGCTTTTGGAATTTTGAATCACGACAGACTGTTTCTGGTCTTTTAGCCATCATCAGTTCTAGTATCTGCAGCTCAGTGAACGCAACAAAATATAAACAAAAGACAAGTAAACAAAACAATGGCCCTTCATGTGAAATGCAGTAACAAGAAACCCATAAAGCCCATAAAAATAAAAATGGGCAAAATGTTAATCCTACGCTAGTAACCACTAGCTTAGAAGGGATTTAACTATAATTCACACAGATACATAATGGGAAAAATTTAATGTGCGATAAATTAAAATACAAATAAAAACGCGCACAAATAAAAATCACTTGAGCTGCTTTTGGAATTTTGAATCACGAAAGACTGTTTCTGGTCTATTAGCCATCATCAGTTCCAGTATCTGCAGCTCAATAAAAGCAAAAAAATATGAACAAAAGACAAGTAAACAAAACAATGGCCCTTCATATAAAATGCAGCAACAAGAAACCCATAAAACCCATAAAAAAGAAAACGGGCAAAATGTTAATCCTACGCTAGTAACCACTAGCTTAGAAGGGATTTAACTATAAATCACACAGATATATAATGGGAAAAATTTAATGTGCGTTAAGTTAAAACACAAATAAAAATCACTGAGCTGCTGTTGGAATTTTGGATACCTGGAATTCAAGTCAGACTGTTTCTGGCTGATTAGCCATCATGAGTTGGCTTTATTTGTAGGCATTTTTATTCCTTTTTATACCTTACTAATTGTTCCACGCAAAGTAAATTTTCCCATTACTTTTATTAATGAAAAAAATACTGTAGGAAGGGATTTCATGTCAGAAGTCCCAATGCTATAATAAAAACTAAGATAATCTGAAAGTCACTGCATATATAACATTATACAATTATTTAAAAACATACCAGTGTTACTGATTTACTAAAGGATATTCTGCAAATTCAAGCTTATCGTAAAGTAACTTTACCTCATTTTAAATTATCTGATAGTAATGAAATGTGGTTTGATATCTGACTAACACTTTGAAAGAACTATTTAATAACTAACCCATTTTGAGTTTTTTTTTTTTTTTTTTTTTTTTTTTTTTTTTTTGTTTTTTTTTAAAGTCGGAAAAAAACAAAAAATAAAAGACTGTCTTACTTTTAAATTCTGATATCTGCTGAATATATATAATAAAAAAAATCCATCTGCTGAAAGAAAAATAATTAATTCCACATTATTTCGTATCGTGCTAATTAATGGATTAACTAAAGGATTAATATACATTATTTAGGATATCGATAAAGTCATTCTTTAGGTTGCTATTTGTTACTATGGAATTTTTGTCATATTTTGTGCTAATTTCTCGAAAAGGACTATTTGGGAAAGATCACAAGTACAGGCTGATTCAAAATGAATGGTGCCAAAGTAAAGATCTGTAGCCAGAGTCACAAAACCAGTAAACGGCCAGTCACTAAAAATAATGAAGGTCGTAAGTATCAATTTATTGTGTGTATGTTTGTTTAGGACACTATACTAACGGAAGCTTATTTATTAATTATTAATTCCAAGACAAGGCCATTGTTGCTCTGGCCTCCACGATCGTCCGATTTAGCATCCTGCGACTTCTTTCTGTGGGGCTACAACAAAGACTCAGTGTATCTGCCCCCAGGCCACAATGACCTACGACGTCGCATCAATGAAGCAATGGAGGTGATATCCTAGAATATGCTGGCACGCATCTAGGCCGAATTAGAGTACCCTCTCGACATCTGCCATGTCACCATTATATCGGCGCTCCACATCACTCATTTGTAATGTACAGGTAAAACTTGGATAGTTAATGAGACTTTTCATGTTAATAAAGTAGCGTTAGATTCATTCAGTTACGAATAAATTAGCTTTAGTATTGCACCATTCATTTTGAATCACCCTGTGTAAATAATAGATTGAAACTAGTCCTTCTTAAGTTTGAAGAAGAATAGTTCAAAGCTAGTGGAGTGGGAGTGGAACATATATACACATACAGAATGAGCCTAAATTTCGAAGCAAAGTAGACTCCCAAAAAACTAGAAATGTTTTTAATTTCATTGTTAGTTCATACGTTTTACTGTTAAGTGGACAATTCTAAAAAGTTTGATAAAAAACACAAAACATAAGGTTTAAAAATATAACTAAAAACACATACATACGGGAAACTTTTCGGATCCATTGCGGCCTCCTTTGTCAACCTGTAGCACAATGTTCAGGGCTCAGTATAAATGGGGAGTCTCCAATCAATCCACAATGACCTCAAATTAATTAACCAATGGACTTTCTTAATTCCATTCCTTCAATGGGGACGATCCGGATGAATTGATTTTTGACTTCATGGAAACTTTTCAAGATTCAATCGAGTCGTTGTCGAGTTGTTACATTTTTTAAACTTTTGTGTTTTTTATCAAGCTTTTTATAATTCGTAGTTGAAATTTTTTCTTTGAAATCACAGAGTGAAGATGACAAAAAATTTCCTTAGAAAAACGTTAGAAACAAAACAATAATGTAACAGCGAATACCAATCTACTCATTCCTTAGGATTTGTGTAATTAAAATTAATCACATTTAACCAACATAGTAATATGGATTGAATTGTATTGCTGTTCTGAAAATGATAACTTTCTAATGTTTGTATTCTGCAGATATCATTTAAACGTAGACTTTTCTTTCATTGCGGTTTTCACAAAAAAAAAAACGAAAAAGACAAGATAAGGAAGGTAGATGTTAAGTTCTTTAAAGAACTTCATAATTTTTAGCCTCAGGAAGCTTATCAGATGACATTAAAACAGTAGACATACAATAGACAGGATCATCTAACTGCTTTCTTTATTATATAATTTAATTATTTTTTTAAACTTTAATTATTATTTCTTAACGTTCAATAGGGTGATGGATAATGGAAGTTCTACTGTAATTGCATGATACGTTTATATCTTTGTTTAGTGACTGCTTTACACGATCTCGAGAACTCGTCCTCAAGCCGTAAATTGCTCGAAAAACTCATACTTCCTCAAAAATCCTGCCATTTGCTCTAAACAAGGTGTGTTCTAATTTGAGGCAAGTTTTAGTAGCGCCCCTAGCGGCAAGGAAAATTGATTTGAAAAACTGCGACAGCAAAAACTGCCGATGAAATCCGTTGTTGTGTTTCAGTTACGGCCTCATTCATCACCTTCCCTTCCCTTCCTAAATTAAAGTTATTTCCTTTCATTTTTTAATTTTAAAGTGCTGTAGGATGAGTTAAGCATAAACTGACAAGACTTCCCGATTTTAATACATTTGTTCCGCTGTCCCACTAAAGTTCTTGGGGACACTACTGTAAAATGTCCCGCTTTCAAAATATGGCGGACCCAGATAAATTATATTCATAGATAAGTAGATACACATGTAAAAAAGAATAGAGAGATATCAAGACATAAAAAAGCTTTTATCAGATGATTCTTTTGGCTATTTGCTTTAATATAGATGTTTATGATATTTTTTTTTGTATCTTTGAAGTTAAAATTTATGAGTATATCGCTCGTTTGCTGCAACAACCATATAACTCAAAAATGATCATTTTTGGGTTGTTTGCAAAAAAAAATGGGTCTTTGGAGTTCTTTCTGCTGGTAGACGACGTAACTCAGCTTCTAAAACTCGCCATGAGAGACCAGTTCTATCAGTATTGCATCATTACATTTCATTCACTCAAAAAACAATATTTTCCAGAAAAGAAGTTTGATTTTTCTGGAAAATGTTGTTTTTTTTAGTTATGCCATTGTTGCAGCAAATGAGCTATATCCAATCTTAGGCACATATTTCTTAAGCAAACTTGAGCATTGTACGGTTATTAATTGAAGAGGACCTTAGTAATTAGCATTCAGCTGAGATATAGAACCATGGCAAAAAGGAAGTGTTCTTTCAACACTGAACTGCATTTCCCTTATATAACATTGATACTGCTTAAAATGAAAATGTTGATATACACAAAGTATCCGGACACCAACTGTTGTATAATCAGAAAGTCATGTGGCAACTATAAATAGGATTCCCAGAGATGTTCTACGGGATTCAGATCGGGGCTCTATGAAGGTCATTGCAGTAGTTCAACACCCTTCTCAAACCACGGCAGCAAAGCCTTCGCCTGTGGACAAAACAGTTATTCTGTTGATCAGAAACGATCTATCCCTGAACTGTTGCAGTGGGTGGAAAGCACAGAATTGTTAACAAAGTCGACATACATCTCAACGTTCATGTTTCCGGTCAAAGGAACTAAGGGACCTAGACCGAACCACGAGAAACGGTCCCAAACCATGATGCCTCCGTCACCAAACTTGACAGTTGCCACAATACACGCGGATAGGAAGAGTTCTCCTGGCATCCGCTAAACCCAGACGCGTCCATCGGACTGCCAGACCGTGTAGCGGGATTCATCAGCCGAAGTACTTGTTTCCACTGCTCCACAGTCCAGTGGCGGTGCGCTTTGCACCACTGCAACTGCTGTTTAGCATTAACCTTGCGTATATTGGGCTTGTGAGCTGCCGCACGAACATGCAAACCTATGTGTTCCAATTCCCGAGAAACAGTCCTGATACTAGCGATGATGTCTGAAGCTGTTTGGGACTCATTAGTGATCGTTGCTTCTTCAGGGTTCGACGGCTGCGATCTGTGAGTTTCTTTGGTCTACCACTGCGATTTCCTGCCGTTGTAAATCCCAGACGTTTCCATTTGATCGCACCTATAGCAAGGCCGCAATATTGCACGAACCGATTTGCTGCAGAGATGGCATCCAATGATGGCATCCAATGTTCATGCAACGTTCAAAATCACCCAGTTCTGCTGACTTACTGATTATATGTCTAAAGCCCATTTACGACCGCTCGAAGCTGCGGTGACCATTTTTATCTCGTTCTACGACGTCATAGCACGCGATAACAGCTACATCCACTTCTCCAGAGGGATGTCCGGATACTTTTGGCCAAATAGTGCATATACTTTGGAGATACCCATAAGTTCGACGTCCATAAGTTCGTTTGTAATTCAGAAAATCTAGTCATTTTCTTCGAACATTAATAGCAAAACTAAAGCGACCTATTTACGTAAACGTCGCATTTAATCGCGTTATCAATGAGAATAAAAGTGATTTGTCAAACTTCCCTTGTCTGTGTAAAATGGCGCCGATTTCATTGAGCGACATCAGGCAATTTTCTAGACCGTTTTGAGCAAGTTTTCGAGCACGTGTAAAGAAGCCATAAGTGTAAGAATTTGATAACGTCAGTTGCTGCACAACTAACATCTGGTCTGATTTTTTTTTTTTTAATCGTAGGTCCAAAAGCAGGCAGCTCAATGTTGACGCTAGACAAAGGTTATTTTCCACTTCCCCCGGAAAATCAAAAAGTTCACCGCTAAGGAGAAAAACCAGCGGGAGGCGTGAAAAGAGCACTGAAACCAACCCACATCCAACGACTCAATCAAACTGGTCAATGGTCTTTCTCTTGTTTCTGCTAATAATGATTTTATGTCTGTTGCTTGAATATTTTTTATCTACATAGAAAATACTGTGTTTGAAATAAATAAGAAAAATTAAAAGAAATCAGTGAATTTAACTAATTTTCCTAGTGTAAAAGAGATATTTAGAGATGTGTATTTTGCTATTATATGCAATTTTATAAATTCCTTTTGTGTAATGTTCAATTAGACTGCGTATAATAGAAGGTGGAGGAGATGTATATATGTACTGCCGATGTAAACAAGTCGAATTGATTTTTTAATACAATCGCCGCTTTCTTAAGACGAACTAAATCATTAAATATATCATTAAATTACCATAAAGTAGGTAATTATTTCTATAATGAAAGTTCAAAAATAAAGTTGAAATTGCAGCAAGAACTTGCTATGTCCGAATTCGAAATCGGTGATTGAAAGGTAAACGAAAAATTGGTCAATATTATAAATAACATTAAAATCTTATTTAAGATTTTTTTAAATTTTAAAACCAATAAAATGAGTGATATAATTGGAGTGCTGTTGGAGTACCTTTTAGGGTGTTCCTTTAGCACACCCACACGAAACGTTCTGGCTACGTATATGATATCATTAAGCCTTTTAGTTAATCTATTCCATTACTCAAGGGTAATTAAATTGATAAAAATTAAAAGACTTCAAGAATTTAACTAAATAATGAGAATTTTAAGTAGTTTATTTGAGAAAGTAGTTCTTCCAACTTGCTTTTATTGAATTTTAATAAAATCTGCAGGAACGATGGTTATTCATGAAACTGGAAAAAACTACCGTCTGTCTTTTCCCAATCACATGATCGTCAGTTTCGAATTATCCCAGCCAATATTCAATATTGCATCGCTGTTTCCATCAAATCGGTCTTTTTGAAAATAAAAACAAAACACAACATAAGTGCAACGAAAAGCACTATTTAACGTCCATAATAATTCGTTATTACTTTTCCCTTACTGCAAAATTGTTCTGCAATCCTAATGATTATTGCAAACTACTTACTGGAAAATGTTTTAATTAACGAAATTTGTATTTTTGGTTTTTGAATTTCTTTCGTGTTTCGACATTTCTCGTTAAATCTCAATAGTAACGATGGTTTTTATGAATTCAATTGTCCTGCCGCTTCAGATATGCAGGAGTGCCCACGCGGGGGAATCACGGCGCAGGCTGAACCATTGAAATTTTTGGGGAGGGGGGGGGGGTCAAAAAAATCAAAAAGAGTGTAAAAGGGGTTTTTTTTTTTTTTTTTTTTTGGTTGTTGATTTGGAGAATCTAATGTTTTTCGGGGGTGGGGGAGGGCGCCAAAAAGGTATTGTGCCCCGGGCGCCAGTTATGCTCGCTACGCCACTGAATTATATGGAACTAAGCGATTTCAGCGCTGTCGGCCAGTAGCGTAGCTAGAAATTTTGGGCCCTAATGCAAATGTAGGTCAAGCCTCCCCCCCCCCCCCCCGCCAAACCTTTGGGGGGGGGGGGGGGCACCTCTGAGATATATACACAAGAATTCTGTTGAAATTTGTTAGCGTTTCTGGAAGAAAGCATTCTGTAAAGATAATTATTTGTGTAGTAGGCCAACCAGTTATTCTTATTAAAAAGATACTAACATGGTTATATGGTTTGACACTGATGTCAGATTCCTACTCGTACGATAACACTCTCATTGCCAGAAATCGAGTCACAAGGAGATGTCTATTAGAGTCACAAGCTAATAGACGAAATAAATGAAAACCATGTCAGATACCAGTAATCTTATGATCATCTCTCGGTTACAGCCCAGTGGCATCAAAATTTCTTAATTTCAATGACAAGTCTTAAACTTTAACTTAAAACAACATATTCGAGTACAGAAAAAAAAAACTGTTCCAAAGGTGAATCCCTCGAGGTGCTGAGATTGAACCAGGGTACATCTTTTTAACACCTTTTAGGTAAGTATATATATATCTTATTTTTATTTAATATGTGAAGTAATTGACAAACATAAACTGGATAAAAAAGTCATAGGTCTATCAGCGAAGTTCAAAAAGTCTATTTCTGAAAGGTATATGTATTGTGACAATACGCATATATTACAGTTCAATGTACAGTCAAATTTAGTAAATTTATCATTATTAGTCTCAATCTAAAAGATATGTAAAAATAAGAATTATTTTGAAATTTTGTAAGTCAATTGCGAAATTTTTATTTAGATAATTTTAGTCAATTTATTAGTTTAGCTTTAAACCTTAAGTTAGAATTTTTCTGTTTCAGGAAAATATTTTAGATTAGCGTGTCATAACTTATGACAGAGTAGTGTAGTTTTTAGGTTTTCTAAAAGAATTAAGCTAGTCTTAAGATTCGACGTAATTTTAAGCTTAATTGAATTTAAATTTAAGATTTTAATTTTTTTCTATTTAATTTAGGCAGTATTAATTCCTTTAGTTTAGCTGTGGAAAATTCCATTTAGTTTTAAAGGATTTATGATGAATCATTTCCTTGTCCGACTAATTATTGGTCAATCGGATTATCACCTTAGGTGACGTCACTTGCCTTATTTGGTAAGATATCCGACCTCGCCTTGCCATAGGAGGCGAGGTCAATTACGTAATAGGTGGCGCGAGACCTGAACTGATTTAAGACCTTACAGAGGAGTTGCTCTCTCTCTTGCTTGCTTGGTTCTAGTTCTCTTGCTCTCTCCACTCGACGCCTGCATCTCTTGCTTATGCCGGTAGCAATAATTCTCCGGTCGATTCGAGTCAACCTACTTGACTTCGAACAAACACTTAGACTAGGGTGTGTTAAACTAGTTGTATAGTTTAGAAAGGCAACCTGGATAGCCTAAAATTAAATATCCCAATTTTTGCAAGAGCAAATTCTGCAAGTTAGCGTGCGTATACTACAGCACCGGAAAAGTAATTGTGAGTGAAATTTATTTTTGTGAATTACTTCACATTTTAACAAGTGCGTTGAATTGAAAGTACGTTGTTAATAAGCTGGTGAAAGAATTTATCCACGCAGCGACTGAACGAGTCCTTACCACGTGTACAAGGTGAGAAGCCAAAAGAAAGGAAATGCTTAGTGTTTTAGTGCAGTGTTAGCGAGAAGAAGTTAGTTGAATTTAGTTAATTAGTGAAAGGATAGAATTGTGTTAAGCCACGTGCTTCAGTTATTTACCGCAACACTGGTGAGAGGAATAGTGCTCAAGAAGATAGCTAAACAGTTTTATTTTATTGATTATAATTCGCATTGACATAGCCTCAAAGTTAAAAGCTTTTGTTATTTTTTTTTTTTTTGTGTCCAATAAATTGTGGAGTTAACAGCTAAATTATTGAAGAGGTAGTCTTTATTCTAGTAACAGTGGACGCGAATTGTGGCTCCCCCACACCCGAGTAGACTGAGCTGGTTATCCGGGAGTGTAGCGACTTTCAAGGGGGGTGGAAAGCAGTTTTACCACGTCGCGCGGTTGGCCCCCGACACCAAAGAGCCGAACCATTCGGTTAGATTACTTAGTTCAATTATTCCGACCCCTTGTCCCGTTACGTTATTTAGCGCACCGGCGTGAGGACACGGAGATATCAACTTAATTGTTGACCACCCCGTTCCTTTAGAATATATATACAATATATATATATATATATTTTGCAGATAACGAATCCAGATTTCTTCTTTGTTTTTTCATTTAGGTTCAATTTGTAATATAAATCTAAACCACCATAAACTATAATAACTCGTAAAAGAAAGAGAAAAATAACTTGTTTAGATAATCAAATACAAGTGATTTACGTAATTACTCTATTTTTTTATTTTATTTTAAATTTTACTTCAGTTTCTTATTAAAGGAGATATTATTTATAATTCTAATCTTATTACTAATGTAAGCAGAAAAATAAAAGAAAAATAATAAACGAAGTAGATTAAAGTAAGGAAAATTGAAGAAAAAAAAAGATGAAGGAAAAGAAAAGATAAGGATAGTAAAAAAAAAAAAGGGGGAAAAAAAAAAAACCTTGCTGTGAATTTCAGAATCTCAAACGCATCAATAACGGGCTTTAGTCATTAAGCTATCAAACGTCGTAGTAGATTAATCACATTTATAGAATTTAAGCTAATAGACGAAATAAATGAAAACCATGTCAGATACCAGTAATCTTATGATCATCTCTCGGTTACAGCCCAGTGGCATCAAAATTTCTTAATTTCAATGACAAGTCTTAAACTTTAACTTAAAACAACATATTCGAGTACAGAAAAAAAAACTGTTCCAGAGGTGAAACCCTCGTGGTTATTATTTTCGGGTTTCTGTGTTTTGGAATTTATTTTGGTTTCAGTTTCGGTTTTTTTTTTTGTTTTTTCATAACAGCGTCGTTTAAATTGCATTGTTTTTTTGTGAGCGTTTTTATCTGTTTGTTGTAGATTATTGGTCACGTTAGCGGTGTGTATGCTTCCTCGAGCATTAGTGTAATATGAGTGGGTTTGGGAAATCAGATTTTTTTTTTAGGAGAGAAATTGCAGTCAATTTCCCAGTAAATTATAGGTTATAGAATTTAGAAAGATATATTTATTTGAATCGATGATAAATCAGCGATTCATATAGGAGACGTTGAACTATCTAGCAGACCTGAAATACGGGACTAGATTATTTTAGAAGTCGCCATTTTGACGTTCGAATTGAGTAGATTGTTTTTTGTTCTTGCCCGAAAATTATAAGAAACTTCATGTCAAGAGCCCCGATATAAATACAGTATAGCCCCGATTATCCGCGGGATTGGGTGGCAAGGGCTTCGCGGATAACCCGAAAAAAGACTAAAAATGAGGTGTAAACAGGAAAAAAATATTTCACCATTAAAAACTACGTTTTATTGAACAAAAAACATAATATGTAAAACTTTTAAAATACGTACAGTAAAGCAGAAACCTTGGCTCTACGTTTGCATCCACAAATTCCGAGAAGGCGTATGGGATTACGATGCACAAGAAAACTGTCAGTAATTTTCGACCTTCGCACTGCAGGGCCTATTGTATTTTCCCTGTTGTTTGCTTGGATGAAAATTGTTTTTTTTTTTTGAGGTTCGTAATTAAAAAAAATTTCGCGGCACTAGCGAATAATCCTCACCGCGGATCATCCGCTCGCGGATAATCGAGGTTCTACTGTATATGTCCTTTTGTGAATATTATGGAAAGATAGTTATGGCAGGAAAAGTAAAAAGCTCGTTTGCTGCTACTACTCGAAAGTTTTAAGCCGTTGAGTCTCCATTAAAGTAAAGCAAAAGGGTTCCGGCATTCGAATGATGGATTTCCAAGGAATATTCAGACATCGACATGAAAGCCAGAATTAAAAACCCCAGATAAGGTATTTCGAAGTCAATTTCTAGAATCAATTCTGGAATCAATTAGAAATCTCAAGTTAAACGTCATCTTGTTTAATATTTTCCTATTTATTTATTTGTTGTAACTAATAACGGGAGGCTCAACTATTATTTTAGGGAAGAGAACGAAATATTTGTTCCAATTAAAGAAGTCTTGCTAGTACCGGTAATTTTTTTTTTTTTCCCAACTGAATTATTTAGTTAAGACAAATTTCATACTGAGACATCTTCTTTTAATAATCTTACTATTATGTTTAGAGTAATTTTGTATGTTTTAAATTAGAAAACTGATTAATGTAGAACAGTTAAGATTAATTTTCTGTTCTTGTTCAATTTTAGTTTAAATAGCAGAAAATGAATGTTCGAGTCAAATGTTATCTTACGTAGTTGGTTAAACTCGATACCTAATGGATTCTTAGTATCAATTAAATTAAATACTCTTGTTATTTATAAGGATCGACATTTGTAAAAAGATTATTTATTTGTATTGCAGATATTAATTTGATTTGAATATACATCTAAAATTTTGTTTCTTTTATTTCTTTTCCTGTGTGAACTGACAACTATGGTTCAAAGGTTCGACGTTGACTGCTGAGAGAAACTAATGTTACTTCAGATCCTAGAACTATTTGGGCAAAATATTTTAGGTGGAAGGACGTTTAAGACATTAAAGTTGTCAACCGATAACGATACATGATAACCGATAACGATATGGAACTTGGAGTTCCATCTTTAAAGAATAAGGAAACAGTAATTTGAAGCGATGTGATTCACCAGGCTTAATATGGTTATTTGAATTAAGTGAATTTTAAACTTACAGTCGGACCTCTATTTAACGAACCTCTATTTTGAGAATTTCTCTATTTTGCGAACTTTTCTTTGGAACCAAGAACATTTTGCTAATTTCTTCGTAAAATAACCTCGAAATAGCGAAGTGCGTTTTCTATTTAACGAACTTTTTTCGTGGTATCTATTTTTTTTTTTCTCCTTGAAATGTTTTTATTATTAATATTCCCTTAGAGGAAATGGAAGAAATGTGGATACAGCTGAGGGAAGAAGAAGAAATTAACGATGATGTGCTGATTGATGATTATCTTTCACTTGATTTTGAAGTTGAGACCTCAGAAACACTAACTGAATCGGATATTTTGGACAGTGGCAAAAATAAAAACAATACAGCAATGAATTGCGAGGAAGATGAAGATGATGAAAATAGAAATGATCATGATGAAGAAATCAAAAAATTTTCGTATGATGAAATGCCTTTGAAACAATCCAATGCGGATTACAATTTGAAGAAAATACACCTGAAAGGGTTTTTGGTGCATTGTAAAGATGCCAGACGTACTATGAGCGAAAAAACTTTTTCAAAAAAAAAAACTCAGACAAAATTAACAGACTTTATTAGTAAAATTTAAATACGCATGTGATAATGTATGCTTTATGTCATTAAAATTATTACTTTTTTAATAATATTTATTGTTTATGTATTTTAAATCTGTTTTATGTAGTTTAAAGTAATTTTAAAGATGAATCTCTATTTAAAGAATTTTCCGTATAATGAACTTTTTTTCGGGATATAGCAACTTCGTTAAATAGAGGTCCGACTGTATTTATAACGAGTAAAACTGTTGCAAAGAACTGTTCAAGGAAGAGAATTTTAGTATTTTAAGGTTAAAAACCAAAGAGTTATTATTATTTTTTTTTTAAGAAGTTTCTTTTTTAGTTTAACTTGTCTCGTTTCTTCTTACGGATATTTTTTTGAGTAAACTATGAATTACGGGGTCGTAGCAGAGCTTTTTTTTTTGTTTAAATTAAGTCACTGACACTTTTATTAAGAGTTAGGGGAAGGAGATACATTTTTAACATTTATCGGCTAATGTTTCATAATTTACGTGCTTGAGTATTGAAATGTTAACAATGGCTGACTCAGTTCTTTCTCTTCAGTTTATCTTCTCTTCAAAACTTCATTGTAAATTAAAAGCTCACATCTCTTATTGTGTTGTTATGTATCTGTAGAACGGATCGCGAATTCTCTTGTGGAACCGACGCTTCCTCTTCGCCTCCGTTGATTGTCATTTTCATTCTTCGCTAATTACTAAAAGCCTCTGATGAGGTCAGACCCGAGGATGTTAAATAAATACGTAATTGATGGTTTGGGTGAGCAATGACTTCATTCGAATTAGGAAGATAACATTCTCAGTCCCGTTCTATTTCACATTTGATTTTCCCGTAAACAGAGCTGTCATTTTGACGATGCATTGAGGTTATCTACAGGTTAAATATATACAAACCCCCTTCATTTCGTAAGACAATGAAAATGCTCAACAAGCAGTCTTCTGCCTAATGGATATGCTTACAGAAATGCTACGAATAACGAATTATGAATTTTCTATAAAACAATATTCTTTCAATTAAATTAGACACTTTAAATTTAGTTCTTCATCCCTACTTACATCTTACATACTACAAGAAACCTGACATCCATCCCGGGCGAATAGCTATATTTAAGTAAGGGGGGGGGGGGGTAAAAATATTACAGAAAGATCAGCGAATCAGATCTCGCTACAGTTTCATTTTTCTCCATTATTAATCTCATTAAGTAAGAGGAAATGAAAGGCAGGATTCATATGAGTGGTTAAAATTATACTGTGAAGAACAGTTAGAAATATGGAAATTAAAAATTAAGTTCATTCTAGGTTTCAGCCAAATATTTTCTATCAATAAATTTTTATCTGGGATGGAAATAGACTGTTTTGTTTGTTAAAAAAACCGAAAAATTCTTAGATCCCTATATCAGAAACATAACGAAAACGTTTTTGAAAATGGTAGAATACGTTACACTGGATATCCTATCAAGACTGACCGATCATGACATGATTTATTAGAATTTTAATGAATTATTATTATTTATAATATAACAGATTAGCATACAGAAATTTATACAGAAATTTCAAAGCATTTTAATATGAGAATTTTTTTTATTGAAATAACGATATTATAGCCTTTGAAATGATGAAAAAAATGAATTAAAATTATAAGAAAGAATTAGACTCATTGCCAAAAAATTAGCGCATCTAGAACTAATGAACCAGGAAAGATGAAACTCAGTATACGGCACCGTCAAAGGTAGTTGTCACTATAGTTGGGTCGCTAATACCTATCGGGGTATTAGAATTTACAGCTGTTGTGTTAATAGTAAGTGTTTGCTTTAAAAGCAGTGCGATTGTGCAGGTCTGAGTCCATAGCATGCCTCGACGAAGCAGTTATAAACAACTCAAGAGGTTGAAAGAAGTCGTATCGCGAATATCGCCACGTGGCCATTCAGGCTGTACTGTGTGAGGGTGTTGGAAGGCAGATTATCGTAAAGAGAATCGTGTCACCTTACTACAGACGCGAACTGATCCAAAAGAGTATCTGTCCAACATCCAGAGACATGTAGCGGCATCTTTAGAAATTTACCCGCACGAGGACTGCGAGGTGACTTGCAGAACGAAACACTCCTTACGCTGTCTGCTATAACACCCTAGTATCGGCCGCTCTGTTTGGAGTGGTATGATAAGCGGGTGGCAGGGACGGCTATGGAGTGGCAACGAATCGTATTTAGGTTTTGTTCGACACGGATAACCACTGTACTCAAATTTGGAGAAGCACTGGGCAACACCAAAAATACGGACTTCATTGTTGAGTGAGGCACCATCAGGACTGGTTGCGTTATGATGTGGAGAGCCATCTCCTGCGATTCTGGGTCTATGGGTAAACTGTAGGATGTATTGCCCGATTGAAGGGCCCTTTTCCTTATTATATCCTTATTGTAATCAATTACTTGCATTATCATTCTCATTGCCTAAGCCAAGTGTCATTCCATTTTGGCTGCTGCTTCTGGATGCGCTAATTTTTTTGGCAATTAGAAAATTAAAGAGACTTATATAAAAAACAAAAATTTGCAAATAATTAATGAAATATTACTAGGAATTACGAAATGAGATAATTTAAATTTTTGACAAGAATTTTTCAGAATTACAAAAAGTGAGAAATTATATAAAAGTGTATAGGATGACAATTTATCTGATTTGAATTCAAAAATATTGTAAAAACATAAAGGTTTGCCAATGGAAAGGAATTTATCAGTAATCTACGACAAATTAATCTAAGACTAATTTATCAGTAATATTTATCTGTTTGCAGAAGACATAATAATTAAAATAGTTAAACAAAGCTTTATGATATCAGTGAATCCTGAAAATATATAATTCGAAACCATACTATGCATTCTCACTCATCAACAGAAACATTAAAATTAATAAGGGTTTTCCAAAAGAACTTAAAGCCTAGTTTCCTTCGAATAGTGTTTTTCTATTTTTCTTTGTTTTGTAAGGAGTAATAAAACGTAGTAAGTAATAAAACAGCAGTAACTTATTTTTTTTTAAGTAATAACTGACTGCAGTAAAGACTTTAAAATAAAATCTTTACTGCAGTCTTGACCGAAGATTTTTATTTTCTAAAAATAAAAAAAAAACTCAGTATTTCTCTAAATTGCCCAAATCTTATTAGGTTAAATTATCTTCACCTTTCTTAATTTGGTTTATGCCGAAAAGTTTTTCCTATGTTCACTGTAAATGGCTTGAAAAGTTTACATAAAATGTTATTTATAAAAGTAAAAATTCAATACACGACATAGTCAATGCCAAGAATTCACGTTCTGGCTTATTGAGATGGACACTGGGTTTGGCATGAAGGGAGTTTTTAAATCATATCTCGTCAACCTCCCCTGAATGCGTCTCAAAATTTTGTAATCTGATATCAAGACATTCAGACAATGGCTAATTTTAAAAGAAATTCTCAATCTGTCATTGGCTGACAGAAGTCAGTCACTGCCATTGTTAGCACGGATGTTATTTGATATGCGAAGAATATAATAGAACAGGCGTTAGGAAATTATGAGGAAAGAGGTAATCAATGTGTGGAAGGAATGAGATCTTAACCAAACATTGCAAAGGAACTACATGAAGTAAAAATAAAGTTCACAAAAAGTAAAGCAAAACAAGATCCTGCAGAGGTAGACTAAATATAAGAAGTTGTTATTCAAAGACATAACACCTACTTTCCTTAAAAGTTGTTTTTCTTTTTTTTTTCTAAAAACAAAAAAACTAAATCAAAAATATTTAAATCATTAAATTTCAAGTAATAAATTCCAATTATCTTCTTGTAATTTTCAATTAAATAATAATTAAATAATTTTCTAGGAAAAAAAAACCCTTATTATTTTTTAATATAGTATTTTCGTTATGTAAGAAATAAGGTATGAATATAGAAAAAAATGTTTACAAGAATGTGTTCAGCTAATGGAGTATTTTCAATTCATTCGATAGGGCCCTGATACTCAACAAGGCATTCTCCGATTGTCGACTGTGTAAAATTATTCAATATTCAATTTTTTTATCAAGAAGTGCGGAAAAAAAAAACTTTAGACAATTCAAAGAATGTGTAGTATTACTTTAAAATTTGCACTGAATATTCGATTTATTTCAACATTGAAACGAATAGATGACATTTGAGTGAAGTTTCCAATTATTCTGATTCAATGAAACACTAACTTTTACGATCTTCAAGAAAATAAATATACATATAAATGTATTGCAAATCAAAGTGATTTTTTCCTTAGCAACAAGTGATCGATATAGATTTCTATTTATAATTCCTTTCCTAAAGTTATTATTTCCTTTTCCTTCCAATCCAATAAACAAAGAGCGGCAAAATATAAATTATCCTTGATGTTAGAACTAATGGAATCTTAATAAAGTTTCACTGAAATTTAATTCTTTTAGTTAGAACGCTATTTAATTAAAACTTGGGGAAATGAAGACAACACGAGATCTCCCAGGAGTCAGTCAAACAATTAATTGACTAAAATTGAATCTTTATTGCTCAGTTCTCAAAGGCCGGTAACAGTAGTTTATCAGATTCGCCTCTAAATTGTAAAGTTAGCTTTGGAAGAATTGCAAAAGCTCCAGTCAGAAGCGACCAAGCGGCCACGTGTGAAACCTATATAATGACGTGATCGCGCGACCATGGCCTTAACCAATTGTTATCATTTCCTTTCTATAGTTATTGCTTGGTCGCGTCTAGAATTCCGTTGTAAGATACCTCCAGTGTTTACTCCCTTACAATGTTTTATTTTTATTATTTTTGTTGGTTTTCCAATATTAAGAATATGGTTGTTTTTTTATTGATTTATTTTCGATTTCATAAAAATTTTGTTTATAGTCGTCCATATCTGTTATCGATGCGGACTGCTATCTTTTCTTGGCGTTTGGTAAGCGAGGCTTCGGTTTCCTTAATAATATTGAACACTGAATGAGATGAAATACCTATCGCTTCAGCCATTTTACGATAGAGATAGAAGACTTGAAATAAAAAATAACATTCCAAATGATTCCTTTCGATTGACCCTTCAGAGTTTTGTTGGCACAAACGAACAACGGTGTGTGTTCAGCAGCATCTTGTTCAAAACGGAAGTACAGGGAATAACTAATGCTCAATCGTTCACCATATATGGAGTTGTTACGTGTCTTCACAAATATAATAAACGAACAATAAGTAGAAGGAATAAGTCGAAAAAGTCAATAGAAAAAGTTTAACATTAAAAAAATCAAATCAAAATATACAATAAAAAAAGATTTACATCCTGAATGATGACCGAAGGGAATTTTTTTATATCACCTTTTTACTTATTATTGTGCATTTGATGTTTCTTAATTTAACACATGCACATTATTTTTATTGAATTCCTTTCTTTCTTTTTTTCCACATTAAGTCCCTTTGAGCCTGGCGGTGGTCAAGACAAGGGATTTAAAGCTGTCGTAAAATAGAATAGTTTATTTTTTTATTGTTGTTTTTTGTGGCTTGGGAACCACTTTCGATAGCGAAGGTGGGGTCGTTAACCGTTGCATTCACTCTGAGCTGATCACGAGGCTAAATTTAGTTAAAGCGCCTAATAAAGCAGAAACGGTCGTCTCAGGTTCTCATCGGTGATCGCTAAGGGTGCAATTTTTTTTTTATTATTGTGCATCTTGATTGGATATTTCTTCAAAAAGTAAAAAAAAATAAAGTATTGGGCAGAGAAGGAAAAAAATATAACGGGTATCAAGAAATATCAGGAGGTATTCGGAGCCCGATTGCGTGTTATGTACTGGACGAAATAGAACAAAATTTATTAGGCCACCATACACATTAAAGTATGCGGTTTCGATTTGTCAAGAAAAAAAAATTAGTACCAAACACCGCCGATAGGGGAAATTCTGGCACTGCAAGCGCATAATGTGTGAAAAAAATACATAACTGCCAATGGAAACAGTAAATAACAACACACCAAATACCAATGAAAGACATTTATTATAGCAACCTACAAATTTGGCTCAAGGTAACCACCAGCCTGATGTTCCACTAATTGCATGCGGTACACGAGGTTTTCGACGATGGCTCGCAGCATATCGGCATTTATTCGTCTGACATGTAACGTTATTTGATCTTTTAAGGCAGGAATATGTCCTTGATACAATGCTTTTCAGGTAGCCCCACAACCAGAAATCGCAAGGATTCAGATCAGGGGACCTCGGAGGCCAATTCATGGGAAATGCGCGACTAATTACTCTAGCGTCTGTGAAATGTTGACGCAGGACATCCTTCACCCGACGTCCAATGTGCGGTGGCGAACCATCGCACAAATAGGGCAGTTGTGTGTGTTGATATCACCGTGCACATGGAAGTGAGCTTCATCGCTCCAAAATATCCGCCATGGCCACTCGTCACGCACTTCCAATCGAGCCAAAAATCTCAAAGCAAACTCTAATCGGGTATTTCTGTCCCCTGGGAGCAATTCTTCAATGGGTGTTATCTTATACGGATAAAATTTCAGGATCTTACGCAATATCTTCTGCACCGTCGATAACGGGATATCTGTTTGTCGTGATATTAAACGTGCACTGCTGGTACCCTGCTTATTAGCTATCGCCTGATCCTGAACGGCAGTTGCAACTTCTTCAACTTGTTCTTGCTTGATACGTTTACGTCCTCGGCCTGGTTGCACACCAAGAGTTCCTGTTCTTTCAAATCTTTCAAGCATTCTTCGTAAGTTAGTTATGATCATCGGTCCTCTATATAACTGTTTTAACCGCCGGTATTCACGAAGAGCAGCATTGGCATTTTCATGCCGCTGATAAAACAGCTTGACTAATAAGGCACGATCATGTAATGACAACGCCATCGACGGGCGACTTCTTGCAGAATGACTAGAATTTCCGCAACCCCTCCTATTATCCTCGATATCGTGTCACAAAGTACCCGTATATGCAAATTTCATGATGCATTTTTCGACCGCAGCGCCAGAATTTTCCCTATCGGCGATGTTTGGTACTAATTTTTTTTTCTTGACAAATCGAAACCGCATACTTTAGTTGTATGGTGGCCAAATTTTGTTCTATTTCGCCCAGTACATAATACGCTACAGGGCCTCGAACACCTCCTGTTATTTCTTGATCACCCGGTATTATCACGATCTAGCAGATCTCAGATGTTTTCAGAAGTTCGAGATCGAACCCGTAAAGTCCAGTAGAAATTCGCCAACTTTTATCAGAAATAAGTTTTTAACATATCTTATTTAATGTCATGTGATATTTTCATGATCACGTTATTTTTCATGCAACTCTCAACTTCCAGCATTTGCTATCAAGCCAGCTTTAGCTTCGAGCTTTAAACTATTTTTCTCTTTTTTTTTTCTGGATAAACGGGTTCCAGAATTTTAAGGTTCTGTACAGCAGATACAGATATAAGCAACTAAAAATTAAAAGAAATTTTGCTTTATAGTATATTTCATTATCATCTATAAAAAGACATTCATTATTCATAGTCTTATCGATTTTACGGAAGTATACAGTATTTTAAACCACATGAATAAAAGCGCAAAGTACGTCTAGCGATAATAAACTTTAAAAAAAAAATCAACAATTTCTATGAAGATTTCGCATGTTTCATAATGTTATAAGGGTCATTCTCAAATTAAGTGCCAATTCGGTGTCCCGCCCATATGATTCAACATAAAACAAACACAAGTATTTTAGGTGTGATTCGTTTCGGGCCAAGAGAAATATAATAAATTTTATAATAGAATATCTCATAATATATTTGAGAAATAAATGCATTTGTCTATAAATTTCAATAAAGACAAAGGTTGTGTAGTCAAATGGCATGTCCCTCGCCACATTGTGGGCTTTCTGAACTAGCCAAAACGCGTTATTTAAAATGACAATTAAAACAAATATTCACCATAAGGAGTATGGATGTGCACTTTTTCAAATAAATTTAATTTAAATAAATCCCTTTATTATGAATTTGGAAATGAATCTTTTTAAATCGTCCCGTAGATTTTCTCATTTGCGTACTTTTAAACTTTTGGCCTGAAATTCAAATTTTACCGCGCGAATTAAAATAGATGTCACTACTACTATTTCCGCTGGTCTTTGTAGCGTCTGCTGCCATGTTAACAATGGCGGCTACGATCAGCTGAACGTCTCCTGAAACTGATTATTTCGCAAGTAAAATAAGAAAAGTTAGATATTCTATACTTTGTTACGCTATTTTTAGATGAATTACTTTGCACATGAACAAATTGGTTGTTGTCACAGTAGCGTCGGCACTTATCGACCTCATAGAGAAAAAGACTGCCGCAAATAGCAACCTAAACTAACTGCAACAGACCGAAAGGCGGGAAAACTCAACTGTGTTACTTATCACCTGCGTTACCAAGCTGAAGTAACGGAAATGAGAATAGAGTAAAACCAATGAGGAATTAACAACAAACCGTGGAAATAATAGTTATTATTTTTTATTTTCCAGCAGAAAACACAATGGCTCCGAAAAAACAAAGAATGTCAAACACAGAAAAACAAAAGGGGGTGGCTGATGGAGTGGGGGCTGTAATAAAACAATTAGCGGATAGCCAAGTGAAATTCGGCAAGGACATTCAGGAAGCAATGTGTCTTTTCCTCACTCTCAAAGGAAAAACTAACGTCCAACTATTTTTATGTCTCAGAAGCAGACATCAAACAAGCCAGGGACAAAAAATCCCAGGAGATCTTGTCCCTATCAAAGGAATCTCCGCTATTCACCAACTTGCCACTTCCACAAGTGGCAAATTAAAGTAACGGGAGTTGTCATATTTTTGTGACAAAAATACATTGAGTGATCACTGTTCTTGTATTTTTGCAATTAAATCAGCAAACCTTCTTTTGGATGACCCTGCACCGAAGAAACGCTTTAGCACTAGCAATGTGTACACAACTACTGATGTCAACACTGAGACTGAAACTGAGCTCAGTTCTTCTCAACCAGAACATGAAGAAAACCCCTCAGAGACTGAATCCCAGGAGGAGTGCTTTGAAGAACTTGAGATCAAAATGACGAATTTGAACCTGGGTTGTTTGTGCTCACAAAATTTGACGGAGGGGGGGGGGGGGGGGGAAAAAGGTCTGGTACCGATATGTGTGCGTCATTGAAGCTGTAGATGGTGAAGACTAAGTGCAACTCATTGGACTAAAGAGTGTGGATGACAGTAATAAAAGATTTGAGGTCGATGAGTCCGATAGGTCATCAGAACCATTTGGAAATATTTTAAAAATTCTACCTACACCAAAAGTTAAAAACTTCAACAGAAAAACTGTTTACCGTATTTCCACGAAAAATCGATGAATTAAATGAAAAAAAAAGTTGTATTTTCATATTATTTTTCATATTTAAATATGTTTACTGCCCTCAAAACCTCATTTGTGTTGCCCATTCTCATTAATGTTACCTAAGTCAGACTTAAAATATCTCACTTAGTATATGAAACATGTTTATTAATTTATAACCATGTATCAGCAGAGATAGAAGTAGACTAACTCTAAAGCCTGTTTACGATTCAAATCATTTGGACAACAAAAATTAGTCCAAAAATGATTAGTCGATAACCTTCTGAGTTAGTAACACAGTTGATAAAAAACGTAAAGTACTATAAAATTGGGAAATAATATCGAAACGGTTCTTGGCCTGACAGGTTCGGTCACGCCTAGGACAGCTTTTCACGAATTGAAAATACCATAACAGTTGCAGGTGATGGGGTGATTTAGTCTTAAGAGCAGGTAACGCAGTTGAGATTTTCAGACATTTTAAAATCTAATTCGAGGCGTAAATCATACAAAATTCATGTTGTAACATCCTTTTATTGAGAAAGGAGAGTTCAAATGCGGTTTTTGTTGGTCATGTGTTTTTGATGTAAATTTGAAAATATTTTTTAAACTCTTGCCAGCTTCATGATATTGGCACTTAATTTGAGAATGACCCATATATCTGTTTTTCTCTTCAAGATAAAATTTATTAAAACTTCAGTATTGCGATAATTTACTTAGACGATGGAAGATATTAGAGAGTTTTTGCCATAACGTGATTTATATACAGGAAACGCAAATGTCACATGAACGAAAACGGTAACCACAATAGCGGGCTCTGTCATGAAGAGAGTTTTTGCCATAACGTGTCAGTGGACACGGTAAGCTAATTTAAACAAGATGGAAGACATACTTCAGATCGCTGCATTTGGAGGCATTGACGATGATTTGTTTGAGGATCTAGTGTTACACAATATCCTGAGAGAAAGAAACATTCAGGTTCGAGAAGAGGAAAATCCAAGGTTGAGTTTAAATGAAATGAATGATGAGGATTGTCGATTGTATTTCCGTTTCGAAAAAAACGATATACAGCGAAAATATACAGTGAATCTCATTCCACAAACGTTTATCGTCATATGGATTTGTCTCAATTACTTCGCGCAAGAGTATCAAGTCGTCATTCATGTTAAATCTAATTCTCTAAGGTTTATCGGAACTCATGTTTCCTACCGTAAAGCGATACGCTATTCGAGGAAAGTTAACATATCAAGTTAACGATATTTCCTCTACGGGACAGTGACGCATGCGCAGAATACCAGTCATGTGACTTTAGCGTTACCGTGTAGAATAGCGAGCTGGGCAAAAACTCTCTATTGTCTGTTCTCTCTATCCACCAAATGAGCTTTCAAGTACATGTAATTATCTTTGAAGATTTCATTTCTTTAAGAATAGGCCTACATGCATATACAGTATCTTTACATTAAGAAAGTTGTAATATAGCTTATTCAGACAAACTATAAAATTTAATGTGTATAGCATAAGTTAAATTAAATTTAGGCTTCACACTTACAATGTTAAATAAAAACAAAACAATTATATTTACATTTTCTTCTCTTTTCAGACCGTGAAACTTTTCAACCTTTTCTTCTCTTTTCAACCTATTGCTTGTTTTGGTTCTGCTGTTTTTCCTGAGGTTAACCCAAACGTCCTTTCCGGATTATTAATGGATGTGTCCCACTGGCTGATCAGATATTTCCTTTCTTCCCATCTGACGTACAATGTACACGTCCCCACGGTTGTCTGGGATCATCCACTATGTCGTTCACACAATCCTCTTATTTCGTTGCCTTACGATAACTACTTGATGTCTTTAATGTATAAAATCTTGACTTTATGGAAATATAATTGTAGTTTTGAAATTACGTGTGTAATATAATACATATAAGCTTATATATAATTAATTTATATCTAGACAATGTTGAACTTTTAAGTTCTTAATTAAAGTACGTAATAGGAGTTCCTAAAATATAAATTCGTAAAATGTAAAATCATCTCAATTACTACACTGTTAACTGCATGATTAATGTTTGTCTGTTTTTTATACAAAGTAGTATTCATGAATTCTCAATGCAATTTGGAAAATTAACAAGTCTATGACTAATGATAACAATATAACAAAACTTTTGAAATAAGATAGATGTCTTCATAGAACTTATTAAAAATTGATAGAAATTACAGAAACATCAGAAATTTACTAATAGCTGAACTTATGCTCGAAACATATACACACAATAAACTGAACTGAAGATGACAGCCTTCAATTTTATTTTTCCTCATTTCACAAAAAATATTTCAGCTGCTTTACTTTCTTTGAAGAAATTCTTCATTTGCTAACGGAAAAATACGAATCCATAAACTGGCTTAGCAGTAACTGTATCTTCAAATCTTTCTAATTTATAAAATAAAAAATAATAAAAAGTTAATTTAACGTGCGGGAATAATTTCATGAACTTCATTAACAAAAACACACACATACCACTAAAATATTAAAATGTATTAAAAACACCACAGACCGATTTCTACAACTGATCGTGGCTTTCCTCAGTGCACATATAAAGACAAAACTCCGAAAATAAACAAAATTCAAATTCAAATAAAAATTAATGATGCAAAGAGAGGAGAAGAACCAATCAACTCTGTTGCGCATCCTACGTGTGATGTCATTTCAGATAGTTAGATTTCTTTTTAAATTATCCAAATGATTGTACCTGATTACGATTTATATGGATACAATGTTGCCACTTTAATGGCGTCACATGGAGGACGGCCAATGAAATTGATTGGTTTTCTATTCTCTTTGCGTTATGAATTTTTATTTGAATTTAAGTTTTGTTTATTTTGAAGTTTTGTCTTTATATGTACACTGAGGAAAGAACAATTATTTGCAGAAATCGGTCTGTAGTGTTTTTTATATAATTTTTTTGTTAATTAAGTTCATGACTTTCTAATTCCAATTTACAATCCGATTAATAACTATAGCAAAGGTGAGGCGAAGGCAACTTTGTAATTTAACAAATGATAATAAAATATCTTTTATTCAACTACAAATTCTTGAATAACTTTCTGCTTGAAGACCTTGTTGTAGTGAATCCTATTTAACTTTAATATTAAAACTTTCTTGTGAATGAACATTACAAATCCATTAATTTGATGGCACGTTTTCTCTTTTCTTTCTCTGCTGAGTAATAAAATTGAATAGAGACACGGATATTATCGATGTCTAGAATTTAACCAAATACAATGAAACTTGGATAATTCGAACTTGTTTAATTCGAAATTCTGAATAATTGGAATTTTTTGTTCGGTCCCTAGAATTCTGTATTAAAATAATGTTAACAAAACCGTGGATAATTCGAATTTTATTTTGGATAATTCGAATTTTTCGTACGATTGTCCTTAAAATATTACGGTAAAAATTGTTCCTGAGACTTTTCTCAGCTAAGATACATTATTTATTTTAACGGTCTTTCTAAGGAAAACAAAAGCGAGGGTTGCAATGTCACTATGTGGGAATTTCCGAGGACTTTTCTGTCCACCCTCTGTTGTTACCCTCCCCCCTCCCACACCCCTTCGGTCTTAGAGTCACGTGCGCTTCCTATGAATGATTTAATGCAGTTATATACATTTTTAGTTTTTGTGCTTGTGCTTTAAATATTGTTTATATGCTCTTACTATACCATTGTCAAAAGCTAAAGCTCCTTTTAAGTCATTAATATTAGCTGAAAAGGTAGCGATGATTACATACATACATAGTTCTCTGCCAAGGGCAGGTCCTTCACTGTAAACCCAGCATTCTCCAGTCTTTCCTATTTTCTGCCTTCCTCTTCGTCTCCACATAAGATCCATTTACCCTAATGTTGTCGATCATCTGAAATCTACTTCTGCCTCGAACTTTTTTACCGTTCACCATTCCTTCCAGTGCATCCTTCATTAGGGAGTTTCTTCTCAGCCAGTGACCCAACCAGTTTCTTTTTCTCTTCCTGATCAGTTTCAGCATTGTTCTTTCTTCATCCACTCTTTCTAGCACAGCTTCATTTCTTATTTTGTCTGTCCATTTCACATGCTCCATTCTTCTCCATATCCACATTTCAAATGCTTCTAGTCGTTTCTCTTCACTGCGTCGTAATTTCCATGTTTCTGCCCCATACAATGCCACACTCCACACAAAACACTTCACTAGTCTCTTCCTTAGATCTTTTTCCAGAGGTCCGCAGAAGATGCTCCTTTCCTATTAAAAGCTTCCTTTGCTACTGCTATCCTCCTCTTGACTTCTTGGCAGCAGTTCATATCACCACTTATAGTACACCCTAAGTATTTAAAGTTGTTCACTTGTTCCAATGTCTCATTCCGAATACTTAAGTTTATCTTCTTTGTCTTTCTTCCGATAACCATAGTCTTTGTCTTGTTTACATTTATCTTCATTCCATATTGTTCACAGCTGTCATTCAGCTGCAGTAGCAGGCCTTAAAAAGAAATCTGAAATTGCCAAGGAATTTGAAATTCCATCCAACACGTTATCGACATATTTGAAGAACAAAGATAAAATTTTGAGCAGCGAAAATGGCGATGGAAAAAAATAGAAAAAATAGAACGTGAGGACCTGGCAACCCAGAGGTTGGAATCATATGCTAGGGCACAAAGATTGCATTCAATGAAGCAATTAAAAATATCTGGCTTTTTTTTTTTTTTAAAGTGATGAATAATTAAGCTACTAAAAAATGTTTGATTTAATGAGAAAAAAAATATAGCAGTATTCTTAGATAAAGTTTATGTGTTAAATCTTTGATCGTAGAGTTAATCTTTTTTATTTATCTCTTCTGTTCGAGGGAATATATTTAATTCGAATTTTTGGATAATTCGAACCTTTTCTCTGGTCCCTTCAGCTTCGAATTATCCAAGTTTCACTGTATCAATACCATAAATGATATTTCTGTCATTAAAATCTTTAATAATGCATCAAGTTTAAAAATTGAAAAAAGAAGTATTTAAAAAAAATGAAAAAAAGTAAAGAAGGAACTAAGAATTCGTTCTAAGATATTTAAGGATTTTTAAAATGTATTGAATAGGTTTAATTGCTGTTTTTAATGACGAAGTCATTCCTATTAATTCCGCACCATTTCGCAATTGTTTTTAGACTGGAAAAACAGAGCAAAAGGGAAAAGCAGATTAGCACAGTTCATCGCATAATCGAGGCTCCATGGGGTTGTTTTGTATTGAAACAGGAGGGAGAGGGGTAAGCAATTAATTCTCCTTGTTATCGTGTATTTGTCATCTGAATGAAAAAATATAGGGAAAATGTATGATTAGGAAAGTTCGATTGATAATTTTTTATCAGAGGACTGGAAACTATTCTCATGGAATTTTTGTATCTAAGTAAGAAGTGAATGAAAACAAAAGAATTTTTATTAAACAGCATCTACAATTCTCATTTCGGACTCAAAAGTTTTTCATGCTAAGAAGTAACTAAAAGCATTAAATCAATTTTATGATACATGTTACGTAAGAACGAGAATACTAAAATACAGATAACTTAAAAGGATAATAGATTATTCAACATCAACCTTTGATGTCGTTATTTCATTTGGAATTCAGTAATTCTAATTCAAGAATGTCCAGTCAAATCATTGAGGACTATCTCGCCCAATAGCATGAATAATTTAGGTTTTCCAACCAGATATTTCAGAACAATTGATTTTTAAATCCAAGTGCGTATTTCCAGGTAATGTTGACTTAAATCTACTTCGAATTGGAGAGATAATAGAGGGACTGAAAGATGAGGCCACTCCTTGGTCATTTTTCGAAGCTGCCGTCAAATTTTGATTGATAATTTCAGGCAACTTTAAGTGAAGTCAAATGGTTCACCATTATACAGGAATATTAATAAAAACACAGTGATTCTTTTTAATATTCTCCATTTAAAAAATATACTTATCAGATCTTTAAATAGTTTTTTTTATTATCATTTTTATTATTTTCCTATGCATTTCAATTACTATCTCGGTAGCTAAATGGTTGAGTGCTTGACTTGGAGGAGCCAGCTTCTGTCATCGCTGAGTTCTACCCAAACGGAAATTAAGCCGAACTCGCATATGCCAACGTCAGTGCTGCGGAACGGACTCTTGCGGATGGCGGCGATAAGTGATTTGCGCGCATTCAAGTCCCTTGTACAGCTCACAAACTGGAAAAGAAAATTAAGCTTTCCCACAATTTATCTGTTTTCGCGGGAAAATTGTGTAAAACATGGAACGCGATTTTTTGTGAACTTTAATTTGATTTCAGGGTCAAGTGAAATGGAAAAAGGTAAAACCGGAGATGAGGGTACCAGCCTTCGACGATCTTTTTTTGATGGCCGCTTCCGCCTCTTGCTAAAAGGGGCAACCACGGTGAATTAGGCGTATACAAACCATTAAACCGGAAAAATAATAAAAAATAACAAACCTTTTACGATAATTTCAAGCATTCACACAACTCAGGAATCCACTTAGGCCACTGCAACTAGCAGTCAACCACCCGTCACCGATGTATCCTTCTGAACACTGCGATTGGCTTGTAACCTACTCTCAGATTTAACATGGAAAAATATAAGGGTGTGTGATGTTCTTCACAGAAGGGACACCCTAGGGGAATATCACAATCTTGTACAAGAAATGCGAATGGAGAAAGTCTGGTCAGAACATTGGCATTTGCTCTCAATTTATGCGAAGGAGAAAGAAACGATTGACTTTTATTTTTAACTAATGATCCCCTGTGGTATTTTGAAAGTTTCTGGATGCCAAAAGAGAAGGTCGATTATGTTTTGCATTTAATTATGCCTTTAATTGCACCTAAGGAGTCGCATTTCCGGAAACCAATACAACCAGGTCGTCGGTTACATCTGACTCCCAGGAAACTATATAGTAATTATAATTATTTATTTTTAAATTCTATTAGATTACAGTGAGCTCTTTAAAAAACGTGAATAAAAATGTCCAATTACTGTTTTATTTCTTTATTTAGCAACTGGTGATTCCGTAAAGGGCATAGCCAATCGTTACCGAGTGGAGTACACAACAACCCGAGAAATACAGTGGAACTTGGATAATTCGAAGCTGAAGGGACCACTACCTAACTTCGAATTATCCAAGACTTCGAATTAAAGAAGTTACATCTTTTAACTTTAATTTCAGGTCCACTGAATGCTTCAAAAGATTATTCTGTCAATAAGTAAATATTTATTCAGAAAACATCATGGTATGAAAGACTTAAACACTATATGTATGTAAACAAAATAAGATTTATATTACGTAAGCTACTGTACATATTACATTCAATACAGAAAATTATAGTTAAAAAAATTGTGCAATGTCTGATTGTTTTGTAGAATTCAGTCGCTTAAGGTTAGCAAAATCATCAAGCATGTTTAGTGAACGGAAAACAGCTTCACGTTGGTTTGTCCTTCAATGTACCGACGAAATTCGCCCAAATCAAAAAGCGCCTCCGAAGATGAAGGGATTGGCATTTCTTCTTCACGCCCTTTTCCACCTCGCGAATGACGGCGACCTTTTCAGCGAACGTTAAATTTTTGTACACGCGTGGTTTACTGAAAGACATGGTGACATTGACAGCAGGAAGCTCGAATGGCGTCTGAAGCGTCACGTGTCGAATGGCGTCACTTGTCGAACGGTGGCGGGAAGGGAATTTCAGTCATCACGTGCCGAATTTCTTAACGATGAAACGCCGAAAAGTTGTTATGGTTCAAAATTTTTTATAAAAAACTTCGAATTAATTAAGTTGAACTTCGAATTATCCACGTTTTTTTAACATTGATTTAATAAGAAGTTCAAGGGACTAAGAGGAATCTTCGAATTAACCACGATTTCGAATTAAAGACGTTCGAATTATCCAAGTTGCACTGTAATAACTTCTACAACAGAAGCTCTTTGACTGACGCTGGGTTCTGAATATGTCAAGGTATGTCATTATTCATTTTTATTTATTTAGTCTTCATATTTAACATATTATTATGTTACGATAAAATTATTAAAATAATAATAACAATAATATAGAAATGTATTCGTAATTGTGGAAACTACAAAAACCAGAATATTTTCGTAATGTTTATAAGATTCGGTTGCGAATCTTAGCAATAGGTGGCGCTGTTACGTCCTGGAAACATCAATCCATAAGGAAATTACGTCATCAAAAGCTTTTCTTTCATGAACTGAACTGTAAGTTTAACATTTTGAGTGATAATTTTTAGGGTGACGAGGATGGTGATTTTACTTTTGTAAATATTAGAGATATCTATATTGTGATTTTTGTACTGTTAATGACAATCTGAAACTCTATATTAAGAATTTTCATGTTGGTAATTATTGTGAATCTGATCATTTTTCTTAATGTATTGAATTAAGAGTTACAATATAAAGTAAAATTAGTGGTTAAAAGTAACTTATCAAGAGGGATTGAAGTTTGGGATATGGAAAAAGTAAACTCTGCAATGAGAAATTAGTAAACAAGTTGCTTTGGTTGAAGATCTAAATTATAAAGATTGTAACTCGATAATTAAGGAATGTTTAAACTTAATGAGATCCTGGGCACTGACCAAAACGGTGAATCTTAGCTGTTTTTACCCAGATAGAGAAAGATCACAAGACTTACAAGAATAACATGACTGATAAAGAGTATTAATCTCTGAAAAAAAAATGAGCTTATTACAAATATTTATTATAAAATTGGAGCTGGTAATATTTTTAAAGGAGGGAATCTATAGAGAAAAAACGAAGGAGATCTGGGAAACTTTAAATCATATTGTGTAAAATTTGTGAGAATAGGAAGGAAGAAAGAGAGAAATATTTAAGTAAAATCTTTGACATTGAATAAAATTAGTTTTTATCAGAAAATAACAGTAATAAGAATTTGTGTTCCTTTATTTTTTATTTTTGTAAGAAAAAAATTGTAAGGAATGTCGTACTTTGAAAGTGAAAAAGAGGTGGATCTTTACTATTACTATTACTATTACTATTCGTTTACTATCCTTTCCTTTTCACTTTTATAAGCTTTTTGCAAATTAATTATTATTTGGTTACTGCCTTACATATAAGTTTTGATACATGGAAAAATATATATTTATATAGAAATCAATGACACTGGTTGGTACTGAATAAGTTTAATGGTCTGATAAACGCTGTGATAAATATGTAACTTAACAAAATGTAACTTATGTAGTGTATTTTGATTTAAGGCCGTGTATCATTTAAGTCTTTACCAGTTTAATATACATATATATAACTAAAATTTATTGTAATGCAGTTATCAGAATTTATTTCTGTTTTGTTTTCTTCAAGATATCTATATATCTTGAAGGAGAAAATCAAAACAGAAATAAATTCTGATAACAGCAATGCAATATACACTCATTAACAAAAAAAACGACGCAACTAGAAGGAGTTGTCCGATGGAGACAAAAATTGGTGGAGAGGAAGATTATGTACAGAATAGAAAATGATTAAACTTTCAGACAAATTGAATGATTTATTTCAGTTACAGAGTTACAAAGTAACGAGCTCAATAAAGTGTTGACCCACCTCAACAATGAATGCAAGCTGCCACACGACGTGGTATAGAGTGATAAAGCTCCCTGATGGTCTCCTGCGGTATTTCTTGCCAAATTTGCTCCAATTGTCGGGCTAGGTCATCCACATTCCCTAGTGGATGCAGTCGCCTTCCCATCATATCCCAGACTTGCTCGATTGGAGAGAGATCTGGGGATCTGGCTGGCCAATGGAGTGTTTCACAAGCTGCAAGACAGGTCATAGCAACACGTGCCGTATTTGGGGTTTGGCATTATCTTGCTGGAAAATAAGGCCAGGGTACTGCAAAAGGAAGGGTAGCAAAATAGGTCTCAGAATGTCGTCGACGTACCGCTGTGCTGTAAGTGTGCCGCTAATGACGACCAAAGGGGTCCGGCTATCAAGGGAAATGGCACCCCAGACCATAACTCCTCGTTGAGGGCCTGTGTGGCGTGCAGTAGTGAAAGCAGGATCGGCACGCTGCCCTGGGTGTCTCTAGACACGTCTGCGACGATCGTCAGGACACAGTTGGAAGCGGGATTCGTCGCTTAACACTATACGTCCCCAGTCAGCATCATTCCAACCGGATCGAGCCAAGCACCACTTTAATCTGGCCCGACGGTGTGCAGACGTGAGTGGCAGGTGGCGTAGCGGTCGGTACGAGCGTAGATGTCGCTCTCTCAGCCGTCTGTGAATGGTCATGGTGGACATTCGTGTGCGGGTCGCACGTCTGATGGTTGATCACGATGATTCAGGCGCTTTTGGTAATGAGTGTATTTTAGTTATTTTTTTTAATAAAAAGTCAATTCGAATTACCAGTACAAAGGCAGCACGACGTCAACGGAGTAATTTAAACATAAAGTAAAAATAATTTTAAAAATGTTAAGTAGTTTTGAACTTTTCATTCGAATTTGAATGTTAATGACTCAAGTAACCTTCTGTATTTCCACCAATCAGATTCTTTCATTCTACTGTTATTGTAAAAGCTTTTTCATTGAAATTATTGAAATTGATATCATTAAAATAAGATTGACGACAGAAAATAAAAAGAGAGTTCTTTGTTTTCTTTTATCAAGAAGAATCTTCATCATTTCTGTGTTTGCTTTTAATCTTTGTCTGATATAATTCGGAGATTGATTCTCATCCACCGGAAGCTTCATCATTATTCCATTAGAGATTGAGAAGCAATTTTTATTTTTAATTAGTTACCTAGAAATTTGATTTTTCCAAGTCTTTTGTAAATGTAGTTTGCACGGAAATTTGTTATAATCCCAGGATTAAAAAAATATTTCTTTAATCCAACCCTTCATTTACTTTGGAACTTAAATACTCATTGGTAGCTTTCAGCTGATTACTTTTTATATCTTTCATGAAATCGGTATTTATATCGATAGCAGAGAAATAATTGCGAAACTTTTACGGCAGTTTTTATACTCATGGCAGAAATTTTCAGCATTTCAATAAATTTTGATTTTTATGCACCATTTTCAAAAGGTTTACTTTTGAAATATAAAAAAAAATGACATTAAAAAATATTTCAATCATTATGTTCGCTGCCAACAATTTTTAATGCATTTATTTAAATCTGTGATAGGATTAAATCAGTGGTATTTGATTGATGAATACGTAATTAAAATTTAGAGTCTTCAGAGATTGTGAAGTCTTGAAATTGTTTTAGGGTTTTCCAAAAAAAAACCAAAAAAAAAAAAAAAATTTTTTTTTTTATTTAATTTAGTTTTTACCCAATCTTTGTGTGCTGCCCAGATTGCATTTTATCCATTTCATTTTTGTCTGGTTCTTTTTATGTCATTCTACGCTAAAAAAGCATGTTAATTAAAAATTACTATTTATGTCGTCGCTAAAGAACAAAAAAGAAAACAAGGGATCTATTTGACTGTTGAATTACATCATAAAAATACAAAGTTACTCTGTGATGGCTTTTGCAATAATTGTATCTTTAAGTATATTTAATAGTAATATCATTTAATAACATTTATCAGTTAAAATTGTTTGGCATTGATTAACAAATTGTTAACCATTATCTGGAAAATAATTCAAGAAATCAGATCTCTTTGTTGAGAGTATATACAGTTTTCGGTCATTTTCACTTAGAATACTAGATCGAGATTAGAATATGGCCGAGATGATGTGTTACTGTAAATTTTACAATCACTTTCAATCACATTAAAAGCAAAATTTGTTGATCTTCTTTGTTGCTTTTGATTAGCTAATAAATTATCATATCTTTTAATTCGTATAGGATCTTGTAATTCGTGTAGGAATGTTATCTGTAGGAATGTGGAGGACATTTTTTATTTCGAGGAACTTAGTATCAGATATTCGAAGCTCAGAATGAAGTAAACTGAGAGTCGTTCCTAACTTTGTGATAAAGCTCTCTCATTACAAAATGTCAAATTATACATTATTTAAGCTCTGTAGTTAGAATTCACTTCTAAAAGCAACTGTTCAGAAGTGTTGTATAAGGCGATTTGAATTGTACAAGTTTCATGCTTTAACTAAAATGAAAAAAAACTTTTTTTTATTTATGAAGTAAAATTCCATAAAGTTGAAACATTCAGTGGTTTTTGAATAAAAGTAACTCCATAAACTCCTTCATAGTATTTAAATCATTTATGTAAATACAAAATAGCGAATTTTCGGGAACATAATATTGCGTAATTCCCTTCTTCAAGCAAAATAAGTTATTTTGCTTGAAGAATGGAATTACGCAATGTTATGTTCCCGAAAATTCGCTATTTTGTATTTAAATAAATGATTTAAATACCGTGAAGGAGTTTATGGAGTTACTTTTATACATTACAAGAATATGAAAAGAAGAAAATTTGTAGAAGAATTTGGTATAAATATTCAGTGGTTTTTGCTATTCAGACAGAAGGAAACTGAAATTTATCTTTTCTTAGAGAAATTAGAAATAAAATACTTTCACAGTTGTTCCACATTTAAAGGCAAAAAAAATCTGAATTTAGAATAAACTTTGACGAAAAATTAAGTAATGTTACAGCTAATCGACAAAGAATTAAAACAATAATTTTTCATCTAAACAATACGATTAAGTAAAATAACTTTATAAAAAAAAAGTAAAACAACGACGAAATTAAGAGGCAGCTATTTCCTCTTTAGTTTTTATTTGGTTTAATGTTTTGTCGAATTCTCTTGAACTTCTGGCATTTCCAATGAATCTACAATTCAATTAATTCAATAGTTGTTCCAAATGGAATGATCTGCTTTTGGCATCACGTAAACAGATCCACATTCAAATGTAAATATCCTCTTTTTTTAAACGAGATTTCAAAACAAAAGTTTAAAAGAATAAAAAAACAGAAAAGGAAGTAGTTAATGGCTGAAATTGGGAGGAAAACAAACAGAACAATTTTCAAATCATATCCAATTTTTTCAACAAAGGATAAGAAAGTGCAAATTGATACCAGAAAACCTGACAGTGCCTGAACAAAAAAGTAAATTATTAAAGCGTTAAATCAGATTGATGAATTTATTTCTAGTTTGTTGACAGCTCCGAAGCAACTCGGTGCGATAGTTTCGACTGCACTTCTTTGTTTTTTTTCACTTCTTTGCATCAAAACAAATTAATCTATTATTTTTTATGAATTGCTTGTTTTATTAAATGAAAAATTGTTAAAACATACAGAAAAGTTTCCAGAAATAAGGATTTCCATTGATACAAGTATCTAGTGGGAGGGCACTCCTCGCACCACCCTAGCTGCGCAGCTGTTTGTTGATTTACCGGTATTATATCTTTCTTATTTCTAGTCTACACAATACCGGGAAGTTTCGGCTTGCTACATAGAAAAAATGTAAAAGTTAACCTTTTTTTTAACTACTGGCAGATTCTCAGTCAGATGAAAACAACAGATGATAATGAAAAGACGTCTTTTCATTCCTTCTGTTTTCTTCTTTTTTTTTTAAATCTATTTTATTCTTTCGAATAATCTAAGTTGTGCGATTAGATATACGATGCGGGTGAATGATTTCTTGTGCATGTAGATGAACGATTATTTCTATTGTTCTGTGGATAGTTAAATTTCAATTTAAAAGAAAAAGATTAATTAAAATAAAAAAATCATAAGGAAACATTGCTTCATATTGCTTTTGCTTTCTTTTTTTTCTGTGGAATAAGAATAAGCAGACATTTTGATGTTTTAGGACTACCTTTTATTTATTTATTTTTTTACAGAGCTTGGTGTTCGATAGCTCTTTTTCATAAATAATGGGTTCGAATCTCAGTACGGACATGGATGTTTCTTTCTTCTTCTGTGTTTCGTCCGTTTCTCCCCTGGAACTTACAATTTCAGGGTTATTCAGGTCGAGATGAGAATCTCGTCCCCCTTTGACTATTCTAGCCTCTTCCTGACGTTTTCGGGTTGGGCTAGCGCATGGTCCGTAGTTGACCGATTCGCGATAAAAAAAAAAGTTGTATAATAGTAATAAAATAATAAACAAAACTACTTTAAGATCTATTATGCATTGTTTCCTGAAAAATATCAATTATAATCATCATTGTTTTATTACTATTCATGTAAAAACGGTAAACTTTTGATTTTATTTAACGTTGCCTGAAATCACAATCGATGAAAATTGGACGACGACTTGAAATCTGACCACGTAGTGATACATCCCCTGACGACTGTTATCTCTTTAATTCTACGGTAAGGTTATGCCCCAAAAAACTTCATAGATTTAAGTCAGCATTATGGAATAAAAGCATGTGAATAGTTATCAAAGATATGATTGGCAAAAACTCAAATATTCATGTCGAGGCGAGAATGTCTTCTCGCCTCATCTCGCGAGAATGTCTTCGACCAGATTTTCTTAAATGATAATTACTAAATTCCAAAGGAAATGATGATGTCAAATTTATAATATCGATTAATTGGCCTATGTTATCTTTAAGTTATCAACTCTAATCAGTAGATTATTTTTGAATATAGTTAAATACAATATTTCTCATATGTATTTCTCTTAAATACAATATTTCTTCAACTGGGAGGACAATAAATCACAATCAGAAATTTTACATGCCAAACTATAAAAAATGAAGTGCGAGAAGATACAGGGTGTTCCACTCGCTATCGAACCGTGATTTTCCATTATAATTTTCAAACTAATGGAAGTAATGCAGAGAAATTTGACTCGGACATACCTTTGGAGAAGCATGGTTACGGGAGGATCCTAAGCCGATTGTTGCGCTTGCGTGAAATGATGGCCGATTGCGTTTTCGCTGTCCTCGGCATTTGTTGTTGAAATGTTTCATGAGTTTAGTTGCATGAGTGTAGTTAGATGACGAGGAACTCCGTACTGGCTATTTTCAGAAGATTGGGTACCACCTGCCACACCTCCAATGTCAGCATGGCTGAAATTATTTCTTTGAAGATCGTGTCGTATCTAAGAGACTTTCACCACCAAGGTCGCCTGACCTTACCCCACCAGATTTCTTTCTATGGGGCATGCTGAAAGGGAAAATGTATCACAACAAGCCACGGACTTTCATGGAACTGCAAGAAAACATTCAGCGCGAAATTGAGGTTGTGACTCCTGATGTGTTGGTGATATACCTTGGTGATGTGTTGGTGAAAACATGGAGAACATGTGCAGGCATACCTTGATGAAATTGGCGACCACTTTCAACACTTGCTATGAAATCATCATGCTTCTCCTAAACCAAGGTATGTTCGTATCAAATTTCTCTGAATTACTTCATTAGGTTGAAAATTATAAGGGAAAATCAGGGTTCGATAGCGAGTGAAACACCCTGTACATTAAGTAACGACAATATGACAATAACAGCATCCAAAATGGAATCATTGCAGTCCTCACTCCTGAATTCGCAGTGTATTGACAGTCATTTTCTGCGCACAGTTGGATTCGCCGCCATATGCGGCGTAAGGAATACGGAAGCTTTTGCTGGCTGCTTTTACAATCTTACAATGCTACCTTGTTAGCTCGTTGTAAGTCTCTGATGACAGATCTTCGATGTATCTTTCATTTTGGAATGTTTATTCTGGGCCAAGAATAATCTTCTTTACTCTGAATAAACTCAACATCCCTTGGTGTTACGATATGGGTTGAGTTACCATTGAAATTATCACTTAATTATCCATTTATCATTGTTTTCCCAAGATGTCTGTGGCTGCTACTTCATACCTCGACATATTGTCGCACTGGCTTCTCCCCAAATCGACAGTGTTTGTCGTCTTACTTCGGATCAGGGCACCAGGATATTACTGGATTCCCGTACGAGAATGGATGAGGACCAAGTTTTCAATAACTAGTTTCTCCGCGAAATACTAACCTGATGATGTGCGACAACTGTTTGTGATCCTACGTCACAACCTTGGATAAGAAAAGCTTGGAGAGATTCGGATAAACTGTGTTGCAGATTTACAGAGAGATATCCACAAAGAGATATTCAAGACGATCACTTCCGAAATGATATGATGATCATCAAATCAAACTGGTCTCGGAAAACGACGGTCAATGCAGAAAAAAATGAACAAGTCGCCTAGATAATTACCATTCCTTGCAATAATCTCGTTTGGAGAAAGTAGAATTAATAATTAATCGGAAGGTTTCCTATTCATAAAATTTTACCAAAAAGTGGATAGTCTTTTGTCTTATTTTTGTTTTCAATAAGACTATTTAATGTTTTTCGTTACTTCTTAACAAATTGTTCTGAGTCTGAAAATGAGGACTGCAGTTTTTGCTTACTAAGCAGTTCTTTTCTTTTCGGATCACTTCTTGTTTCGAAGCAAAATCTCTGAGAGTACGGTTTCCAGTCATGTATTAGAAACTTGTCGATCGAAGTTTTTATTTTGAAAAGGAAATCTACCCCCATTCTCTCCACACTTTTTTTCGATCAGACGACAATTCCAAGCAGAATTAATTGCTTACCCCTCCCCCTCCTTTCCTAATGCAAAACAACCTCATAGACGTCCATTATCCGATGAACTGTGCTAATTTGATTTTCCCTTCTGCTCTATTTTTCCAGTCTCAGAAACAAATGCTTAAATGATGCGGAATTGATAAGAATGACTTCGTCATTAAAAACCGCAATTAAAATTACTCATCCCGTTTATAGAAACCTAAATTTCTTAGGACGCTTTCTTAATTTTATTCTTAATCTTGTCATTTTTTTTTTCTAAAGCTCCTTCTAAATATTAAAAATTGATATATAATTTAAGATTTAAATGACAAGTATAATTTTATGTTAATGGTTTCTTAAAATTGAATAAGTTCCAGATATCAGTCATACCCTGGAATTGGAATTTTTAGGTCATAATGAGCATTTTTAGTAGTTTTTTGGAAGGCAATGTCATTTTTTTTTATACTTTGAGGTTTTATTTATTATTCAGTATCTTAGCTTGTCCTAATTCAAGCCAACAAATTCCAGAAAACAAGTAGACCTTTTTTTTTTTGATTGTCAAAGTTAAAAAAGATAAAAAAAAGGTTTAATGTAATAAATTCAAATATTTTATTGGTTTTTTTTTATTTTTCTGTCATTTTTTTACAATTTTTAGGTCATAAATGCATTTTTTATTTGTCATTTATTAGCAAATTATAGGTCATCAAGTGCCTTGCCTTAGTGATTACAATGTATCTGAAGTTACTGCTTAGAGAAAACACACAATCTTTTCCTTCATCTACGTAAATTCCCACAATACCTAAGTTTTAAAAGATTTGTTGCTCATTATTTCCTCTTATCTTGAAGTAGATATGTAATACATACAGTAGACTCCCTCTTAATCGCTCAGCTTGGTACCGGACCCTAGGCCGATTGGCAAAATGGCCGGTTGAACCGAAAATATATTTAAATAGCTTTTAACTGAATCAAAGTACTTCTACTGTTTAATTAAAAGAAAAAGATCAATAAAAGAGACAAAGCGTATGTAATTTTACAAAATAAAAATTTATATACTTACAGTATGTACAAGTCACTCATACTTGTTGTCACAAACACATATTACAATAACCAAAAACAAGACTTTCTTTCGTTCTAGATATAAATTTACGAAACAAACATTTGCTAAAGTAATAAAAGAAAACTGTACATTCAAGGAAAAACAATTACTTAAAGAATTACTACCGTTGTGTTCTGCTTCTAATTTTGCATAGTATTTTTTTTAAAGGTGAAGACACAGTACATCAGATGGGCGGCCGGTTAACAGAGGTCTACTATGATTCCATGAAATGGAATTATGATGCATGGAAAACCTCAAGGTATTTACCTATATCTTTTTTTTATCTTTTTAAGATCCGTTGCTACTCTTAGTCCTGCTGTGTGCTTTTATTTAAGTGGTTTATTGTACTGTGTCTATGAATTAATAGACTTTTAATGAATGAATGAATGAATGCAATTTTTTCTGAACAATCATGAAAGAATTTATTAACCAACATTTCTTTTAAATTTCGATTGCGAGATTAAAAATAATGTGCCGTATATATTAATACAATGGAAACCTACTGTATATTTTTATTAATAACTAGCAGCAAAGCCTGTCGGACGACAGGCAAAAAAAAATCTGAAAAATCATTTTATTATCAACTATCAAATATAAAGTAAATGTAATCTAAATACTGTGCTAACTTGTGAACGACGCTTCTACGGCAAAAATGGTTTTGAGTTTCAAAATCAGCGTAAACAACTGAGTAAGTATGCCAAATTTCATTAAAATGGATGCAGTGGTAGCAAAATTATTTGGTTTTGAACGTATGTTTTGTTAGAATTTCAGTTGTCGAGGGCACTTCCCAAGAATAAAATTTCATGGAAACAACATGGAATGTCAAAATGAACTAATATTTTCATCCAATTTGAGTACCCTTGATTCAATGGTACCATTGAGAACCGTTGGATCTATCTTAATAGCTTAATTATATCGAGTTACAGACAGACAGACAGACGAAATTAGCAAATTATATAAGTTGACATTTGATAGATGTCAATATATCTAGCAATTGTAGATCCCTCGTTAAAACATTTCAACCAAACAAATTTACTTTATTTGGATGTATTTACTTGACGAAATTATTGATAACGAACGTTTATAATGTACTTCAGTTTTTTCTTGAGAATCTCTTCATTAATTTTTTTTGAGAAAGATGTTATGAATTATTAATTAATGATACTTTGTTATCCACCTATATGGAAAACAATTGATAACAACATATTCCTTCCGAAAGTTTGGTTTTTACTTGATATGTTTTATTTTTTTTAGTCATAATTGAATGAAATGAATTTGTTTTGGTTTAAATGTTTGAACGAGGGAATCTTCAGTAACGGACCTACAATTACTAGATATATTGACATCTACCAAATGTTATTAATAAAAATATACTATTCCGAAGGTTTTCCATATATGGTGCGTAAAAGGTGCAGATCAGTTTGACATAAGTCTTTATTAGTTTATTAATGAATTTTTAGGACCTAAAAAATTCAGGGAATTTGAATATCCCGAAAAAATTTGACTTCGAGACCCAATTTGAAAGCCTGTCTTCCCTATGACTTTTGTAGTAAATATTGGAAGTTGAGAGTTAGATGTAATAAGACAAGAATATGTTAGCTAAGCATCATTTGAAGCTAAGTAACTATTATATGTACAATATTTTAACGTGTGTTCTTTATATTACAGGGATCCTTAAAGCCACCACACATAAAAAAGATTAAAAATAAAATTATATGCAATAAAAATCACTATCGGTTGCTCGAGCTCATTCATTTTGCCCGCTTCGTCAGGTGGTACATTAACATGTGTCTAAGTAACTATTGTTAACAAATTAGTTAAAAGTTATTATTAAAAAGTTTTTAATGGACTTCGGACCAGTCGGAAACATCAGAATACATCTGAGATACATTAAATCATACTGGTTCATGTATTTATTCCTGCTCTCGCAACTATTACTCTATTCTTCTTTATTTCTATAGATTCTTTACGGAAAATCACTTTGTTGTTGTTATTTATTTATAGGCCAATCTTATATCCTATCCTTAATCAGTGTTTGAAATTGAAGGGATTCAAATCTGTCTACAATTGAATTTTCCTTTTTCTCTCAATCATTGAATGATGTCCTGTAATTATTTTTCCTGTCTCTGTTCCTGAAATCCAATTACAATATCTGGAAACTCATTTAACAAAGAAACAAGTCAATTTCTTCTATTTCTTCGACCACTATTTATTTCATTAATATTGCTCCAAATTTAAAAAGTCCTCTTCGTCTTCTGTAATCCTTGTTATAAATAACATCTATCTATTATTTAGTTCTCTTGAATTCCGATTCATTTAAAGTCACCCACTTGAGAGCTTGGCGTCGTTTTTGTCTCACTAATTACATCTGATAAAGACTGAATTTCCTTTTCCCTCCCCTCCTACACCTTAATGAAACCTTAATGAAATTAGAAAGTATTGGTGAAAAATCGCTCATCATCCTACTAAAGAGAGAACATTTTACTTTTCCAATTCGTGTTCTTCCTCTACCTGTTCAATATTTGTTATTCGTTTCTTCAAAGCTTCTTCTTCCACATCTTTGTTTTGTCAGTTCTGCCATAATTCAATTAATTTTGTTATTCTTTCAGAAAATTTCGACTTTCAATATAATTTACGGAACAGTTTAAAAGTAAATTAATGAAATCATAAGTCAATTAAATAGCTTTCAAAATGTTTGTATTCATCATCAGAATCTTTGCTCACTCTATTAAAGAACAAAGCAATTACTTATTATAACAACAAGAAATATAATAAATTATGGAACTAAAAGATTGGAATGACTTTGTACAAACATATACCGATTTAGAAACTGATATTTCACCTGTTTAACAGAAAATGCAGAAAAAAAGATAATCATCCCCTTAAATAGGACCTACCGAAAGGAATTATGTCAGAATACAACACAATTACTTAAGAAAGTATTTACAATGGGTGAGACCAAGTTGTATACAAAATGACATACTTGGTCTCACCCATTGTTATTATTATTAATATTTACCTGCGCTTTCTTATTTTCATGCGCTAAATAAATTCCTAGAGGCCGCATGTACCGGCACATGAATTTTCTCGCCATTTGTCCTTTCGGCGAGTTTTTATTGTTTGTTTTAGCTTTTGCGGGTTCGACATTTGTTCCGACGTTTAAAGTATTTACAGTTTGGAATGTACTGTTGGATGCTTTTATGTTGAGAGTTGTTTTAGGTATCCTGTGGATGTTTTTGAATTTCATTTTTTCCACATAATACATTCAAGCCTTAATTTTTCCCACTAATGAGTGAATAATAAGGAACGACCAACAAAATATTAACCCACTTTAAAACCCTTCACGAAATGGACTCAAGGGACAAACTAGAAGCGATACAAATAGATGCGTGGCTAAACAAAAACCATTTCCGAATAGTAGCTGTCTTTAACCCACCTTTCAACTCTTCGATTATGTTACCCTTGGAACAAATTATTACCAAAAAATACCCTTGTTGTGGGAGATTTCAACGCCCACTCTACTAAGTGGGGCTATTCCAGAACGAACTCTATTGGCAGTGCTGTCGAAAATTTTATTGACAATGCAAACTTAATGATTTTAGAAACAGAACCAACGTTCCCTTCGTATACCGGTCGCCTGAGTAGACCTGATCTTATTCCCCTACATGCGAATCTCAACGGTCGCCTGACACAACCTACACGACAATCCATTAGGCTGTGGCCATCGTTCCATTTCTACCAAAGATACCAGTGCCTCTTAATAAAACTTTGCCGCGATGGAATTTTAAAAAGACCAATTGGTATGGATACGCTCATGAGACAGACATCACTATAACTCCACACCTTATTGTTGTCAACCCTGCCCGAACTTTTTGACAACATAACTAAGGCCAAATTAAGTCGAGAATAGCAGTACTCTCCTTTCTGGACTACTAAACTCACAAAACTAGAAGAAGAGCGTAATCTAGCCAGACAAACTGTACAGAGAACCCAGACCCTAGTTGACTGTGTCCACCTCCGGAAAGTACAAACCATCCTCCAACGTCAAATTATACAAAGTAAGCGGCAATCTTCCACAAATTCGCGGCTAGTCTTGACTACAGAAAAGATAGCTTTAAAACTCATCGATTTATTTCTAAAGTAAACAACGATGGAAATTCACATAAGGTTCCTCCAATAGTCCATGGAGCTACCACAATTACTTGCAATGAGAAAATAGCAGACCTCTCCTGCCAACACTTCTCGAACAGCCCAGGAAATTTCCGCGTCGCAAGAAGATTCCTGTGCCACAAATGCCTCTACATGAATTTGAAAATTCCATCAATATTATGAACAGGGACTTTAACATAAACGAATTGAGACAAGCTATCTGCACTTTAAAAGTTGGAAAATGCAGCGGGGCAGATGATATCTTCAGGCGCATACAGGCCGAAGCTCCAACACATACCAAGGCAC
>JAFIDM010000003.1:18864607-18885351 GCA_023159025.1 Thereuonema tuberculata | reverse complement strand
AACTAAAAATCCGGCACTTGCACATAAATCATCATCACTTGACGACATTACGAGACGAGCAATTCATTACCTTGCTGCGTAAAATGACCGAACCACAATCAACGGTTTCCAATTCAAAACTAAATCCGATGTGGACGACAACATTTATCAAAATCAAAATCATTTCCAATCGTTTCCAATCCCAAAAGCAACGAACACATTCGGTCGAGTTGGCGTTGATCTGCATTTGAACTTAGTCTGTATGCCGCTTTCCCAGAGTTCATTAAAAACCTCGGTAAGAAGACTTCAAAAACCCTACTTGAGGCTATCAATTAAATTTGGTATTTGAATATCCCTGTATATTGGAAGAAAGCCATTATACTTTGAAAACTTTAAAAACTTTACTTGAGGCTATCAATTAAATTTGGTATTTGGATATGCCTGTATATTGGAAGAAAGCCATTCCTATTCAATGATATTCCTATTCAAAAAAAGGGAAGGACTTAAGTGCCATTAAAAACTACAGACCAATAAGCCTCACTTCAGTGTTGTGTAAAGTAACAGAGAAGATGGTCAACGGACGTCTATAAGTCTTCCTTCACAAACGGAAGACCATTAGCGATAACCAGGTTGGTTTTCGAAAAAATAGATCCACTACAGATCAAGTTATGAAATTGACACAATTCGTTAAAGATGGATTTCATAGAAAAATGTCCATCTTGGCTTGTTTCATTGATTTTTAAGGTGCATATGACACTGTTAGCCGAAAAAGTTTGCTCAATAAGTTGACAAATTTAAGTATCTCCGGCAACATGCTTCGCTGGCTCGAAAGCTTTCTTAATCAAAGATTCGTCAAAGTTAGATATAACAATATGATGTCAAGGTATCGACAACAGAAGAGGGGACTGCCTCAGGCAGTAGTCTTGACCTGCTCTCTTTTTAATATTATGATTAATGATATTATTGCTGACTTAAAACGTGTCTTGGGGACCGATGTCCTCAGCTATGCAGATGATGTCACAATGTGGGCTACTAGCAGCAAAATCTCTTCCCTCGAGCAAGCCCTCAACCTTGCCTTCGAGCACCTCAAATTATGGTGTGCTGACATTGACATGATTGTGAACAAGGAAAAGACGACTGCACAACTCTTTAGGCTCTCACAGTTATGCAATTGGCCATAAATTTGACGATTCTGTAATTGCCATTATTCCGAAAACCATGTATTTGGGAATACAACTAGACTCTAAGATGAACTGGGCACATCACATTGACAGTATCGCATCTAAGGCTACTAAGAGGACACGTATTCTCAAAAGACTCATTGGTACCAAACGGGGTGCCACTGAAGATGTTCTTGCTACCACTTATAAAACTTACATTAGGCCACTATTGGTGTATGGCTGTGAAGTCTTCAGTACGGCTAGAGACGCCATTAAAAAGGAGTTAAATCAAAACAACGCTCTGCGGATCATATGTGGAGCTGTCCTGTCGACACCGATTCCCGCACTTGAAAGCTGTACCCAGATTGAACCTCTTGAATTCCGACCAGAAAAAGCTACACTCAACTTTTCTGAGAGATGTCGTAGAACGCAAGAGACATTTTTTGAAGGTATTACCAACCATCTAATACATGATTAAAGACGCAGCACACTCCATTTGCGAAGGCTCAACTGCTTCTTGAAAAGTATAATTTTGACGCCCGTAACCGACTCCCGTTCAGGAGATCCGAACTTTGCTTCGATACATCTGAAATTCCTTTCTCGACTTCGCTCATTGGCATTGATGTATGGAAGACGACGTCCCGTTGATTCTGCTGAAAACAGCAGCACTTGAAACAATCACCACTAATTTTCTTCTATTCTGGCTCCGTATTTATACTGATGGATCCGCTTTCGACGATTGCAGCCGAGCTGGATTTCTCTCTACGCTCATCAAAGGCGCCTTCGCTGTGGGGAAGTTTAGGACAAACTTCGACGGAGAAGTAGCAGCCATAAGTGAAGCAGCAATCGCACTTCTCCAACTGGGTGTTACTAAAAGCGTGGTCTTCCTTTCGGATTCAATGGCTGCGAAACAAGCAATTGCCTTCCCGGACCCACAAGAAAATGATCTTGTTGCTCAATATCAGGAGCGACTTCTCCGTTTGCAAGCTTTACTGATATCCATCTGCAATGGATACCTGGCCTTTGGGATATTAATGGCAATGAACAGGCTGACAAACTTGCCAAAGAAGGATGCTCTATGCTCCAACCATTGCTCCCTCTTCCTTATTCTTCCATTAGAAATCATATCTCTATTATTATCAAGAAAGCAGTGGAGGACTCTTGGAAAGCAGCCGCTATCGGTAAAAGAAGGGAATGTTTTCCGTTTCAAAATCCATCACCAACAACCTGCCTCGAACGTCGCAGTGGCCACTTTCAGAATGGTCACTGGCCACGATTACCTTCAGAGTCACTTACATAAAATCGGCATCTCTGATTCCCCCTCTGCTCGCTTTGCATGCAAGGGGAGGGCAATGCATTGATGGTTGATGCACGAGAAGACACCCTTGAAGGACGGCACGGCTCTACTGGGCGGCAAGGTATCAAATGGCTGAACAGCCAAGGATGGGCTTTGGCTAAACCAAACTAATTAATGAGTGACTAACTGTTTAATCTTTTAAAATTCTTTAAATGCCAAATTGTCATTTATATACAAACTTTTAAATAAGTTGAAAATTAGTTGCTTTCATAAGCATCTAATTGAATGCAGCATTTGATGCCGTAATCAAACGACTTTATTTTAATAAAAAAAATTAGCAAATCTAAAAGTAGTTTAACATTTAAGCTAATATTCCTCGCGCTACTTTACTTGTTGTACAAATTAATTAATATTTTAAAGGATTACTTTTGTATGACTGCATTGATATAAATTAAAGCAACTTCTGATTTTTTTTAAAGAAAAACTGGAAGGTGTACGAAGAATAACGAAATGATAACTCAAAGAAGACGTCCGTCGTAAAGTTTTTTTTAAAACAAAATCGATGTCGAAATCTGTTCATTGTAGGCCTCAAGAGAAGATTTAGAATTCTCCATAGATTTAATCAGTGCCGTAGCTAGAGGATTGGAGGCCCCGGGGCAGAGCCGGCGCTAGGAGGGTGCGGGGCCTCGGACAAGATGAATTTTGCGGGGCCCTTGAGAATCCTATTTTAAGAACCAAAAAAAAAACGACAATCCTATTTTATCCTCTTTCTTCAAAGTTCGTCAACCCCTAACGCCGGCTCTGCCCGGGGCAATAAGTGTTTATGATTTCGTAAAAAAAAAAATACCCCTTCATTCGGGGGCCCCCATTGCTCGGGGGCCCCGGGGCACTGCCCCGGCTGCCCCGGTAATAGCTACGGCCCTGGATTTAATGCATGAAAATGTGGCGCCATCTATTGGCAAATTATTACCCTACAATAAGTGTTTCATTTCCTCTTAAGGAGATATTTCAAGCACATATTTGTTCAAAAAAATTAAGAAAGAAATTAAGGTATGTTTGTTCATTATATTAATCTATCAGTAGGATGTAAGATTTGTCACATTTTAATACACATCCTAGCCTTTAAAATTTATTGCAAAGAAATGTATTATCTAAAATGTATTTTCCCTGCATGGAAGTAATTTCATAGAAGAGTTAAGTAAATATTAGGCATTTATTTTAAAAATTCTAATTAAGGTCCTGACTTAAGCAATTTGAGCGACTTCAAACCGTTTTATTTGTTTTGCCAATGCATCTTAAAAAATTTGAAAATTTAAACATGAATTTATGAAGAATATGTGATTTATATTTTCTTGTTTCTATTTTTCAAAATATTCTATAATTAATTAAATTAAAATTCAAAAAATTAAAATTCAAAAACAGTCAACAGTCAATGTACAGTATCCAGTTTAAATGAATTTTTTCTTCCTTCCACCATCAAGTTGCACTCAATCAAGATGAACAATAGTATGTGGATTTAGTTACGTGGACTACTTTATTTGGATGGAGAATAAAATTAATAAATGTCTGCGAATTTCAAGAATTATTTCTGCTACAAAGTTAGACATGTATTTTTTTTCGCCACAGATGTCTCGTCAATCAAGATTTCGAATTACAAGAATAATGGTAACTATTTGTTTACCACACTTAACTTCAAGTTAAACTACAGTATTATGTTTAATTATTCTTTGACAACTGAAAACAGAAAAATAATTTCTCAAAAAGATCGATCGAAAAACTGAGGAATTATCTTATTTTATGTAATAGCTTTCTACTTTGAAATAACGAGACTCTACTTCAACTACACTCTACATACAACTATGTATGAGATATATTTTTGCAAAATATATTTATTAAGAAATTATAAATATTTTTTTTTAATTTGTATTAATTTGCATTGTTAGAGGTAAAGAAAATAGTCTAAACAGAGAAAGCATAAAAACTTCATTTAGGATGTGAAGCCATAACTTTGTTGTTTTCTTCTCTTAATTACTTACTTGCTGTACAGTAGTTCTAACGTATCAATTAAAAATTAGGAATTAGGCTTACGGTAATAGCTCTAGCAGTAGCAGCCTTAACGATTTTTTTTATATTTATTGTTTAAATTTATTACAATTTATTAATTGTTCCCTTTTCCATTTAAAATTGCAGGAAAACCTTCCGTGCACTCAATGGCCTCCTTGAGTCGAACACTTTTACCTATCCACTTAAATACTAACTTTTTCTTATCTCGCTATTTTTTGAAGGTTCCTTTAACTTACTAAACGTTTGAGGTCACAAATAAGTGAATTATCAATAAAGAGAATGTATTTACAAACAGTAGGAAAGCTTTTAGTTATTAATACCCTAGATTCGTATGACCCAGCACTGAGCATATTTTCAGCATTTGTAATTAAAAAAGTAGCAGATTCAGAAACAAAATCGACTTAGAAGTATTTCTGAAGACTTACCTTCCTATGGTGATTTTGAAATGCTAAATTATGGCAATAACATGGCCAGTTTAATGTGTAGTACATCGTCCACAACAATATGGAAAATGAACGTGTCTTCAACTTCGTAGATTTTGATAGAATTTCGATTTAAGAAGAAAGTTTGCTATTGTCTTCAGCTTGTACTTTACCAATATTTCTTTCTGTCGGCGGCCATCACAAGAACCGTTAAACATGTGTCTGCTTTATCTTGTTGGTAGATTTTTTTTACTTCTCTTGTTGACAAAGACCTTCCACCCTTGAAATTGAGGAAGAAAGTCGCTTCATCCTTGTTGAAAATCCTCATTAGATCCTCCAAAATGTGTTCGTTAACTGATCTAAGATAACTGACAAGATACCCTCGTCGTTCCACTTTATCTATTTCACATGCATCACCTTAGCTCGTGACGAAGGTAAAGTTTGCGGCACTCGCTTAATGATTTCGGAATGCTGCCGCAAAAAGGATTGTAGTGATCATTTGAATTTAGAGTTCCTCTTCATGTCTTTCACTATTTTCGCCACACTATCTGTTAGCAGTCTTTGTGTAACTGGAAAAACAGACTTTGCGCATTCAAAAACCCATTTTACGCGAGAATTTTTTTCTTCGTCGGTCAGGGTGGTTTTTGGATCTATTTTCCTCTCCAGCGGAGTCTCTTCCTTTACTTGTACAATAGTTATTCAGGGGACTGCTCTCTTTATTGATCATTTTCTCATTTTCACGTCTTTAACAGACTTCTGCATATGTTCTTGAGTGAAGCCAGTATCTTGCCTTTAATGGGAGGCATAGTGAATCTAATAGAAGAAATTAGTCAATAAATTCAAGCAGACCAGGATGGTAAACTGTTGTCGTTGAGTCAAACTAGTAGTTGACATCTTTCAAGGTCATCTATCAGATCACCTTAGATTAACTTCGTAACAAGTGGATCAATCCATCACAAGTTTCTCAGGAAGTTAATAACACAAATTTAAGGATAATAAATATGTTAGAAGATCCTCAGTACTTGACAGGGGATATCAAGGATTAGTTTAAGGGGCTATTTTAAGTGTTGAGTGATTAACACGTACCCTAAAACATTAATTTCCGAAAAAAATAAAATTTCAAATCACCAGAATTATTTCGACATAAAATTTTTGAGGGTTTATTTAAATAATCTAGACCACAATAAAAATTAATCTTTCTTCACATCCTTTTTTAACTTGATAAGAAAAAACGTGAATTTGTTAAACTATGCACGCAGTAAACGAATGAGTCTATGAATCTACTATCCACAATACAATATCTTCAAACTAGGGCTTGTTTTCGACACCAGAGAGTGCGAATTACCATGTGTTGGAATTTTTACGTTCATATCTCTTATATAGTTTTCCAGATTTGTCTGTGTCTAACGCGCTTCCTCTGTGTTTGGAAACTAATTTTAATCTCCTGTGAAAGTAGAAATAATTTCTGTAATGAAATGTCTGCGACAGGGATCGAACCTGCAACCTTCGCATCCAAAGTCAGAAGTCTTATCCATTAGACCACGGGGACTACATTGAAGTTATTGTTGATAATATCTCTTATCATTCCCTCTGTGTGCAAGACTCAATCAGAGAAGAGCTGGAGAAAAAAAAATAACTCCTTAATTTTAGCCATTTAAATTTCAATGAGCCTTCTACAAGCGCAGGCCAGACGAGCATTAGATGCAGAAGCTCGTCTTCAGTGACGAACTGAAGAAACGTTACGACATTTCTGGACATGAATGAAGAAATTTCAAATGATTTCCATCTCAAAAGAGAAATGTTTTTTTATCTCTGCTCCTTGGGTTTACTTTCAAAGCCCTTGAATTTGTCATGTCTGAAATTGTGTTTACTTGTTCTTCTACCAAAGAGTAACATATAGACAACGAAAACAACTGGTTTCATACTGTCCATGAAACCATTGCAACTCCTTAAATCTTTCATTTTCCATCACTTCCTGTGAGACCTGCCACCTGCAATTAAGGCTGGAGATGGTGGCTTTAGGTTTCATTTTCAGTTCTTTCCATTACCTCTGGGACAGTAATTGACCGTAGACCGAAACTCATATTTTTCCCCACCTCTACAAGTCGTAAGTTTACTAATAAGGTATCAGTCATGTCTGTACGATTAATAGTTTGAGCTGTAGAGATGGTGACAAACGGACAAAAGAATAAATGGACAGAACCTTCTTAAGATTGATTATGATAATTATTTTATGACAAAACTCCCTTTCTTCGTATGCTTTAAACTCTTTGCACTTTAATTAGCCTCGGATGATGAGAGCTAACACAGCTGTCAATTAACTCTAAAAAAGGATGTGTTTTCAATAGAAAACCCCAATGGATACACAATACAGTGTGTTTTTGAAGGTATCAACAAATGTCAGTGATACATTCAACAAAGACAAATCAGTAAAAAATAAATCCAATAAATATAAGGTTGGAACTTCGTTTAGGAGTTATAATCTATTATTACATTAGTTTATGTAATAATATACACGTTTATGTAATAATATCTGATATATTAATGAGTGCACAATACTGTCTGTAACCGATTCGTAAGTAATGATACTGTACTGTTTAAAACTTTACAATTTTTTTATTGCACAATAAAACGTAATGAACATAACAGTGTACAAACAGGTAGCAACTAATAAAACAATAGGCACCAAAGTAAATGAGATATGTTCACCAACTGCCTCAAAACGTCGGGTTAGTTAACGTGTAATCCACTGACATATTACCAATTAGCTGAAAACCAATATCTGTTCCAGCTTGTATCGTAGATACGTAGATTGATCCCGGCCTCAAAGATGAAAATCAGAGAAATTGCAGAAATTGGATCAGAGAGATTGATTGAATTGGATTCAGAGATTTTAAATCTGGAACCGTAAAAGTGTAGTAACAGGACCATTTGATCCATCCACCAATGGGCAAAATAATATTTGAAGAAAGCACGGATATCATGATGATAATGGGTAGGGTCTCCATCGTACATGAACGATGGCTTCTCTTTTTCAACATCTCATTTGCATTGTGCATTAACATTTTCCAACATCTCGGTTTGATGTCTTTGAAGGAAATACAAGATACCCTTCGCTTCTAACGGAGAATGGAGAAGTAGGGACCATTTGTCCCAACACTCAAAATACTGGCCTACACATTCAAAGAAAGCTATTGTGGTGTTTTGTTTGGACGTTTTCATATGGGTTTTCCTATATTCATAGTACTATTTCGGGAAAATGAAGTTTCGTCAGTGATTCAAATTACAGATGCAAAATTAGTAGTACGATGAACAAGATACTAAAAATAGAACTGCATCTTGAACGCGTTGGTGATAGCCATACAGTTAATCCTCATGAATTACTCCCTTCCATTCTCGCTTTCTCCTCTGGATTAGCGGCTATCGCATCAAGAATTAGATTTTCTCTTTCGGGTATTGCCACACTTTTGGGCCTTCACTAGTTGGCTGTTGCTCAAATTCGACTCTTTCTCTGTGGCGTCGATCAGCAACAGGGAACATATTCTTGGGTAGAGCCGATATGCTTCATGTCCATTTTCCATAAATTTAAAGGTGCTTCTTCTTTATCTTAAGAATGGATATTAATCTTCGTTGTAATTCACTACTCTGCATTCTTTAATATCTTTAAAATTAACAATTTAGGTAACTTAAACAATGGAGATTTAGTTAATTTTAGAAAAATTGAAAATTGGCACAGTATAATTAGCAGATGTAGGGTGGCACACATAAAACCGACCCCAAAAGCTTTCAAGGTATATATTGGTTCTGAAAATGAACAGTATTTAACGCTGTCTCTCCTGTTCATGTTATCTGTACATTATTATCTGTTTATTGTCATCTTTAGAGTAGATGTTGGAAGTGGCCGCCATCAGCCTCAATTCATTTCTACGCCCGTCGTAGCATGTTCCTGGATACATTCCTCATTTCTGTGACCGTAATGCAGGCGATCTCTTGCCGTATGTTTATTTTCAACTGATTCAAGATGCCAGGGTTATTTCCATTTCAGCAACCTCCAGAGATAAAAGTCACAAGGTGATAAGTCAGAGAACGAGGTGGCCAGAGAGTTTTACATATTGTCCTTGCAACAGTGAAGTGGTAACTTGCAGTGATAACGTTCACGAATCACACGAACTTACTCCTTCACAATAAATACGCATAGTAGAATTGAATACGCCATTATTCACACGCAGGTCGACAAACACTACACAACACTCATAAGATCATGCGCAAATGTGGTGGACAATATCTTGATAATATCATCACGTGCGCATGATCATTAGCGCTGAATACTGTCTACAGCGAACATACAACATACACAGTGTTTTGAATCCTATTGGGGCCGGTTTTGTGTGCGCCACCCTGTACAAACTTTAAAAATAAACAGCGAATTTGTATTCATTTGACGGCTTTCGTTTTTTTTGTTTTTTAAGTCGGAAAATTTTTTTAAGGAAAAAAGTAGCTTTTCAAAGAAAAGAAGCTTCAGTTTCTTTCAGAAACTTACCTTTTTGTTAATACTGCATCTAAATATCATTTAAGCTTGTACTGAATGCTAACAGTGATTTTGTCAAACGTATTTTCACAACTTTTGTCATAAAACAAAAGTAAATAGGCTATGGAACGGATATCAACTAATCAACAGATATCTAATGACTATTAGATAAGCATCTCCATTAGATAACAGGATATCTAAAGGATTCTTGTTTTCCCATCTTTTCTAAATACCAAAATGAGTGTTAAATTCGTCTTAAATGAATTATTCTAAAATATTACATAAACTGTTGTACATTGATAACCAACCATTTTTACCTTTTCTGCAATTCAAAAAAAAAATCAACTTATATAATTGGCCAAGTTCGTCTGTCTGTCTGTCCTACTGTCCGTCCGTCTGTCTGTAACTCGATATAATTAAGCTATTAAGATAGATCGAAGGTACTCAATGGTTCAATGGTTTGGAACAAAAGTCTCTGCAGTTTAGACTCTACTGTTTTTGTAATAAAGTTCTATAACCGAATTTCCATACATTTTCAGCAAATGATGTAGCCAATATACTGTAAAAAGGAGAAAATATGAAATAAATAATGACAGAATAATTAGATTCTGTTTACTTGATAGGTAAAGCGTGAAGAAACCAAAAAGAATCTCATTTTCGAAGAAAATTTTGTTTATTTACCTAATACGTAAGAACAAATTATTTTCCTCCAGGAATTACTTTTCGAATTTCTTTTTTCAGTTTCTTTAACTCAACTTTTCGCTTTTGAAAACCATTGTTTGTCTTCTTTTTAAATTGAGTAAAAATAACTACATTTATTTCTTTTCCTCTTGGAAAATAATCGACTAGATTGTTAAGTGCATTTTTTTTTAGTTTCTTGTTTTTCAGTTGGTGACAGAAGATGTGTTGTTTCTTTTTCAACCATCATTGACAAAGACAAGTCCACTTTAGATAGTGATTCATCACAAGTCCTCCATTGACCTCCACATGCGAATATAGTATGTTTACCACAAACCAAACACGTCATTTTTCATAAAGAGAACATCTGCTTCCGTTTGCACCAGCTGTTAGGTAATGAGCTCTCTGCTGTGAAGATAAATATAAAAGTCATCCACTTCTAATAATTCTCTATGATGTTCCCTAAAATACGTATTTCCCTATTATCACTTCTTTTACGACGAAGGCGGCGTCTGCATTTAAGACGTACATGGTGAAACTTTATCAAAAAGGTCCAAAAAAATAATGAAGAAACAATGAAATAAATTTTGCTATTTGAACATCTCCAAAGCCATTCTGATCAACTTCATGTTATGTAAATTTCAGAATTTTAGTACTCGAGTACATGATTAGTACTTAACCTTAGCTTTAAAGCTCAAGCGGTAAATAATGCTTTCATACATATATTATTAATCATTTGCTCAGGTAGTAAAACTGCATTAATAATAAATTATTAAATATAATTATTTATTATTAACAAAAAGTGCCGTTGATCAGTTTGGCTTTTGATAGGGTCAAATAAAAAAACTTATTTCATTCTTTCTTCACTATTTTTAGCATAGAAATCAATAGTAAATCAGTCCGTTTGTCTGTGTTTGGGTGTACTTGTGTGTTCCCTTAATAATTTCTGAATAAATCGGTAACTAATATTCTCGAAACTTGACTTGTATATTTATAGACAAGATGCGAAGTTATTTAGTAAACTCCACTATATTATATTATGATCTGTGCCCCGCAGTGTCACCCGCGTTAAATTCGGCCCTTCTCGCTAATGTTCGGTTCTCGTCGTGTGGCGAAGTCACCCGTCGCCGCACCCGTAAATTGATGTTTATGTTTACTGCTCCGCTCCTATTGGTCATAGTGTGATGTTATATAGCTTACACCCTTCCTCAATAAACGGGCTATCTAATGCAAAAAGAAGTTTTTAAATCGGACTGGTAGTTCCTGAGATTTGCGCTTTCAAACATACAAACTCTTCAGTTTTATATATTATTATAAGATAAGATGGGATTATATTTTTAAGTAAAGGCAAAATTGAATTTTATGTTGGTTTGATTGGTTATTAACTACGAACACTAAAATTTGCGATTGATTCCTTTTAACATTTTTTTTGTGGTAATCGAAACAGAGAAAAAGAATTTTGAATTTTTTAAATGCAAAGATAGCATGGTAAAGTCCTGATACTTGTTCCGCCAAATAAAGAACGATCAAAACTTCCGACGAAAATGAGAACAGGATATTTCAATTTTCTTCAAAAGATTTTCTTTCACTTTTTTACTAATGGAATCAAACAGTAAATTATCCAATCCTTTAATAGATTCTGATCGTAGGCGGATTCACGGGGGCGGGGAGCAGTTGGGGCCATAGCCCCTCCCTTTAGCTGTGAATATAGATTGGATAAAATGGCGAATCCGAAGGCTGCTGCCTGATATACATTAATATTTGCCATGACGACGATTTGAAAAATCCTGAATCCGCTAGTGCCTCTGATTTATTGCTTTTATTCTTATTTCAGTTTGAAAAATTCTCCACCATTTTGCTCAAAATGAAAGAATGAAACAAGTTAACGAAACCTATCATTACAATTTCACATTTCAATTGATAAACGATCAGCTAAAATACGATTGTTTTTTGTTTGTTCTAGTAGTCATTATTTAACGCGCGGAAGAATGTTAGTAAAAACAATAAAGATAAAAAAGCACAACAATTAAAAGATCGGTTAGGGTGAGGCAGGGTTGGGCTGATGAGTCCGTTGCAGGACGAAACGGCCGTTCCGAACTCTTCCCCATAATCTAAAATCAGAAAGGCAATTTCTTCTTCTTCTTTTGTTCAGGTGCTGTTTTTCTTTTCCTTTATTTATATATTGACTATTTCCACAGCACTTTAAATTTATTTTTCTATTAATGAGTTTTCTTTTGAATCTTCTGTTCTTCCATTAAAATCCTTTTTGTCTACAGTTCCGTAGGAAAAGGTGTTGCTGGCGTCGGATGGCGCAGCAATTTATTTTTCTTGCTTTTTGTTGTGAATGGGACCACTGCCAGATTGACAGGGGTTCTCACTAAGAAGATCTTGCCTTTCTGATTCGAATAGGGTGAGGCAGGGTTGGGCTGATGAGTCCGTTGCAGGACGAAACGGCCGTTCCCAACTCCTCCCTGTAATTTAAAATCAGAAAGGCAATTTCTTCTTCTTCTTTTGTTCAGGTGCTGTTTTTCTTTTCCTGTATTTATTTATTACTTAAAAGATCCACTGAGCTATTTTTGGCATTTTTGTACCGGGAATCAAACGTAGACTGTTTCGTTCTTCCTAGATCTCATCAACCCAGTATAAATTAAGAATAAAAAGGGAGCAAATTAATCCCCGCTAGCAAACTGCTTATTATTTTCTTCTCTATTATTACTTTCTCCATGTGATAGTAATGAGAAAGTCTAAAAATCATTTCTATACAAAACGGGAATATACAATATGTAAATAAAAAGCTTAATGTGCATCAAAAAGTTTTAAGAAAAAGAAAATTTTTGAAATGCACATAAACAAACAAAGGTTCTCGCATCCTGAGCTACCATGTCGTGTCTCGTACCAGGATGTCTCGCTTTCTTAAATTCTGAGCTTTCTTAAATTCTTTGTCCAAGCGGTTGCCGGGACAAAGAATTTGAGGCTAAGCGGTGCACAGTGAATTATTGTTGGTGCTTGATTTTGTTTTGAGGAGCCATGGGTACTTCTTCTTTGTCTCGCACTTTGAGCTACCATGAAGGGTAAATCTGACTGAGGAAGCCTAATAAGGCTGAAACAGATGCCTCAGATTCCGACATGGTAGCTCAGGGTGCGAGAACCTTTGTTTCTTATGTGCATTTCAAAAAATTTCTTTTTCTTAGTAACTACAATATCTTCCTTTCATCCCAAGTTAGAGTCTTTTAAATTATCAACTTTACCCATTTTCTCACTGTGCATTCAGACACTGATGCTCCTATTTATACATTTAGTATCGCATGATCTGTTCACGTAACTGTTTAATATGGGATATCCCAATGGGGCAGGAAAGTTGTATTGAATAAGGGTGATTCCAATGGATCAGGAACCGTTACTATAATTTGTATGTGCGAGTTAAATGTTATTGCCCAACCCTCATTAGATTTTGGTGTTCGTAGTCCAGACTTTTCGACGCTTCACAAAGTTCACCATAAATTGTGTCCTTAAATTATTCATACAGTTGTGTACTTAACATCAAAAAGTACATTTGAAAGTTTAAAAGTTGTTCTGATTAGATTTTTGATATTTGCTAGTTATGAGCTCTTCCAAAATAATGCCATAGAAAGTAAAGAGTAAAAATATAATTTGTATAGAATTTCAAATGAGAAATTTTAGAATTATTCTAACATCTATTCAATTTTGATTTATTTTAACTCATCTTAGGCCCACTAAGAGTCAAATTACGATGCCCTTAAGCAATTCTAAAAGTAATGCAATGATTTACGCAAATTCCACATTTAACTGTTGCTGCTCAGATCTCATGAAATTTTGGTGATTACATACCTGTTTTAAAGTCTACTGAAGTAGGCCATTTTGTATCTTAACTAATAATGATGTGATGTAAAATATTAGAATAATTAAAAGTATAGGAATGAGTGATTTGATTTCAGCTTATCGACATTACTGTTAACAGCTTCTTTGTTATTTTTGTTTTATTTTTATTTATTTACTTACAATATTAGAGGCACAATCCTATTAGGTAATTTCTTAGGTGCTGATATTTTGGTAAAAAAATTAAGTGATTTGATACAACAGAAAGATTTTATATATGTATTTATTATAATACATATGTAGTTTTAATGAATCGATTTATAGTATTTGTGTTTATTATATTGATTTGGTATTTACGATATTCAGTATTATATTTTGCAATGCATTTCAACTTCTTAAAATTACTATGTGTTGTTGTTAAATGTGTAAAGAGAATTCGTTTCTGAGAATGTTGTGTAAATTTTTCTAATAAGGGATATATGTGGTATTTAATATTCAACAATATCTTCAATAACTTGATTAAAAAATATAAGAATTCTGTTCTGATTTCTTAATCCGCAATTGCTTTTTTTTCTTTTTGTATTAAATTTGCCAATAATTTCCTTTGTTAATTATAAAGAAGTTATTCATTAAGATTATTTCACTATGAGTATCTGGGCAACATATAACTGGGCACTATGGGTAACATAAATTTTAAGTTTTGATTTTCATTTAGTTGTTTATATTTTGTATAAATAGCATTAAAAAACTCAAATTAGAAACATCATCATCTTTTCTAACGTGTGCGGGTTGAAATAGTTAACATAAATAGTATTAAAAAACTTTCGCACACATTTAACAAAACTTAATGTTAATTTAAAATTTCTTAATTTTTTTAATTTAAAAAGAAAATAAAAATTTAAAAGTGTACTTAACAAGGACAGTTTCAATCCGCTACCTGCTGGGTTATCATTAGCTTAATGAAAAGAGCTTGTTAACTACCCTCATTACCAAAAAAAACGACGCAACTAGAAGGAGTTGTCCGATTGTAATGAAATTTCGTATGCAAAGACATTGGGACCGTCCATGCAAATGATTAAATTTTGGTGTCCAATGAATGAATAGCGAGAGCTACAGAGCATCGGAACTGTGCACTCAGCAGGTGTATATAAGAAGCGATTCTCAATCTGATGGTCAAAATTTCTGTTGCATTGCGAGTTAGGATACCTTTCAACGATAGAAAAAATGCCTCACCGCAGGATTCCAGCTCATTACGTGCAACTGTCAGAGTTTGAAAGAGGTCGTATCATTGGATTGAAAGAGGCAGGTTGGGCAAATCGTAGAATCGCTTGTCATATGGGTCGAAGTGATGCGTCGATTAGAAGATAATGGCAGGAATGGGTGGACAATGGCAGATTTCAGCGTCGTGAAGGTAACGGTCGCCCTAGGGCCACAGCAGAGCGGGAGGATAGAGGGATTGTCAGATCAGCTGTCACAGCGCCTGAATCATCGTTATCCACCATCAGACGTGCGACCCCCACAAGAGTGTCCACCATGACCATTCACATACGGCTGAGAGAACGACATCTACACTTGTACCGACCGCTACGCCACCTGCCACTCACGTCTGCACACCGTCATATTACAGTGGCGCTTGGCTCGATCCGGTTGGAATGATGCTGACTGGGGACGTATAGTGTTTAGCGATGAATCCCGCTTCCAACTGTGTCCTGACGATCGTTGCAGACGTGTCTGGAGACGCCCAGGGCAGCGTGTCGATCCTGCTTTCACTATTGCACGCCACACAGGTCCTCAACGAGGAGTTATGGTCTGGAGTGCCATTTCCCTTGATAGCCGGACCCCTTTGGTCGTCATTAGCGGCACACTTAGAGCACAGCGGTACGTTGGCGACATTCTGAGACCTGTTTGCTACCCTTCCTTTTGCAGTACCCTGGCCTTATTTTTCAGTAAGATAATGCCAGACAACATACGGCACGTGTTGCTATGACCTGTCTTGCAGCTTGTGAAACACTTCCTTGGCCAGCCAGATTCCCAGATCTCTCTCCAATCGAGCTTGTCTGGGATATGATGGGAAGGCGACTGCATCCACCAGAGAATGGGGATGACCTAGCCCGACAATTGGAGCAAATTTGGCAAGAAATACCGCAGGAGTCCATCAGGGAGCTTTATCACTCTATGCCACGTCGTGTGGCAGCTTGTATTCAGGGTAGAGGTGGGTCAACACCTTATTGAGCTCGTTACTTTGTAACTCTGTAACTCTGAAATAAATCATTCAATTTGTCTGAAAGTTTAATCATTTTCTATTCTGTACATAATCTTCCTCTCCACCAATTTTTGTCTCCATCTTAATGAGTGTATTTCAACCCGCAGACGTTAAAAAAGGTGATGATATTTGATAAGGATATTAAATTTTAATATTCCCCAATAATAAAATTTAAATTAGTTGAAGTGCTAATTTAATTAATAGTATTTTTATTGTGCTTGAAAAGAAATTTAATTATTAATTATTTTTTATTGACTTAAATAAGTTTAATTAAAGTTGGTTTCAAAATATGCAAATGAAGCTGCTACGTTGTGAGAGTGATCACATGATAGTAAGGAGAGAGACGTCACAGAAGTGTCCGTGAGTTTGAACGGGACAGTTGAACCCGAGAAGTTGAGCTGAGCGGGTAATATGAAGAGGTTAGCGGGAAATGCTAATCAGACCCAGCAATAATGGAACCGGCCACCACAGATGATACTCAGAGTAAGTCTAAAACTCTGGAAATTATATTTCGCTAAGAGAAATAGTGAATAGAACAGTAAGAATATTATAAACTATTTGAATCGAGCCGATTCGAGAATATTAAATTGAACTGCGTTTAAAATTAACGTGTTAGAAGTCAGAGGATTCCACTATGAAGAAGGTGAACTTCGAAGTCGAGTTCGTAAGACGATTTGAGTCAACTAATTCTAAGGAATATAGAAATTAAGAAGCTGTGGACTTTCGATATAAGTAAATTATATGGAGATTTAATTAAAACTGAAGAGAGTATTTCAAGCGATAGAAGAATATCGTAAGAAGAGAAATTAATTACGCTTAAGAAGCCGGAACATTCCATTAAGAGTAATAGGTAAAGAACTGTTGCTACTAATAGCTGTTAATTGCAACCCGCAATTAAATAAATAAAATTTACTTGGACAATAAGTAATATTATTAAATATATTAAGGAGAAGGAAAGATATTCTAAGTTTGAATAAAGAATAAAAAAGGAAGAAGCTATTCCTAAAACCTATGTCAACTTCAACGGAGTATTTTAAAAAAGGAAGATTTACCGTCCAATAATATTACGAAGGAAGAACGGAAAAACTCGAACCTATACCGGGATACCTTTAAGAAGTAGCGAAGGCTGACCATTGTTAATTATTGATTACAAAAGTGTAAATCATCTTGAAGACGAAAGGAAGAAACAGTAAAACGAAGACATCTCTAATCAAGAGTGTTTGTGCTACGTAAAATATTAGTGAAAATATAAATCATTAATTATCATTAAAAGTGAATTAAGTGAATTAAGTGCTAACTTCAAATAATTGAAGTTGTGTGTGTGATTAAGTGCTTAGAAGATATCATCGAACCATCACTAGGTGAGGACGAATGAAGACATCTTCCTGTAAGTACAGTTATTATTTATTTTTTTTGGAAATAAGGAATTAGTAGAATTCAAGAGTAGGAAACGTAACTAATTAGTGATTCAATTATAATCACGGAAGTTGATTATTGTTTTGTGTTTCCGAGAAAATATTAAACAAGTAATTATTAGTAAGATAGTATTGTTGAAGTCATACAATACGTGTTGCTTAGAATTATTCACACAGGTGATAAAAGTCAATTATAAGTAACGAGATTGTGAAGTTAACACAATAGTTGAACATGAGTCAATATAATGCATAAGTTAGAATGCATCTAACATACAAGTGAGAATGACATATTGATTAAGTGAAAATCATTTATTAGTTAGAATTCACATAGGTGAGAAACCATTTATAAGTTTAAGAACTATAGTTAAAATAAGTGGAAATGAATTAATTATTATATACATAAGTCAGAAATAATACATTGTTATGATAAAGAGTTTAGATTTGCTAAGATAGAGAACTTAGAAGAAATAATAGAATTGTTGTAAAGTATATGGGCCTTGACTATTGCATAGTGTGTTATGATACTTATGTTAGCTTTTATGAGTTGTAGTATATGTATGTGATATCTATTGTTATTCAAGATTGTTTAGAGCAAACTACAACTCTTAGAATATTGTATTGTTAATTTTGAATGTGTTTCAAAATTAAATTTATTTTTTTAAATTTGCATAAGCATTGGGCATATTATATTTTCAATTATCTCTGCTAAAACCAGTATGCGTTCTGAGCTAATTATTCGCTTCAATATTCATAATTTGAACAGATGACTTTCAGTTTTTTTTTTCAGTTGTATTGATTTGGATCCAGCAATTTAGGCAATTTTAGGTATTTATATATACACTGTCCGTCCACTTTATAAGGTACAATCCTGCTGTGCGCACAAATGCTGTGTCTCACAACAACTATTCAAGCCGGTGGGAGCAGTGTCATGGTGTGGGGGATGTTTTCCTGGCCCACGTTGGGTCCAGTGATACCTCTGAAGGCACGTTAGACGCTAGAGCGTACCTAAATATCGTAGCTGACTAAGTGCAATCGTACATATTAACATATCCTCATGCAGATGGCTACTTCCAGCAGGATAATGCGCCGCTGCACAAAGCCCGCGTCGCTATGGAATGGTTTGAGGAATATGACGATGACATTTCCTTGCTGCAGTGGTCCACTCAGTCCTCGGATCTCAGCCCGGCAAAATTGAAAATTTTGTTTGCTCCACGGGTTGTTTGCTCCAGGCCTACCTCCATCTACACCTCCACCTTGAGGAACTGCGTGACACACTCATGACAGTGTATATATTTAATAAATTATGTTTTAATGGAAAGATGTTTTTATAAGTTTGAATACATATGGAATATGAAGCCTCCTTAAGAATTAAACTAAAAATAAAAAAATACACATTGAAAATGAAATACGTATAACAAGTCATGTGCCAGCTTCCGGTAGCCTCAATGAATTTTTCATGTGCAAAAAAAGCGTCTAAAAATATCTAAAAATATATGTTAACACATTAAATGGTTTGAGACCAAGTATTTTACTAGGTGACTTCTACTGTCCTCCCAATGAGAGATGGAAGCCATGTTTTTGTGAGATCTGCGCATGTATGATCGATTAGTCTGGTCAGGCACTTCCGTCTGATTTTATGACAGGACGCCGTCATTACGGTAAACGCTTGTTACTTTTCAAAAGAGCATTGTATTTATAAATAATATATATGTATTTATTTATATAAATGCTAATTGTTAGCAACTGGTATTGAAATAACGCTAAATAGTCGAGAGAAGTTTTAATTTGGCGTTATCAACATGTCTTTCTCAGTGAAAACAGACTACGTCGTCCATTGTGACAGGAAAACATAATTGATCAGCTACCGGAAGGGCTGCGCAGTTCAAACTTCGGCCGGTCATCTTTCATTTTGAGGACAATAGGATAGCTATTTCACGCTCGTTAACGATCATCAGCTGAATTTTACATCATTGTATTTTTAAGATACGAATTTATAAATTGGTTAAAATCTTTTTTGAATTTATATTTCAATATTATTGCTATTTTCGTGAGCATATACTTGACGATATCATCTGTACAGTATATGCTCAGGCCTTAACTAGTCCCTGTAGAGAATCAATAATAACTGTTCGTCGAGATATTCCTAAATTGATGTTATTTTAGGCCTGTATTGAATTTAGGCCTATTTTGAATTTCCTTGTTTTGATTTTTTTTTTTTTGGTTTTTTTTTAAGTAATTTTTTTAGGAGATAATGGATTTCTCTTTTGATTCTATATTATGATTAATTCTATCGAAAGCCTATGGAATATCCACAAAGACTATTAAGGTAAATAAACTTTTGTTTTGATTTTGATTTATTGGTGTATTAAAATCTTTTAGTAGTTTCAAAGTGCCTGAAATTATTTTGCTAAAAAATATACAGTACTAGCGGAAAGACCCGTTCTTCGCTTGGGTTACAAAAAACAAATGTCCAAATGTGGATGATAAAGAAATTGCAATTGCGAGATTATTTCGAAACTTTCCCGTATAAAAACAAAACAAAAAACAACAACAACTCAAAAGGCTTGATCTCATTACAAATCTACAGCTATCCCGAATCCCTCGTAGAAGTATCTTTGAACCATGTTTGGTCATCCACTCACCGTCCTCCCAGTGTAACTCCTAGTTCCATGTTATTTGAATTTTGTAACTCGACATTCATAGATATATTTTCCGATCTCTATATTATTTTCATATCTATGAATGTCGAGTTACAAAATTCGAATAATCTTGAACTAGGGATATAAACAGGACAGAGAAAGGGGTGGGAAATCTTATATTTTCCGATCTCTATATTATTTTCATAAGATTTCCCACCCCTTTCTCTGTCCTGTTTATATCCCTAGTTCAAGATTATTCGAATTTTGTAACATCATAATCCTATCATGTCAGACCTTTTCTAGTTCGTAAAAATTCATCTGATTATTATTATTATTATTATAATAAATTCATTATTATTCATTCTGTCGCTATTATGCACAACCATAGTTTAGGTCCAATTGTTGCACAACACTGTGGGTATAGTTGTCATTGTCGCCGAGCTCCAATTGTTGCATAACAAT
>JAFIDM010000003.1:18818553-18854827 GCA_023159025.1 Thereuonema tuberculata | reverse complement strand
CGCGGCGTCCGAGCGAAGCATGTGTGCCGATTAATTTTAGGTTAGATAAGCTGATGTACGACCCCCTCCAGGATGCTTATATTGAATAATTATAAAAATTACTTTATCTGGGTCTTGATAAAGACTCGATGATACTTGATGGTAAGGTAACAATTTTTAAAATTTTTTTTGTTTAAATAATTAAATAAAGTGTAGTAATATAGTCATCAGTTGTATTTGGCATAATACGGAATTTATTCTATGAAGGTAAATAAAATCCTAATTCGTGTTTGTAAAATTACAATATTTCACGGCGAGTCAGACAGCTGCGACTCGTCCACGGCGAATTGTATCTGATTCGAGTTGAACTGTCCCCGGATGTTGGGAAGTGGATGAAAAATCGTCTATCTCTAACCATGTTGATACAAAAATATATGAAATTCTTACATTTTTTTTTGTAATATTGCACATAAAAAGAAAATTATTCTTTAATCCATTTTTTTTTTATTTGTATCCTATACTCTTGTTAGATAATTACAAATTCTGGAAATTTGGTTTGACCTCTAACCCCTTCTTACTTTTGCCACTGTCCTAAACGTACGTAGTAAAATCAAATCATCCAAATTATTTTCAATTCTGTTATTCGTATCAATGTATTATATAAATGTCACAGTTATTATTAAAAATAAAAACAACCACATCTTTTCATCTTCTTAAGCATAGCTATATTTCGCAGGTTTAACACTTTACCTGCTTCTTCAGGCTTATCGATACATAGAATGTTCTTCATAAAATACAAAAAACAAAGTTTTAACAATATCGAATCTTAACAATATTGAGTTATACATGGTAGCATTAGTTAGAATATACATTATTGAATCATTCACGGTAATTGCCATTTACATAGTTTAAATTTGTAAGCATCATTTACATATCATTTGTAAGACCAAAAGAAAATATATTATTGAAAATGTATGATGTCTTTACAATTACTTTATTAACATCAAAAGAAAATACATTATTGAAAACGTATGATGTCTTACGTCTTCTAAATTACTTCTAAATTTTTCAAGTATTATTTGAAATTTGTAGAGCTAATGAAATATCAATCATAAGAACGGCTAACAAGAATTTAGGGTCATTGATGTGTAAAAAAAAGGAAGACAAAGAGATTATGGAATCTGCAGCAGTTATATACAAATTAAAATGTAGGACCTGTAATGGAATTTATTTTGGGAGAAAATTAGGAGAGCGCATAAAAGAACACATAAGCGCAATTCGTAACAATCATCCGGAAGTCTCAGATTGGGCCCATCATTCAATATCATTAGGACACAATCCGGATCCAATCGTCCAAATAATATACAAGAATATACATAATAAGGAAGCAAGATTTATGTTGGAAGCATGTGTTATCAATAGTTTTAAATGTTTTAACAAGCAGAAAGGTGTGGAGATAAGTCAAGTAATACTTGAAAAATTTAGACGTAATTGTATAGACATCATACGTTTTCAATAATGTATTTTCTTTTGGTCCTAACAAAGTAATTGTAAAGACATCATTCTATGTATCGATAAGTCTGAAGAAGCAGGTAAAGTGTTAAACCTGCGAAATACAGCTATGCTTAAGAAGATGAAAAGATGTTGTTGTTTTTATTTTTAATTCTATTATTCAACAAATTCTGTTTACTGCAGATTTAGATTAAATAAGTCATATGTAATTATAGAAATATTACTTTTTTTTTCAATTTTAGTTATTATTATTAGAATTTAAAATTCGCTATTTGGAAATCAGCAAAACCTGCTAAAAACTAATAAAAAGAGATTGTGCGTTAAAAATCAAATAAAATTTTCTCTAAAGAAAATTTTTAATAGTAAAGCTTTTAGTCGGGATAAAATAAATGAGGAAGAGAATCTTGTTGCTACTACAAATAATATTCCACTTTTTTGTTGGAGTCTCTTCCTTTTGATCTTTAAGTTTTATTAAAACAAACAAACTCACGGCAATCGAAGCAAAGGAAAAGAAGTAAAAATGAGAAGTGGAGACAGGGAGCACAGATGGTAACGGGAAGAAAGCAGTTGGAATAGAAAAACTTCCTGGAAAGCTATGAGTGAAAGCTCTCAGCGCTGCTTTAAAAAAAAAAGAAATGAAAAGAACTATGGCATCAACAGATCTCTCTTCGATGCTAAAGAAAGATGATAATACAACCAAACGGGAATGAAGCTTATGGAGGGATAGTCTTATAAATCAGGTAAACAAATGCTTCGAAAGACAGTCCGAAGCAAATGTTGTTTATCTCATTTTAATTAAGAACAAACAATTGTTAGAAAAGGTTAAAACAATGTGAATGAATGACAATTAGGGCTGTATAAAAAAATAGTATTTTTTAATGATAATAATAGTATTTTCTTTTAACCTAATAAAGCAAGTGTCAAGTTATCTGAAACTGTCAGTTCAAGGATTATAATATCTTAGTGAAGAAATATTGTAATTATAGATAAATAAATCTTATTTCTTCACAAAAATATTTCCTTTTCCCTCTGATGCCATTTTTTAATCATTCAATCCGTTCTTTCTATTAAAACAAATGCACAAATAAATAACAAATAAAATTTCCATTACCGCCAATAAAATTTGTAAGATATATTTTGGAACTTCACAAAATTCAAACAAATGCAAATCAAAAATAAAATCTAGTACAAATGAAATCAAATTAGAAAATTGTATATCTTATAAATAAGCGGAGTAAGTTCTTATTGTAGTTTATAAATAAAGTAATACAAACGCGTTTAAGGTATTAACTATAATATATATTTGTATTTTCAACGAATCTCCCTAAATATGTCAAGCTTAGAAAACTTTGTATTAATGATACATCAGACGGAAATGGGTCTTCTAAGATAGTACGCCTAACAAGTTTCATTTGGTAGAAGTTCAAATAATAGACATTCAAGTTTTATTTTAAAATTACATACAGGAGAAAAGTTAAGTATTAAGTATATAGGAGAAGGTCCAAATATGGACCTTATTTTTATGAATTTTCACCAAGAGAAAAAATTAAGATAATTAAATTGTACCAGTTTACTTAATATCTAAAATGAGTCTATTTTATGATAAAAGGTTAAAATAAACAACAACAAAAAATAAATAAAAAAAAATAAATTCTTTCATTTTTTTTTTAAAGTTACAAAAATGTGATTTTTGAAACTGTGGTCCTAATATGGGCACCACAAAAATTTATAATATTCTTATTAAAAATATTCTATTTTTTTTTTTAAAAAAGTGAAAAAATGCTGAAACAATTAAATTAAATGTTAGTTGTCTATTTGCAAAAGTCTCAAATACACTGCTGTTTGTAAAAAATGCAACACTACGAAGGAATCATCAAAATTAAATGAAATTTGCAGCAAATGTCAATTATAGGATGTTAAGCAAAATAGTAAAGTTTTGAGCCACCGCGCATGCGTGGCATGCGCAGCGCCCTCTGAACTGATGCTGAAAGCGTATAAATAGAGGGCTGTAGCGGAACGTTTACAATAGTTAATGATTATTTGTTAGTGGCGAACGTTTAGTGAGACCCAAGTATGCCTCCATGACGGAAGGAGGAGAAATTCCAACAACTTACTGAGGGTTAACGGGGGAGACGCCGACCAACCACATCCCACATGTGCTCAATAGGCGACATATCCGGCGAATAAGCAGGCCAAGGAAGAAGTTGCATGTGTTGGGCTGAACAGAAGTCTCGAACAGTCTTTGTAGTATGTGGGCGTGCATTATCCTGCTGAAAGATAGCTCCAGGGATGCCTTGAAGGAAGGGAACGACTTCGGACTGTAGCACTTCACGGACGTACCTGTTGCTATTGAGATTACCCTCAATTCGTAGCAAATTGGATCGTCCATGATACGAAATCGCACCCCAGACCATAACTCCGGGTGTTCGGCCACTATCTCGTTCGATAACGCACTCTGGAAAGCTGCGTTGACCGGCATAACGTCTAACACGAATGCGGCCATCATGGTCCCACAAATTGAAGCGTGATTCATCTGAAAAGACAACCAATCAGCTTGCCAGGCTCTGTGCTCATGAGCCCATTGCAAAACCAGCCGTCGATGGTTTGCCGTGAGGGGGAATCCTGTATAAAGGCACCCTTGCACGCAGTCCAAGGTTTAGCAAACGTCGACGAATTGACGAAGCCGACATTAGTACACCTGTAGCAGTAGACCAACGTGCTGCCAACTGCCTGGAGGAAGCTGTACGGTCATTCAGCGCCATGCGGAGCAGGTGTCGATCGTCGCGCGCTGACGTCAGTTTTTCAAGTTGTTCGGTGCTCGTCGGTCCACTGCTTCCAAACTCGCATCACTGTGGAACTGTGCCGCTGCACATGAGCTGCTATTGCGCGATAGGAAAATCCTCCTTCTCGAAGGCGGGCCGATAACCCGCCCCCGTTCAGACTCCGTAAGTTGTTGGAATTTCTCCTTCTTCCGTCGTGGAGACATACTTGGGTCTCATTAAACGTTCGCCACTAACAAATAATCATTAACTATTGTAAACGTTCCGCTACAGCCTTCTATTTATACGCTTTCAGCATCAGTTCAGAGGGCGCTGCGCACGCCATGCATGCGCGGTGGCTCTGAAACTTTACTATTTTGCATAACATCCTATAATTGACATTTGCTGCAAATTTCATTTAATTCTGATGATTCCTTCATGGTGTTGCATTTTTTACAAACAGCAGTATATAAACGTTCTTTTCGGCACCTGCACAGTCACTGTAGGCCCACATAAAACACTGAATATATTTGATCTAGAGTTCCCCTGGAGTCTTGAGGAAAAAAGCCCTTGAGGAAAAAAGCCCATGAGGAAAAAAAAAACCCTTTAAAGGGCCTCAAGCCTCTTGAGGTAAAAGCATGATAGAGACCTAGAAATTTCCACAAAGATGCTATCCAGATGAACGTACAAGAAGAATCTTGGTCATCTGGATAGTACCTTTCTGGAAATTTCTAGGTCTCTATCATCTTCAGGAAGTGTTGCAGAATCACCTTCAGATTCTGATGACTTAGGTTTTTTTCTTAGAGGACTTTTTGCAGTCTGCTTGTTGGTTCTTAGACCTTTGGCGTTCTGATCGTCATTACTGCAACTCCTTTTATTCTGGAAATTCAATTTGTTTTTGCCCTTTTTGACAGTACATTTTTCTTAAGACTCAAATAGCGATCTTCTATCAGAGATCCCGTGATCATACTGGCACCTGCAGCCTGCGACCTCGATTTGTATTTTTTTCTGAATGATAGGCACTGGAGCTATTTCGAAAGGACTCACTAGTTTCGATGCAAAGAAGAGATCAATTAGTTTTTTATATCCAGTAAAGAAAAAAGTGTAAATTTAGGCTAGCTATATTTAGACCATTTTGTAAGAAACATTAAGATCGGTTCAGGCCATTACCCTGTGGTTCTATTAAATAAATAAACTATGCTAGAACAAGTTTGTAATGCCAGTAATGTCATGCATTTTACAAATCGGCTTTTGGTTCAATAGAATTTGGTAACAATAAAAAAACCAAAAAAAAAACCAACCTGTTAAATGTTTCAAGTCAGCAGGAAATAGGGTGATTGAACTTATCACTACACTACGTCTGACCAAATTGAGTGTAGGCGGCCAACTTTTCCCCTCATTTCTCTTTGTTACTCAGTCACATTTTCACTTTATTTCCAGTGCGCTTGCAGTACCTCCCACACCCGAATACTTCAACTAGCCCATATTTAGACCCTAGCGTATACTTAGACAGTCTCCTCTATATGTACTTGAAATTCTGTAGTTAGTTATGTAGAATACCGAACCTTCTAACCAAACGATTCCTAAATAAGTAGTAGATATGTAAACAATGGAAAAAAAACTGGATTTTTTTTGTAGTTTTTAAGAAAATTCGAGATTTAGCAGATGCTCTTTCACCAGCGGAGGATGCACATTTTGAAGGCCAGAACTTGTATCTTCATTAGAAAGTGATGAATTCAGAATTTGTGTGGCTGTTAGGATGCAAGCGAGAAACCCATCTGGCGGCAAATTTGAAATTAAATTACTATCTATTACTGAGAGAAAATAGCACTAAGCCAAAAACTAAGTAAAAATACTGAAATTGATGACATTTTTGTAAAAAGTAATAAAGAAATAAAGAAAAATTAAAAATTATATCAAGTTTTTTATGTGAAAATTAAGAAGGAAATGAAGTGAAAGTATGCTTTAATTGCTATGATGTTTCGTTTGGAAATAAAAGAGAAAAAGAACAATTTTCTTTAAATGAAGTAAGATCTCTCCAGGATGTTGAGTTTGGAAATACAACAGCAAAAAATATACATTTTCCTTTTAATTTATATTTAGGTTAGATCAAATATTTATTTATCATACGGAGTTCATTAGCCAGGAGATCGAGATATTTGTCTGGCTACCAAAATTGCTGGTTCTTTAACATAACTCAGGCTGCACCACACTTGGCGAAACTTTCACACAGCACCCGCAGAAACAGATGAAACGAAGAAAGAATGAAACATCCAAGCATCGCATCGAGATTCAAACTCAGATTTCGACATTGCTGCCTCACGGAAGAACGCCGCGCCGTCTAGACCACAAGGCCACACCGGAACTTACGTTAGATAGATTTAAAAAATTTTAAAACTTGCTGGAAAATGATATTTGAAATGAAGGGCATTCCAAAAGTGAAATTTAAATATTTAAAAATAAAGTCGGAATAAGAAATGACTTAATGTAAGTATGACTTAATAAATAAATATTTAAAAATACGGCTTTAAAAGTTTCATTTCGGAATGACTCAATTTTGCAACTTATCCTGCAACTTATTGGTTGATGTATTGGTTTTGCTTCAAAACTAAAAACAACTGAGAGAAAACGATATCAACAATATGTTGCAGTTGGATAATGGCTAAATAATGATTAGGAAATGAAATCAGTTTCATAGCCTCAATTTAATGACGCTCTGTGATACAACTCTACTTTGTGATATTTTTTCTCCGTGACATCAAATGACGTAGATGAATAAAGAATTCTAGTGTATTTTAATATCGTTTTTTCAATTCAACCACTGGATATGTATGTAATTAATGTATGTATGTAATGAAGGTGGGTGGCAGAAGCCAAGCACTGCGACCAGAGGTCTATTGTACTATCCCACGGAAATATGGACAGCTGGAGAGAAAGACTGAGAAAGTATGGTGGGAGAAGTGCAGGGGAAACGGGAGAACCACGAGAAAACCTGCCCAGCGCGGATCGTCCACCATCACGAAACCCACATGAGAACCGAACTCGGGACTCAGAGGTGAGAGGCCGATGTCTTAGCAACAACGCCAACCGCGCGGCCTACCACTGGATATGTAAGATCCGTACTTTTTAAAAAGGATTATGATGACTGTTCTTAGAATAAGCAACAAAAAAAAATGTATTTTAAGGAAAAGTTTTTTCCGGAAAATAACAATAATAGAGACAATAGAACACACTAGACAATTAAAATAAAAAGTTAAAAGTGGAGTTGTTTCGGAATGATTACACATTACCTTTGTCAACGCAGAAATGGGGATGCTAGAAGAATCAAGGTTAAAAGAACCTTAAACCAATCAAATATGAATGAGTTGGTCAAGTTCATTGCTGAAGGATGATTGGGGGTGGGGGTGAGGGGGAGAGCGAACCCGACAGGGAGAAAGCAAAATAATTTCGGGGGGAAGAGAGAGGAAAAAATAATAAAAAATAAATTCTATTTCAGATGTAAGCGCAATCTTCGGCAGAATCAACAGCGGATAATTTATTATTATATGGTCTATTGGATTCCTTGAAATTTCCGTAAATAACCGTCACTTTACGGACGAATTTTAAAAAAAGCCAACACATTTACTTAAAATTCTTGTTTTTTTTTAAAGATGATTAGTTTTTAAAATTTAAAACAAAAAAAAAAAAGTAATTGAGAAACCAAACTAAGGTTTCAACCTGTTAACAGGCCTTTCTCAGTGAATGATTAGGAACAGAAGAGCAGGCAGTATATGAAGATTAGGGACCAATGGAATATGGTTTTTTCCAAAAAAAGATATGGATAAGAGCGCTGTTTAATTATTTTTTGATATACGCTTGTGAGTTGTTTATTTCGATATTATTTTCAAATGCTCTTATCAGGAGGCGGCATTGCAATTGTGGTTGTAGAAACGAACACGAGATGGCAATACTATCAGTTTCAGTTTCATGTCATTTACGTACAGCTATGATTGGTTGTTGAGAGTTATATAAACCCACTGTTCCACTGGATCGATCACTTGGTCGATGACTTGCAGGCAGTCGAAACGTTGTGTTTTTTCTATTTTTTAAAGAACTTTTAAACTATTTGTGGTTTGGCCTAAATTTTAACTATTATTAATGATGCACGTTAAATAATTGTAAGTATTTCAATATTACTTCATAATTAGACTCGTATTACTGTGTTTATGCTACAGAATTTTACCAACCACTATTTTATAGAAGAAATAGTTTTCCAGAATTATATCGTCGCACGTCTTTTGTTTTTAGGGATTCCGATAACTTGCAAAGTATAATCATATTATTCAACCATCGCTGTTGTTATGCTAAGAGAAAATAGACCAATAAAACTCTTACATTTAAATGAAATTTCACAGTTACTCCATTGTCTCTCAGAGATTTCAGAGCGAATACGTTCTGTATTGTGGATCAAAACTATTAAAGAACTGATTGATGAAAAACAAAAATAGATATTTCTTTTCTCTCAAAGACTGCTTATTCAATTGAAACTATCTGTAGGAATTACATGGGGTTTCGATAAAAAAATAAATAAATAAATAAAAGGAAACATAGACATTAACCGAAATGTAGAAAAAACTTGGAATTGTAGACGTACGTCTGTTGCACGAAATAGTTACAAGTAGGAAACATCTCGACCGATATTTTGAGTTAATTACACACTAAAAACCGATAGATCGAAATTTAGTTACGATTCGTTAAGAATTAATTATTTCTAATTTCCAGAAACTGAATAACAAAAAGATTGGGTTGATGTTGATTCCAGAATAGGATATCCTGTCTTGAAATGTTACATAATCGACTGAAAGAGTGAGGGAGGAGGGAGCTATGACAACTAATCGCACATAAACCTCTGATTAGCTATGATCTCAATGTACAGAGATAGAAGACAATCTGACCCAATTTGACTGTGGAAATAACATTTAGATCCGTTGCCAAGAAACGGAATGTGATGAAATCAGCAGATTCGGAAACTAATGAAATGATTCTAGAACTCTAATTGCTTGTTTCTATGGTTGAATCTAATTAACATTACTCGTGGCATCATTTTTGGCTTCCAGATAATCAGGATGAAAATGCCATGCACTTTTGTTTACAATTAGTGTCAGTGATTTTGAAAATAGTAAATTTATTTATCACAGAAAGAAAATCAATTTATCAAATTAAAAAGTAATTTATATTTCTTTATATTGATTACAACTATGTGTTTTATTAATATGGATATTTTACATATTAAATCAGTAGTTCTTAAGTTTCACCTCTTTCCTCACCTCTTATCAAATAATCAGTAAAGTAAATTAGAAAGGATATATCATTTACTTCATATTCAATTGTGAACAACAAACATGCTTCTTTTTCATGAAGGGAGGTGTCCCTTACTATTACAGTATTATCTGCTTTATTTTAAGTTTCCATTGATCTAAAAAGAAAATCCTAGCAAATCTCAAATCCTCAGAAAATTCCAATTTCATTCCAGATTAAGAACTGTAAAGTTAATTAAACGATTAAAACTCGAGGCGAACATAAAGGAAAAAAACCCAAACAAATTGAAATATTTTACATTTCAGAAAACGTCGAGTCTTCTTTTTACCAAATGGGTTAGGATTGCAGTAACACGGAAACAAACTACAAGGTAATAAAGCGCGTGGCAATTGGATTAGTCCACAGTTAAAAAGAGAAAGTTACTTGACCAATAAACAGCGCTAACAAAATACCGAAGATCAACATGCATCACCAATAATGAAAAAAAGAAATTACTCAATATAAAAAATACAATAAAAGAAAGAAAAAGCATTAACATAAAGAAGTAATAAGAAAATTATAAAAAAAATATCAATGGATAAATAAATAATATCCGTTAAAAATTAAAATTAAAAATAAGAGAATAAAATAAGCCCAAATAAGGAAAAATAAATAAAAGAAAACCCGGAATAAAAGAAAGCAGAAATAAAAATTATAGGAATAATATAATAAAACCAAAAAATTTTAAAAAAAATATTTAATAACCACGATAGAGAGTAAATAAATAATAAACATAAAAAGTAAGAAAAAAGATTAAAATACAGAAAATAAGAAAATAAAATACAGAAAAATAACAAGGCATAGAACATTCAGTATAAATTAAACACTGATGAAAACCGGGTTATCCAATACTTTGGATAAAAATATTTCTCAGATAGATAATTTTATTTTTAGAAGAATCTACTGTATGTAAAACCTTTGTTTTCATTTGCTTATAACATTAAGGCCGTTTTAGAGTTGCCATGTAAATACGCATTAGCAATGTGAAGGTAGATTATCAACGAATAAAAGGCTTTAAAACTCGATCTTACAAGCTTCTATCAGCAAAGAAAATTGTTAATTGTCAATTTTCGAAGGAGATTTTTGAATCATTTTTATTTAAGGCCGCCACATCTGGTTTATGAAAATAACCAACAATTTATAGAAAAGGAATTTATTCAAGTATCAGAATAGGCGAGAGAATGTTTTTAATTAATTAAAATAAGAATTCTTTATTTCATTTATCGTCTTTTTTTTTTTTTTGTATTTCTTCATTTTCCATTTTTTTTTAATTTTCAGTTTCGATATTTCTCATTAAATCGAGACCAGCAACGAGATGTTTTCCAGGAATTCTATCAACCTGCAGCTTCAGATTTCCAGGCCGATCGTGATATGATTTTAGAAATAATTTCCTTTTTCTGTAATCATCCAAGAATATATTGTGAATAGATGATCAAATTGTGAACATCAATTGAGGGGTTTTAAGCCATACTAGTCTACCCTCGAAAAGCAAATTATTGGGAAATGGTTTGAAAAGTTTGATGGTCGTATAGAAACAGCAACATACATTTTGCTGTTAATTTATAGGTAATTTTCTTTACTACATAAATTGCAGTAGCAAAGTGTATATTGTTTTTTTTTGTTCGACCACCAAATCTTTCAAACCATGTCCCCAACAATTTGTTTTTTGAGGGCTAGGCTCAAGGTTTTTTGAGGGCTAGGCTCAATGTTTTTTGAAGGCTAGGCTCAATTCACAAACAGAGGTATTCTTTTTCCAATTCTGTGTCAGTTATTTCGATTAAACAGCAGATATAAAATCTACACTTCGACATCAGTTTCACTCATGGACAACAATCTATTTTGAAAACAGATCGGGTCCAAAGTTTGCAATCTCTCGGCCATCAGTTACTTTAATGGCACCTCTAAAACATCCTTTATTATCAATGTGATACAGAGTAACAGGATTAATGATTAATTCGTCATTGTTGAAGGAATTCGCATTCAAAGATTTCTTTAAAATTTCTCTCAGCGGCTTAAACTGTAAATTGGAAACACATCGATCTATTTACATTTTTAAACCGCTGAGAAAAGTTGTTCTTTGTACTGCGAATACTTTATATTTTTCATTCTTTTCAACTTACATTGTTTTATACTTCTAATTTTATGTTCCTTTTTTATTACAGATTTAATTATTTAATTCATCTAATTCAGCTACTTGTATGGAATTATTAATCATGTAGTTGGTTATCAATATCATGTTGGTTGGTTATAGTGAAGGAATGATACAGAACATGAGTAACGAAAAAAAGTAAACTGCTTTCAAACAGAATTATATTCACAATTAATTATCTTAAGGAAAAAAGGCACACAAAATAAAATTTCCGTTCTGTACCTTTTTAATGTGTTACGATTTAACACATTAAAAAGGCACAGGACCGGTTTCGCCTTTACCAACGAGGCGTTCTCAACTGACAAGTTACAGAAATTTAACTATTCTATTTTCACTAATTTAATATTTGAAGTAGTGAAAATAGTTTAAATTAATAGTCGGCGAATTTTAAGTTATAAATCCTTCAACAATATCTTCAAGTCTTCCAGTTTTTAATAAATAATTTGAACTTGTGTACATAATTATATCAAATAATAAGTTGACACATATTAAAAATAAAAAACATTTAACACATTAAAACGACATGTTTCGATCAGATTAGCTAATCATGTACAAGTAAAATTCTCCAGAGATACAGGCGGTTTAAATAAAGAAGAACCAATGAGAAGGTGACAATAATCAGCTAGGGCAAACGGAAAGGATATCTTCCGCGAACACTATAAGCTCAATCCTGTAAACAAAGGAACATCACCGAAACAAGCAGAGTGAAGATGTAAAGCCAGAGGCCATGGAACTTTGTTGTAATTTTAGTAACATTTTCAGGAATATGTTTCAGAGAAAAACAAAACAAAACAGGGGAGGGTGAATAGGGAACTATAACAAAAAAAAAAAAAAGAAAAAAAAATTGTACAATGTTAAACTGAGTATCGTCCCTATCCCTTTCTTTTTTGCCGAAGCCACAGAAATATATTGATTTGATCGAAATGGAGTAATTACAGAACTTTATATTTATGTAGAAGGTCATTGGATTCGTGCACAAGTATCAGAGGATTCAGGAAATCAAGACTGTGCACTGTATCTCTGACATGCTGTCAAACAATTAAAATCTCCTAAGCGGAGGGCGGAAGCATGCTGAGCTATACGTTTATGGATCGGCCGGAGGGTTTTCCCACCAAACCTGCAGCCGTATCGATGACATCGAAGAACCTCAAGGATTACACAACACCTCAAGGATTATCAGAGGGTTTTCCAGTTTTATTGTTAATAGCCGAAGTCAACATAACTCTGATAGAAGAAGTTAAACAATTTCCGTAGGGGCGCAAATCTTAGCTAAGGACGGGAACATATAATTCCGCTAAGGAACAGAAACATATATTATATTATGATTAAGTAATTTAACTGGAGGATTAGAAATATTCCGAATTGCTATCACTATATATTTATCAAGGAATTGTTTTGGATAATGGTTGGAAAGGAGGATATCATAAATTTTCTGAATTTCAGATTGAGAGCTTCGAATTATTTTAAATGAAATAAAGACCATGGATTACTAAATAAAATGAAAATGTTAAAAATCGTTGGAAATTCAATGTCGTTTTTTATGACTTTTTATCATAGAATAATTTTTATAGATAAAAATTTTGATTACCTCTTGCTTTTATCTATGCAAAATTTCAAGAGAATTCATTTAAAATTGAATCAAAAATTGTTCAGAAATTGTTGAGGTGGAAACAGAAACAGACAAATATAAATTGTCTGTTTTCACCTCAACAATTTCTGAACAATTTTTGATTCAATTTTAAATTTAAATCATTTAAATCATTTCATCATTTTCCTTTGAAAATAGACTATACAGGTGATGTTTAAGAAAAATTAAAGTTCAACTGTCTTCATATTCAAATAGTCAAAAATCAATTGAAGTCATTGACTTCCTCAAATTCATTGCGGAGATTATATTTTTAATGCATAAAATTCTTTCTTTCATAATTCTTTATCAAAAATGTTACCGTATACTCTGCACTACTTCTACTTGTATATGTTTCCAGTCATTTCTAATAAATCTTTTTCAACAGATTTATTAAGAAAAAGCTGTTAAAACATATGAAAATAAAGCAGAGCATATGGCAATGCTTTCATACAAAAGTAAAATTCCTTTGGCACTGACAAAAAAAATGTTTCCAAATATATTTTCGTGAAATGAGTAGAATGAAATGTGAAGCATTCCATTAAGACCTCCAGCGTGGTTTTTACCCCTTGGGATTTGAAGGAACTGAAAAGGAAGTGCATTGCGAGGAACCCAGTAACATATCAAAAGAAACAGAGAAAGAAATAAGCAGGGAGGCAACGAAGACATGTTCAAGCAAATAAAGGCAAGACCTATTCACTGCCTTTTCAATTGAGTCACAGCAACGAAGCCAACTGTTGGTAATTTCCGAGTGAATGTCTTTAGTCCACAGGTGTTGCTTTTCGCATCTTTTCCTCCCGGTCAATAAATGTTAAAGAGTGACTTCAGTTACGTATTTCTTTCAATTGAGTAAATCATTCCAACGAAATGCAGTTTATCTGTGTTTTACAGTAGTTTTTAAATCTATGCCTCCTTTAAAGTTACTAAACATTACAATTTAAGTTCAGTTGGTCAGTTAAGAATAAAGATCTAGAACTGAAAATACTTGTTCTATACTTTCTTTTTTTTTATTTGATAAAAAAACAGGAATGTTTGATTTGAACGTATTTCTAAAATATCTAAAAATATTAAAGCTTTCTTTCCTTAATTTCTTTAAAATTTCTTCAACAATAAAAAAAAGGAAGAAATTTTAAAAAAAATAAGGAAAGAAAACTTAAACAAAAAAGAAGTCGTGAGGACAAAAAATAAAAAAAATAGTTAGGCCTACATATGTGTAATACAAAATGATGGAAATTTTTCTTTTTCTGAAAAACTAATTAAATTCGCTTTTTTTAGAACAGTTGTCTCAATCGGATTAATTTTAATCACAGCAAATCAAACGCAAATTAATGAATTAGTTAATTAGTTGAATGGCCATTGTAATCGATAGAAATCCATTGTTATGTAATAATTATTTTCTAAGAGAATTTTTGTCATCTACTCGCTTTAATATCTCGATTAGAATCCACTTTGAAAAGCTTTGTAATATAACAATTTGGTCGTCTTTAGCCTTTAACTCCAATAAATGCAAAACGTTTCAAGAAGGTACATGTAATCAAGTTTAAAGAGGATCCACATAAAGATTCTTTATTAAAAGAGAACAGATCAATTGAGAAACTGATTTGATGAACATCACATTCCTAGGAAATTAGGCTAATAAGTGATCTTTGTCATAAACACTAAAGGTTGACACCTGGTGTTTACTAGTGATATCACTAGTAATAAGTGACAATCAGTGTTTTGAGATAACAGCTGCTTCTCGCTTAATTGGCTATCATCAGTTGAGAGTAGTCACCAGTAAACATCAAGGTCTGAATTCACGGAGGTGAATATAAGTGTTGGAATGAAAAGACCGTATACCCCTGTCAGTAAACTGGATTGAAAACGAATTGATGTGCCTATTTGGGTCCAAAACATCTGTATACATTCCTCCATGGGCTCTGCACAGAAAGATGCGTATCCAAGTCCATATGATGATTTTCCGTTGCATTTTTTGGAGTCACAGTCGTGAAGGCATTCTTCTTAAATCTGCAACTTAAAAGGAGACGACATACCCTGTACGTTTCAAATGTGAATGCCCTTTTGTGAGATGAAAGTACACATGAAGTACTTCAAAAATATATATTGCGACCAATGCCCCTTAGATTTCGAGATATTCGGCGTTATTTTCATCGATTTTCAAGTACTGCCTTAAAGCTCAATCCGCTGTTATAACAAAGGTAGCGTAGTGGTATGTCCGTGGCCTGTCAATCCAAGGTACGGGGGTTCGAACCCTCTGCGGGCTAAGGTATAATTTTTTTTTTTTTACTTTCATTTCTTTCTGTTTTTTGTTTTTACTTTCTTCTTTTTTTCTGTTTTTTTTTTTTTTAATTTTCTTTTAATTTTTTCTTATTTTTTTTTTTTGCCTTTTTTCTTTATGATAATTTGTTTTGTTTTTTCCGTTTATATTATGAATATTAGACAGAAAACCAATTTACGATTAGAAGTAAATAAATAATATTCTCGTTAACTTTGGTTTTTAATTAATTAGTTACTTAATTAACTAAACCTTTTTTTTTTTCTTATCATGTGGTGAAACTCTTTTACTATTTGTATTTAAAATTATTTCAGTTGTGCTTTTATTTTTGAAAAAATTAATTACATAAAAACTTATGTTTAAAATGTAATACTTCACTAACTGAATTTTATTTTAAGGATTTTTATTGCACAGTTCAACAGTTGAACAATTAGGACAGCTACGTTTACGTAAGAAGGGTGGTTTACAGGGGAAAATTTCAGAAAAGCCCCCAACCAATTGTTCATTAGCGAGGCAATTTGCAATGACTTCAGCGGGTTCTTCGCCTCTTTGTACTGAAAAACATGAAATGGAAAAAGTTCAGTCCAACTTACGCTTTTCCAAATAAGAAATTACTGACAGTTTCCAAATATGCAAAGAACTGCTGAGAAAAGAGAATATTATTGGTGATAGAGTAAGCCAAAGTAAATCTTCTGATACAAAAATATTAGGAGAATCAATGGCAAATGCTGCCGGGAAGTATTGGAAGAATGGACACCGATACAAACAGAAGAACTTTTTACAGCAGTAGAAGATGAAAGGGACCTGGATATTGTAGATAGTAGTGACGATGAGACTATCGATCCACTGTCGATAGATCGACAGTACCTTCTGTAAAAACTCTGTTCTCAGGAAGCGAGTATTATGAATCTTATTAAAAAAAAAAAATCAAAGTTTGAATGCATTCCTCTTGAAATTAAAATCAAAGTTTTACTTTATTTTTCGGAATTAAAGTACTTCTAATTAAAAACGAAAATTAACGAGAATACTAATTTTGTTTCCTTTTGTTTTTTAAAATAAAGAAAAAAAAATTCAGTTAGTGAAGTTTTACATTTAAAACTCTTACATAAAAACTTAATTTTCCCTAAAATAAAAGCACAACTGGAATAATTTTAAATACAAGCAGTAAAAGAGTTTCACCACAACATGATAAGAAAAAATTTTTTAGTTAGTTAGTTAATTAATTAATTAATTAATTAAAAACCAAAGTTAACGAGAATATTACTTATTTACATCTAATCGTCAATTGGTTTTCTGTCTAATATTCTGTCTAATATAAATGGAAAAAAACAAATTATCATAAAGAAAGAAGGCAAAAAAAAATAGGCAAAATAAAAAAAAATCAGAAAAAAACAGAAAAAAAAGAAGAAAGTAAAAAAGAGTAAGCCAAAGTAAATCTTCTGATACAAGATACTTAATAAATAAATAAATAAATAAATAAAGAAGAACTTTTAAGTGTATATTAAATGTAAGGCTATTATACAGGGTGTACCTGAAATGTGCTGCCAAAAAGAAAGAAAAGAAAGAAATGAAATTAAAAAAAAAAAAATACCTTACCCCCAGAGGGTACGGAACCCGGGATTGAGAGGCCACGGATATACTGCTACGCTATCGTGACACTTTGTTTGTTGTGACAGGAGTGAGTTTTTAAGGCAATACTTGAAAATCGATGAAAATAATGCCGAATATCTCGAAATCTATGGGGCGTTGGCCCCAATATGTATATACATTTTTCAAGTACTTCATATGTACTTTCATCTCACAAAAGGGCATTCACATTTGAAACGTACGGGGAGTGTCGTCTCCTTGTTAGAGTTGAATCGTAGCGCTGTTTGCGGACTTCTTGTTTAATGATTCCGATTGTTTCATTTTTGCTTCCATTGCCCAATGATTGACTTATTTCCAGAAACATTATATATGCGATTTCCTTCATAGCATGCATTTATATCCAGAGGTATACTGAGTTTCGCCGCGCGGAAATTTCTTTGTTTGTCTTGAAATAACGTCACCATTTTTCAATGGATCTTTACCATATGTGCCCGGAGTTTCACACGCATCCCGGAATAACGAATGAATAATGAAAACTCGGATCTGACTAAGGGTTTAAAACTGGATACAAACTTTGTTGAAGGGTATGCTTATCTCCGCTTGAGGTGGAAATCCGAAATTTGACAGGAGTGTTCTTTGTCAATTCAAGATATATATAGTCGACGAATTTTTGATATTGGGGTTCTAAGAGGTGTAAACGAGGGGTGGGGCACACTTTCTTGCAACCACGTTTTAATGCCCTAGGACGCGTCAATTCGTTTCCATTGCTCCAGAAACCCACGATCGACTCAACTGCTCAACAATTTTCAATTTCTTATAAATGGATTTCAGTATTGTACTGCACCTAATTTTTAGAATTTAAACTTTAATTTAGTATTATTTCTAAGTTTCAGTTTTTAGTTTACTTGATGTAATTTGGGTTTTTTTTTTTTGAAAGAAAATTATTTTAGCTAGCAATAAGCCAATCCTATTTTTGTTTATAAATAAAACAGCTAAAAAAAGAGAAAACATAGAAAACAGATTTTTATATACGTATATTATCTTTCATAAATGTTTATAAGCTTAAAGCTGCTTTAATCTGGAATTTAATCTATTTATTAAAACAGATTTTTTTTAATTTTTTATATTGATTAATAAACGTTAATCTAAATAAAATACCGTGTTTTCCAGCTTTATAAGATGGACTTTTGTTTTTCCTAAAACAGTATCTCAAAACTAGACAGCACCTTCTACGCTGAAGTTCGAAATTTCATTTATAATTTTGATAATAATCCATTATTTTCTTCTTATTTTCGCTCTTGTTTAATGGAATTTAATTCGTCAGGTTCAATTTAAGGCATTCATACTTGCATCCAACGGCCTTTCAAGTGCGATAGAATTAATAATATTCTGGTGTCTAAAATTGTTATTAAACCATGGCTCAAAAAAATAACATAGACATAAAATAATGCTAAACTTGGAAATATTGTTATATCCAAATTTTTTTGGTTTTCATTTTGAAACACGTAATACATTCAAAACATTTTAAGAAACTAGAAATTTCACTAATATTGGAAATGGAAAAGTAATGGTTGACTAGTATTAAAATTTAATAATTTAATTTTGAATGTAAAAGAAATAATATTTTCTAAATTTTAGAGAGATAAGGTTACATTCGTTTTTGAGAAAGTTGTCATCAACTAAGCTATAATAATTAATAAAAAACAAAGAAAGAAAGAACAAAAGCTTAACATTACTAACATAACGGGTTTACGTGCACCGCATAACATTGATATCAAAAATAAAGCCATACATCTGATTAAGCACTTAAGCAATTTATATACATAAAGTGAATTACAACGTTTCACTTTATGTATATAAATTGTTTAAGTGCTTAATCAGGTGTATGGCTTTATTTTTGATATCAAAAGCTTAACATAAATCAACATATTTCGCAGAGCCAACTTCCTTTGCTTCGTCTAGCGTTTTTACTGATTTTCAATACTAAAAAAACCGGTTTTTTAGAAAATAATTATATAAAATATTACCAATAACAATAAAGATACGAGTTGATATCATTATCGATAACAATATTGCACCAAAATATTAATAATATACATCAACAATACATAAATAAAGAAAGAAATACAGTAGACTCTCTCTTAACCGAACTTCGTTTAATCGGATCTCCGCTTTCACCGACCGAATTTTTTTTTATCTTTAAAATGTAAAAAATAGCTAAAAAAAATAAACCAAAAAAACAAAAAAACCACGTGTTTCCTTATTTAGTATCGTATCGGACGCATTTCAGATACAATTTCAGATACAACGTATCCAATACAGTTGCAAGGGATGGAAAGAAAGGTGATTTTGGATGAGCGACGAAATACAGTAGAACCTCATTATAACGGACTAATTGGGGCTGAAGGTTGTTCGTTTTAATGAAAGTCCGGTTTATAACAAATAATTCTATATCGGTGTAATGCATCAGGGTGTACATCAATGAAAGGACAATAGTTAGCTATAAAAAGTACTTAACGACATGACTCAAAGGTTACTGAATAAAAACTGATGAGTGTGTGCGGCAATTTGTGGAATTTCACACAATAACGAAATTAAATGATCGATAGAATTGAGAAAGCAAACGAAGGAACAACGCTGCAAAGTTGCGAATCCTTCCTTATAGCGTTGTGCCTTCGTTTGCTTACTCAATTCTTTGAATCATCGGGCACGTTAAAAATTTTTTTTCATTAAATGATCGATGTTTGCTTGCTTGGAAATGTAAAACTCGTCAGATAAACATATGCATCCTTTATTATTATTACATTTTTTTAAAAAACTGTCCGTTATAAGCGATGTCCGTTATAATGAGGTTCTACTGTAGTTTAAATCATTGTTTGTTCTCGGTATACCATAAAAAAAAGGTTACTCATTTTTTTAAGGGTATGTAACTTATAATAAGGTAGGTGGCCATAGTTAAGCTTTGCTGATTTTTTATAATTTAACGGTTGCAAAAAAAAATAAATCTAGGAGTCATCGCCCTGAACCTTCTCTAAACAAGACTTATTGATATTGTTTTTCTTAAAACATATTTAGTTTGTTTTACAGTTATTTTATTAAAAAGTTACTTCCGGGCCACCTTCAGAGCAGGTGAACCTAAGGTGGCCCACATATTTATTTTTTTTTAAATTATATTTTCCAGGGGTTGAAAGGACACTTAACTCTGTATGACTAAATTCAGTATTTTATAAGCTGCTAGTTTTACATGCCTAAAGTACTAATACTAAATATGCGTACAAAATATAGAGGGAAAAAGTCTTTCAAAAAGTACATTTAAAATTTTTGATTCTGTCGCCTTGTGTAAGTCTTTCAATCTGAGTCAATGCAAAAAGTACACTTGAAATCTTTGATTATGTCATCTTTTGTAAGTCCTTCACACTCCTCGTGGACATATCTTAAACATTGGGTGCAATCTCATATCAATTATTTTGTCCGTTTTGCACAGATGACAGTATCAGCTTTCCTTTTATGTCTCCTTTGTTCCTCTTGTGCTAGGCAGACTAACATCAGCTTCTTCGAACGTGTCATCATCAGGTTGTCTTTGGTTGCTGTCTAGTTTTTTTACCTCTCGGTTTTTCCTTAAACATCAAGGTATTTGTCTTCGTCTTATTATTCTTCTCCTGTTCACCAACCAATTTCCTCCCAATTCCCTTCCCCAGTTTAGTATCTTTTGATGTGAAGAGGGAAGCAAACTACCTTTTGGGCTCTACGCCTTCCTCCTTGGTATCACAGATTTCTTCCCTGGGGCCTCGGGCGTCTTAAGCAAATCAGAAATTGTTGGTGAAGTCTTGTTGTCACTCGAAGAGTCTGATTGGTCCGAATCTTGCAACGAGAAGTCACTGTCACTCAGAGAGCTCGAGTCATCAACCGAAGTGCTCTTAATGGACTTTTTGGTTTTTCTTCTACGTCTGGGAGCTTTGATTTTTGTTGCAACACTTGATGGTTGTAGAGCATCAGCTTCCTCATTTGGTATTTCTTCAGGTATTTGACATTCCACTTCAGTTCGTGCCTGGTGAGTGAGGTCACTGGGAGCAAACGCCTCGTCTGGATCATTAATTAAAAGTTAAACATATTAATGAACATATATTCCAAAATTGCGTATTACGCAAAAGTAATAATTAAAATATGAGATAAATGGATACACGTATTTGTGTTCCCAAGATGGCCAGGTTGGCGGGCCACCTTGTGCATACATCTCAGCACATTGTTTTCACAAATAAATGTCATTACCATGAAATTCTTAAACTGTGAAAATACGTCCTGAATGAGTATTGACCGAACTTTAATAAAATATACAACAACTTGCATTTAACAAAACTTTACATGATTAAATTTAATTTATTACTTACCTGAAAGTAAGAACAATGATGCTCAAAAACAAATGTCTTCTCAATAATGGCCGACGTCTCGTCGAAATGGCTTAGTTTTCAGTAGCCAGCGCTAGAGTGCGACAGCTGTCAAGTAGCAGGTGCCATCTACCGACTATTATGTGTATTACTATATTATATAAGCAGATGGCCACCTTGTGCACTCTGGCTACCTTTGGGTCACCTACCTTACTTTAATATATTGAATAAAATGACGCAATACTGTATTTTAATTGTGTACTTATTTATAAGACAAATACATCCGACCTTTAATTTATTTCACTCCTCCGATTTAACCGGATTTTCGCTTAACCGGCTTACCCTCAATCCCATTTAAGCCGGTGAAGAGTGAGTCTACTGTACTTATATTAAAACGTTATCGGAATTTGGTCTCCTTTGCACAATATTTCTTGAAGTTTTCCATCATAAATTTACTAATCCCCATTCCTTTAAGCTTATTAATGCATTCAAAATTATTTATGGTACATGCTTCAGTAATAAATCTAGAAACTGTGTCTGTTTCTTGATATAAAATCTGAACTTCAAGGTCTGGATTATGTTGTTGGATAAAGCAATGTTCAGTCCAATCTGAGATCTTGAGTGCTTATGCCGATAAGCGCTTCGGTGTTCGGATTATTGTCAGGATGAATTACTTCAGTATTATTTAGAAGATTCATATTTTCATATTTTTTATATAATTGTGCTTGCCGATAATAACTGTAGCATTACCATTGTCTGCATTTTTAATGACCCAGTCTTCGTTTTCATGAATCTATTGCAATGCCATCGTTTCAAGGGTGTTCAAGCTGTTCTTAATTTTAATATTCCTAGTATTCTTAAGGAATTCGCCAATGTTGTTCCTAATTTTAGCAAATTTTTTTTAATTGGAACAGTTCTAATTAAGTTTTCGGTATTAGCTACTTAATCCTATGTAATCCTCTGTTTTTTAGTTTATTATTAACAATGTTGAATTTCAAACCATATTCGAGCAGTTACCTTTGTGGTATTCTTAAATCCTTAGAACTTATCCTCATTATTTTCAAAATGAATATTGAGACGAGGAAGGACAGAAGAAAGTTCATCAAATCCAACACCAAGATTCCTTCTTTGAAAGCTGATATAATCTTTAATGGAGTTGGTACGAAATTCAACCTTATTCCAGCAAACATAAACGTTAGAGTACCATGTGATTGCCACTTTGTTGAAGATCTTATTCAGAATATTTACGTAGGACATTCAGTAAATGAATTACCATTCTTCATAAGAAATTAAAATTAGTGATCCAATCTCTTTGGAAATTGCTGAAAAACTAGTTAAAATATTAGAAAATATAGACTACGTCTTACGAAAAAATATACGTCTTCGAAGACGTATATTTAGCTTATTTAGACACTGCATATAATATTAAGGTGAACTTTTTTACAATGAAAAGGAGGACACAAATAAATTGAAGAAAAAAAATGTCGTAAATAAAAGAAACATTTTATAATATATATAATAATACACAATAATACACTATAATATGATAAATGTATAATTAAAACATTTGTAACATTTTATATCGCAATTATCCTTACATGCCTATTAATTATTATTTAAATGAGTATTTTTCCATTGAATGAATTTCTTTTCTCAATGTACCATCTTCTAACAATGTATTGGAAATATCTGAACAAGAAATATCCTTCATATTGAATTTTACGACAAGTGCTGTAGCTAGAGCATCAACATTTAATCTCGATTTCTCACTTGTCCAAAAATATTAGCAATTGAAAAACTCTTTCAACTGCGGCATTAGTTCCAGGGCAGCACAACGTAAATTGAACAAGAATAAATAAATTTTTACATGGAATATGTTCATTTTTGAAATGGCTGAATATTTCACCCATCTTTTCTCACTTTCAACGTGTTGATTTATCCATTGTATTAATTTTTCAGAATTTAAATATGCATTCAGTCTTCACGCGCAACGACAAAACTTAAATTAGAATTGAGTTAGCTTCCACTTTTCTTCAAACACACACACACACACACACACACACACACAAAAATAAAATAAATGAGTGAAATTAAAACTGCTGCTTATATGCTAATACGAATTCATCTTTAGCAGCAGAAGACAAGTTCTTAAACTCTAAATGTAAAAATTCCACTAACAGATATCATTTACGAAATACTCAAAGACAATTTGTTTTAATTAAAATTATGCTTTTTCAAATAAACATTTTCTCTTTAATCCGTAATAGTTCACAGAAAATAGAACTTTTCCTAGTGTTTAGTTTTGTTTCCGTTTGTTTTAAAAAAATTAAAGAAAGAAAAAAAAAATGGCAGTGTCGTTCCCGAAACTGAAGAAAAGACTAATTTTCAAAAAAACAGATAAATAACCACTGAAATTTCAATAAATTTATTGAAAAAAGTCAAAAAGATAAGCTTAAAGAAAGCCAATAGTCTTGTCTTGAACATCTTAGGTATAGACAATGATTGTCTGTTCCTAGCTCTGAAGATGATTTTGGTCTTCCATCTTATTTTTGGTCGTCCTCTGTCTCTTTTTCCTTTGGGTTTATATTTCAAAATTAAATTTGGAATCTTATCGTTGGACATCCTTTCAACATGGTTAAGCCAATTTTTTTGGTAATTTTTAATTTCTTGAATTAAACTTGGAGTTTTAAGTTGGTCTCGAATATCATTATTTTTCTTTTTGTCGAGGCGTGTAAATCCTAATAAAGGTCTCAAAAATTTCATTTGTGCAGTTTCCAATCTTTGTTTGTTTCTTTGTTTCAATATCCAGGCTTCACTCCCATATTTAATTGCTGCTTTGGCTGTAATGTTATGTAATCTTAGTAGTGTTTCTTTCGTCATTTGTTTTCCAAATCTTCTTCTAATTATTCCATTCATTCTGTTGTATGTCTGTATGTTTGATATCAGTTTTGCCGCATCGTTATAACATGAAAGCCAATAGTAAAAAGAAAAAAAATTGGAAAAGTGCCCGTTCATTTTGCTTAGGATGATGATGGATTGGAAAAGTAATAAATTACAATGGTGGCTACATAAAAGTCATCCACAAGTTATTGAATAAACCAATGGAAGGAAAATAAGTAAAAAGTTTTCCATCAGACTGTGGAAGTTTTTAAAGCTAAGCTATTACTAGAAAGAAAAAAGCCTTTAATATTCTGTTTTTTTTATCGCTATGTAAAGAGATTAAGTATTCTTCTGAATACAACTGCATAAGTCTATAGAGTTACGTTGACATCAAAGGGGTAAATACCATCGATTATTGTTCCAAGATGTTAGGAAACAAATAAATTCGTCAAATATTGATTATATGGAGCAGAATTTGATCAATTGTCACGAGAAAAATCTAAGAGCTGGAACTCAATTACTACTATTTATTATTGACAGTTAATTATCTTAACCTGAATAATAATTGATTTTGAATAATGAGAGAGTAGTCAGTCCGATCTTGGACCAATTGAATCGAGTTTACCCATTAAATCGAGGCCCGCGGTTCTTAGGGTCGAATAGATTGGGAATGTCATTAAAAAACTGTCATGTCATGTCAACTTAACGTACAAAAAATTTCACTGAACTCCTGAAGAATCATACTTCCCCGGTCAGTCCGACCAAGGGTTATGAGATATTCTCATTAATTCTATTAGTAAAGAACTTCAAAGCGAAATGTGAGATCTATCTGTAGCTCTTTCTTCGTTTGGAAAACTTTCTTACAGCGAAATTAGTTTTGAGAAAGTGGTGGTTAGTAAAAGGACTTCAGGATGAAATTGAAATAAAACCCGAATTTAAAAAACAAAACAAAAAATAGGTTGGGGAAGAAAAAGAATCAATTTAATTACGAAACCATTGATGAACTCTTGTGATTTCTTCCTACGGGGGAACGTGAAAGACAATGTGTACGTTCTCCCAGATCCATCTATAACATCAAGAAACGGATCACACACATGTGTTGTGGAGGTAATCTCACTGAACATCAAGTCTGGCAGGAATTAGATTATCTCTTGGATGTGTGCCGAGAGACAAAGAGACGTACTTTGAGGGAAGTTTGAGTGACGAACCTCAAACTTGGACAGTTGCACTTCCAATTGAGATATGTCATGACTGTGTACGTTAAGCAATACAGAAAAGACATGTCTTTCAAACCTCACCATTGTTTTATATCCACCATGTACACATTAATCCTTTTCTTATTCCCTTCTTAGTCAAAAACTACATTATGATTGATGAACATTTTGAAGAGATTCATCAATTTTTGCTCCTTTTCCTCTCTCGAGTCCGAAAATGACAGTAAATCTGGTTTTGCTTAGATCTACTCGTAGGGGACCGTGTTTGCTTGGACAAGCCCTGGCTGATCTGGTAATCCTGGCTGAGAAAGGCCCAAGAAGCTCGAAACGGTCGTCTCAGGGTCTAAGCTTAAAATTAAAAGGCATTTAATTTTAATTTAATAGAGTTCTCTAGATGTCTGAATAACATCTTTGATTCTGATATTTCCGCCATGTCTGATTATATTTTTCATGTTCCAGAGTCAGTTCTTGAGTGAAAGAAGTTTGTTGTATCTCATTTATACTCAGTTTAACTTAGATGAAATATATTATAGATGAACTGTTGTTATACAGTTGTTGTAGTTGTAAAGTCATTTGTCAATGAGCTATTTCTCTTTGTTGTCAATAATAAATGCATGACGTTAACATTGGCTTGATTAGATAAAATGAATTATTATTTATGTTTTTCACAAAAAATATTTTCTTCATTGCCTTAATACGAAAAGATGAGTAATGAGTAAAAAGATGGTAAAGATGAGTATGTATTTTGGTTTCGAGATCCGAGAGAGGTAATATATTACAGTTATTCAGTATTTTTAACTAGTAAACTAATTAATTAATTAAATACATAAAGAAACAAAAAATAGTAGCGGTTAGGAGGGGCTACCACCGTTCGCAACTAATATTTGTAAATTTTTAACATTTTATTTAGACCTCACACTTGAAAAACTGCTGGAAACAGCTCTGAAACGACATATTTTGTCGAAATACTTCAGAGCTTCTTCCTTTCTATTAAAGAAGATTGCAGTTCCAGTGACATTTAGTCTAAAGGATTACAGCCTTTGAAAGTTACAACTCAGCAAGATTTAAGCAGATTCAGCTGAACGCCGTGAAATTGAGGTTTCAAGAAAATTACATCTGTAAATCAAAATAACTTCGACGTTAAGTTGCAACTTAAGATTAAATGAAACCTTGAAATAGATATAACAGAATAATTTATCACATTCAAAATTACAAAAAATACTTATACTTTGTAACAGAAAAGATAAACAGGGTCGTTTCGTTTCAGAATTGCATTTTTACTACTTAGAAGTCGAACATAATTTAGGTAACTTGCATTTGCAATCGGTTGAATGTGAGATTCACAGAATGTGACTGTTAATTTTAAAGTCGGTTTTAAAGTTAATATTAAAACAAAAGAATATAATTTTGTACTAAAGCATAAATTTAAGGGCGACCTATAATAATAATAGTAACAATGAAATATCAATAAAAAATAAAATAAAAATTATAATAAAAAAAGGAAGTACATTAAAGTGAAGAAAAGAAAAATGCTTTACCGGGAATATTCGTTCGAATCGTTTCCTTAGACAATATTTAATTTTTTAATATGAATTACATTGCATCTTAAACCTAGCTCTCAGATAACAAAGAAAACAACACTAATTTTATCATTTCGCTAGTCCTGACTAATATATAAAAGTAAAAATCATAAAAGTTTCTGTGTCATTCAACGACTCAACGACTCAACAGATCGGAATGAAATTTTGCATGCAGATAGTCTGCGACACAGAGAAGGATATAAGCTATTTTTCATCGCGGTCCGTCAAGTACTTCCGGTGGGATGAATGAAAAAGTCCCAAAACTGCCGATAGATAGAGCCACTGCAGTTTTAAAACGAGTGTGTTAAGGACATTCTTTGCAGGCGCGGAACACGATTAACTAATCGTGTTAATATCAGGTTACCTGATAATTCTATTAGGCGATGTCTACGGTAATTAATATACGACACGAGTAATTACAACGTTTCGTATTGTTCACAATTTAAACTTTAATTTAGAATTTAATATTAATTTCTAATGATCATGTATTTTATTACCAACTATGGAAGGTTTCACGTTTTAGGGGTGTGGTGAAGGCCACAAAGAAGTTTTAAATCCAATGGGTTAAAGGAGATTCTTTTGCAGTCTCGGAACACAATTAACTCACGAGATTTCTGATAATTTTATTAGGCGATGTAAAAATATACGATACGGTTAATTAATACGTTGAATATTTTTTAAAATTTTAAACGTTAATTTAGAATATAACGTTTAAAATATTAAGTGATTTTTTACCAACTGGGGAAGGTTTCAAGTGATAGGAGTGTGGAGAAAGCCACAATGGGCTGGGAAGTCGTATGTTCTCCGATCTTGATATTAATTTGCTAATTAAATAATGCATTTTTTTTACGTTACATATTAGTAATAGGCAGGACAAAATAACAACGTTATGTTTCGGAGTCCTTATAATTAAAGTTCACCTGCTCCAGTGCTTCTACAGAAAGTCCAATTCTCGGACAGCTTTGAAATTTGATAGTTACACTAAGGAGAGGATGTGGAAGAGAATACTGCACAAAATTTAGTTCTAATTTTCACCATCAGGCGAATATGTGGTGCTGGTTGTTTCTCTCGCTGAGTGAAGATATCATTTATGCATTGGCTGTGTCATTAAAAGATCGAGCTCTAATGGTAATTGTTCTACCAGAACAGAAGAACCAAGTCCGTTGCGGCAATTCCGAAGATTGACGACGCCAAGTTCAATTATTCTGTGTTATAAATAGAACTAAAAACTTGAAACGTAAAATATGATACTTTAAATAGGCATTAATCACATTCTCCTATTCTTGATTTTTCATACCAAATATCAACCAAAGCATATACCAAAGCATATTTACTGCCCGATTGTGTTTTTTATTCTTGATTCATAAATTATTATTTACGTTAAATTTAGCTTTGCATTACACTTATGATTTCTTTTTTTTTAATTAAATTCCTTAGTGCCTTTCAGTGAAAGGACAAGGGATTAATACTGTGATTTTCACAGGATTATTTTTTATTTGATTGTTTTGTTTTTGGTGGCCATTCCCGGGAGCGCAACCCTTAGCTTTCGCGCAACCTGAGCCAAACATCAAGGGTAATTCTAATGATTCCTAATAAGGATCATAAACATTTTCATTGGAAGAAGAAGAAGGAAGGTGACCATTGATTGATTATTATCAAGAAACCGCCAGGACAGAGAGAAGTCTCCTAAATGTAGTGAGCCGATAACAAAAAGAAAGCAGGTTGACAAAGGATGCCACAACAATCGGATCCGAAAAGCTTCCAATGATGTATGTTTTTAAATGTTACGTTAATTTGTGTGTGTTTGGTTTTAATCCTTTTTTTTAAAAAAAAGGAATTGCACTTATTGTCGTTTCTTGTTCAAGGGATTTTAAGTAATCCACAGTCGACTTGGAGGTGTTGCTAGAGTCTTTCTTTTGGTGCAGCTAAACTTGATTTATATCTGGTCCATATAAGGAAGAAATTTCCTTGTGATATAATGGATTCAGCGGCTCTGATAGTAGAGGGAGTTAACTTTGACATTGTTAGCCACCTTACGAATCTGGAAGTTTCTCTGATAGCAGTATCCAGTATCCTGAAATCTCTCGGATTTCCCTACATTCTCGATACCATTTTTAATATTTTTTTTGTTCACCTCTTGACCTATAATATATTGCTCTGGGCTTGTTACGGTCACTTAGGTACACATATGCCTCGTCCAAAGTCGCAACAAATTTCATTTATCGCCGGTTAGATAGCGCTCGTACAATTTACAGCAATTTGTGTATAGCGCTGCAACTTGCCTCAGTAGCAGCTTATGCACATAGGATTTGTGACGTTTAACCAGTTGCAGTTTCTGATGAATTATGTTGTATATCCTACTTGTCTCCTACTTGTCTTGCAATAAACCTTTACTGTGACGAGGCGCTTCACTTTAACAAGCACCTCCGAAGTTTGACGGTATACGGATTTCTGCCTCGAGGGTCCTGGTTCGTCCAACGTTGCCGGTGTTTGTTTTATTAATAATTCGCCTCCTTCCACTGGTTTTGCATATGCTTGTAATAACAAAATATGAAAATTTCGCTTCGGAAAGGACAGTAATACAGCCCTCCCAGAATTTGTCTATTTTGAGTGGCGTCTTAACCGACACAATTAATTACCAATTATTACCAATTAATCGGCTGTTAGCTACTACGCTGCCTTTATAATTCTTGGACGAATCGCGGGTATGCATCTCGTGTGACCTGAAATTTTGTATAATGAAACCGTTCACTTGAAACGTAATCATCCCTGTAATTCCTTACCATAAGTTGAATAAATTCTTAGGACATACGAAGGACTGTGAAAGAATTGATTGATGAATTAAGATATATTTTTGATCAAAATAATACCATCACTAGCTAATGTAATTGATTTTTACGATTCCAATTTATTGACTTATATTTACATTAAATAATTGCTTTAAAGTGTGCCTAAAAAATAGTTATAGTTCAAAAATAAGTCTGACAAAACACTCAAGAATATTCTATAAAAATTGTAATACAACTTTCAAAATACATTACGAAAGTTTTCATCCTTTCTTAATGTATTTTTAAAGTTTTATTGTAATTTTTATAGAATATTCTTGTGTGTTTTGTCAGACTTATTTTTAAACTATTATATTTACATTATGATAAACTTACTTTACTTACAATAGGTTACTGGAGTCACTGTACCTGGATGAATCTATCTATTTATTTACTTATTAATATCTCTATAACACAACAAAAAGGCACACTTATTATTATCCGTTTCTTCGCAGGGAATTGGATAATTCAATTTCAAAACAAGATTGAAATTTGAAATCCCTTAGTGGAAGAAATCCGTCACTGGTCCTACTTCAGTCCCAGTCCATTAATTTCAGATGCAAATTCCATTAACTGAAAGTTAGACATTTCTGGATGAAGAAATTATATTTTGGAAATGCTTAAAGAAAAAAGATCATCTCAGAAAGCAGACGCGCTTTATCAATGATTGACGGAAGAATTTATGAGTTGGAATCACATCTCGAGTCCAGGACAAGGGTTCTTGAAATACTCTAAAATAGGGTAAAAAATCAATGTTTACGTTACGAGAATGTAATTTTTCACATTCCATTACGTCGTTTAAAGTAAGTAGATAATAAAAAAAAATACCTAACTTATAAGTAGATAATAATTATCCATACAACTATAATTTTTTTAGTTCTAAGAATTATAAAAAAAAAAACCCTTGAACTAAATTTATTTAATATTTAAAATAAATTTGTTCACTCAAATAAGATTTTATGAGAAATTAAATTGTGATGTTGGTAGGAAGAAATATTATTAAGGTTTACCTTTTTTTATCTATATTGCTTATGTTCTGCCGTATTGTGTTTCTCAAATATATATCTTTTAATTCAAACAATAAGAAACTAAGAATTTCTCAGATTCATTTCTTTTGGGAAATGTGAATGGGAAATCCATGGTGGATTATTACAAAAAACATTAAACAACCGGAAGAGAAAAAAAAAAAATAAAGATGATGATCCACATCTGCTCTGGTGTAACCCTGGGTCGTTATCTTTTCTAACAAAAGAGAAACTAATCCTTCGTGGATCCCAGTAACGATGGCAAAGACAACTAAAGACTTTGTTACGCAGTAAAGCTACAAAACAACCTCCATTTCCTCTGTCTGTAATGACACAGTTTTTCTTTTATTTTTTTGATTTTTTTCATGTTAGAAGAAATTTTAAATTCATTTCAGTCTCAAAAGAAAACATGAAATCTATTTTCCTTGAAATTTTGTTTTTTATTTTCTTTAAAATAGTAAAATAAGTCAATAAAGTTTCTCTAAAAATTAGAAGGTCCATCAATACAAACAAGCTATTTTAATATTTTCCGTTTTCTAAAAAATTATTAGATTAGTAAAATTAATTTAAGTCCTGTCATTCAAAAGTATATAAAAAGCAGGCACAAATTAGAAATGAATTACCTATCGAATTACGGTGCATTGTGGGACGTTGAGAGAATCAAGTTTTTCCATCAGTTAATTGCTTCGTTTTTAATCTTTTTCTTTTGTTTGTTTTGTTGGGAATTTGTTTTATCTTCATGCGCAATTGTAAACTTTTACGGTTATTTTTCACTCTAAATTATAAAGAAATGTCGTTTCTTGCCAGTTATAAATGACTAGCCAAAGACCCGTTCTTTGCTTTGATTACAAAAAGCGAATGTTCAAATGTGGATGATAAAGAAATTGCAATTGCGAGATCACTTGGAACTTTCCCAGTTGGTACAAAACAACAAAAACCAAATAGTTTTTGTTGTCTGATCTCATTACAAATCTATATCTATCCCGAAAACCTTGTAGAAGTATCTTTGAACCACGTTTACCCATCCACTCACCGTCCTCCCAGTGTATACCCCTAATTTGAATTTTGTAATGTCATAAACCTATCACTTCAAACCTTTCCTAGTTCGTACAAAATCATCTGATCATTACAAATCTATATCTAACCCGAAAACCCCCTCGCTATTATGCACAATAATATTTTAGTTGCAATTGTTGCACAACAGTATTTGTATAGTTCCATTGTCGTCACCGGGTGCATATCTAGCGCTTTATTTGCAGAACAATAGTTTAGCTCCAAGTGTTGCAGAATAATATTTCCATAGTTCTCATTGTCACGATAACAACTACTAAAACCTAACAATAGTAACGGAAGCAAACTTTCAGCTTTATAACTTAAAGCAAAGGTTTTTATCCTATACCGTGGGAATTTCGAAAAATCCTGAAAATGGGTTTTAGTGATTCTAATTACCTACTGACATGTCAAATTTGAACACTCTATTAATTATAGTTACGGAAATAAGAAAACTGTCAAGCGAAAACAAAACCCTCGTTATTAACTAACCCATGGGAATTTTGAAAAATTCTGAAAAAGGGTTTTAGTGATTATAATTATCTACTTACATGCCAAATGGGAAGTCTCTACTAATTATAGTTACGGAAATAATTACGGAATTACGAAACCTTTAAATCGACAATAAACCCTGGTTATTCCCGAACCCGTGGGAATTTCGCAAAATCCGGCCTTATTCCTTGTCTACAACATAAAGGGAACCTTTGTGCAAACTTTCAGCTTTCTATGTCCAACGGTTTGGGCTGGGCGTTGATGAGTCAGTGAATGAGTGAGTGAGTGAGCCAGGTCTTGTTTTTTTAGATAGTTAGATTAGTTGAAAGAAAATGCATATTTGAGAATTACTACTTTGTAAATTTCATTAGCTGTTTTCTCAATTGGACAGATATTTTTCAGTAAAATTAATCACATAACATACATTTTTAGCAATACAGTAAAACCTCGTTAAGTCGTCACCCGGATAAGTCGTCACTCCGCTTAAGTCGTCGTTTTCCTTTGGTCCCGACAAGGTCTCATAGACAATAATGTAAAATAACCCTCTTTTACTCGTCACCAAATTTAATTCTTCTCCGGATAACTCGTCACCCTCAAAAATGGCGAAAAACATCTTTATTCTCAATTTTGCCTGCTATCTTTTCAGCCCCGCCCCTTCACTCTAAGAAAGCCTAGCGTTTACGGGGAATTTTCACGTGGGAAATTCACTTGGGAAATTACACACTTCTCGGTGCGACTCTTGTCAAGAGTAGAGTTTTTCTTGACCGCTACTGAGTGTGATTTTATTTCGTAGCGAGTAAGCCCCGAAAATGTAAAAGCGATCGAAATTGTATTTCTTCCTCAAATGTAACTGCACTTCTTCAGCCTTTAGATCAAGGGATAATTCTTGACTTTAAACGAAAGTACAAAAAAATGCTTGTAAAGGACATGATAAAAGCCTTGGATAGGAACAAAAAGCTAGAAGTTTCGGTTTTAGATACGATTAATTATGTGCACAAAAGTTGGAGATACATTTCATTACAAAGTGTTTTGAATTGTTACCAGAAATCAGCACCTTCATCAATCAACACTGTTGGATTATTTTAATGCCAGTAAAAGAAAAGAAAATGTGGTAAGTATAAAATGTGTTTTTTTTTTTTTATTTTCCACTCATTCATTTGCATGTATTGATTTCTGAAAATCTTGTTTTTCTCACCAAATCCAACAGCAATTCATAAAAATTCAGTGTTTTTTTTTCTTTCAAAAATGCCCACTCCGCTTAAGTCGTCACTTCGCTTAAGTCGTCAAAAATGTTCGGTCCCTTGAGTGACGACTTAACGAGATTTTATTGTACTATAAAAGATAGTCTTCCCAATTCCTCAGAATAATAAATTAAACAAGTTAAGAAAGGCAAAGAAGCTGTGAATGGATAAAAATATCAGATGAACTGCAGCTTGAACCGACTTAGCTTGACAACCCTTATCTAAGAATTATCTAAAAATATTAAAAGGATAATAAATCTATTCTCCAAAATGTCATAAAGAAAGAAATTAATAAAAATAAAATTTCTTTTTTCCATGATAATCTTGCTTCACTTTATATATATTGATAAAAACCATTCAAGCCATAATCGTAAAAGTTAAAGGAAGCATATGTCTCTCTCTCTCTCTCTCTCTGTAATATATAAGTTAATACATATTACATGAAATTAATTACAAATAAGACAGACATGTACTTATATAGTTGTCAAAAAGTACATCCTAAGTTATTTATATGACTAACAGTTAATTTAAAGAAATTAAAAAAAAAACCTTCGGTTCATTAAAATTAAGCTTCTTTAATCACAAACAGTAATTATTAATTAACAATCTCAGTAATTAAGAATAAAAAATTAATATATTCTTATAGATATAACAGAAACAAAGAACTTATTGCTAGGAAATAGAAGAATTAAATGATAATAAAATTGAAATAATAACAGGTCAGCTTTCTTAACTTCTCAATTACCTTTCCTAATGACCAAAAGTTAAATCATTTTAAAATGAAAATAAATAAAAACTGCTTATTCATTCTTTGGAATTCCTTAGAATATTTCTTAAAGTTTTCCTTTCCTTATTCTGTTGGGAAAAACTATATTCCGTGTTCAAATGAGAGGAGGAACTTAGGACATGGACTGAAGGGAAAAAACAGGAGTTATCTCTGGGATTAGAGGCAGGGGTGGTGTAAGAAGTTTCGCCTTCTTTTATTGTTTTATTATCGCTAGACAATTGTGGGTGGAATCCAATAAAGCTACTTGTTTCAAGCACCCAATAAAAGACAGATAAAGAAGATTCTTCTTCTTTGGAGTGTCATTATTCAGCACGTGCTCATCGAAAGCAATAGCTGAAATTAACTTTCAGACAAACCAAAAATATTATAATGAAGCAAGAAAGAAGGAAAAATAATAAAAACAAAAAGAGATAAAGTCTTCAATTCATTTTTTAATTTTGGAAACATTCTCTTGAAACCAAAAAACTTAAAAACTTCCTTTTTACAATATTAGTTTCAACTATTGTAAATTCCAGTACCGCTACTGCATTTAATAATAATCAAACATTAAGAAAAGAAATATTTCTTAAGATTTTCATTTAAGGGTCAAGGAAATTTTCTCTTTTGTTTTTTTATTCCAAAAGAAATGAATCCATAAATAAGACTAGTAGATTATTACTATAAAAATAAAACTATTTTTACGTAATGAAAATACTGATACGTTTCTCAGTTATTGATTAGTTTTTTTTTAAATACAAAAGATTGAATTGGAAATATATTTGTAGGATAGTTTGTTCTCATACGCAGTTTTTAATGTTCTTATGTTAAAGACTTTGCAGAAAATACATTTCTGTTTATATTCTGATTAGAGTTCTACTTTAAAGCAAGACCTATCAGTAAACAAATAGGATTTGATTTTATCTTTGAGATAATTTAAGGAAGACGATTTTCTAATGCTAATATATATAAAAGATGTTCTCTATACAATTTCACAAAGTTTGATTGATCGGAACCAAATTTTACATAGAAACTCTCTACTAACTTGCGGAACATATGAGCTACCTTAAAACCCAGTTAACAATCCCAAGGGGATGGAAAGGGGCGAAATTTGAGAAACAGCGCCACTGATGGACCTGGTGGTGACAATGGAACTATACAAATATTGAGAGGGCTTGATGTGATAGGGTTGTGGAGAAGGGGAGAACCAGGACTTCCCACCCCCTCACCATCCTCTCCTCACCTCCACCGGGAAACGCTAGTACTTTAAGCTAGTATATCAATAATTATCGAGTTGAATAATTTTAACGCTGTTGAGTTATCATTCCAATGTACGACAAAGATTAGTTTAATAATTTTAATAGTTATATTATAAACCTATATCTAATGTTTCAAAAATCATAGAAACACTCAAAAAATCTTTATCTCTAAATATGTCTACAAAAACAATATCATCAATACGAACCAATCTTTATATATAAAAATGAATGTATCTTTCTTTCTTTGTCCTTTATACACTCCTAGGCCCTTTGACCTATCTGGACCAAACTTTGCAGAATTACTCTTTAGGACCCTGCGGAAAAGATAGGCTACCTTA
>JAFIDM010000003.1:18802899-18818453 GCA_023159025.1 Thereuonema tuberculata | reverse complement strand
ATCTAACCTAAAATTAATCGGCACACATGCTTCGCTCGGACGCCGCGCCGCGCCGTTGCCACTTCGCGCCAACAGCTTTACTTGAGTTCATACTAAGTTAAGTATTTTCCCCACTTATTTTAAGACAGGTTAGCCATCTCATATTAACGAAATTAATCGTCGAACATGTAATTATATGCATGGTATCGCATCTTAAGTCTATCCTTCTATTCTTGTGTACATAGTACCGGCTACTATCAACCCTGTTTTTTTTTTATTTAGTTCAAACTGCAAACCTTCGCGATGATTCGGGAGGCGAGTTGTCCCAAATGCGTTCAACTCCCAATCTTTGGCGCACTCTTACAAATAGATGTCCAATTCACTTTGGAATTTAATTCGTTGTCAATTGACCATTGTAAGAGTTTTAATTCATTTTACCAACGAATCAGATAACAATATACGAGAACTCACAGATTTAACCACAGATTTCTTACAATAACCCTTCAAATCAGATACTAGTTACGCTTCTGCTCTAACAAGTAAAAGCCATGTGTACTAAGCTATCTAGATTTGTTTTGAAGGATTTATTCCCATTATCTAACAAGTTACATCTCGAACTAGGAACTGATGCGAGCATTGAACAGTAACATTTATTTGATCCAATGAAACTTAGAAAATTTCATATTTACTGAAAACCGTGCTGAATTCAAATTAAAAATTACCTACCTTATATATGCACGAGTAAGGTGTAATTAGAAACAACAAGTTAAAACACAACGTTTCTGACCATCTACTACATATGGTCCATTTTCAAGTGTAAAATAAAAAACAAAAAACTAAAAAAATCTCGTCCAGTACTGAAGTCGTTAAATTTTAAAAGAAATTCGAAGATACCAACGGAAGCGGAAGTATTACCCCTAGTGACTAAAATAGGAACTACACAACAAAAGCGGTTGTTTTACGTGATTTTTTATTTATTTATTTTTTGTATTTTTTGTTTATTAATTGTATTTTAACTTATTATTTTAAATTTATTTTAAATTACAAATTTATTTACATTAATTTATAATCAAAGGCCATATTCCAAAACATTTGACTTTTAGAAAGTCTTATTGTGCCAGATTCATAAAACTTGCGCAAATACTCATACTTGTAACAATTATAAATGGACACATTCTTTATATCTAAATGGTGTTTAAGATCGTTACAGTGGGTATGCCTTATTATTTGCTTTAACAGCCCGAATATGCTCATTCAAACGCTTTTCAGACGGCGCTTAGTCTAGCCCACATAACGGCATTTTTTCCCCCCATTTTTAATAGTGTGTTCTTGACATGGTATCCCGTATATTACCTCTTGTTTTTTGAGAAAATTAACATTGTCTTCTACGGACCTTTTTTCCCCAATGAGAAATCTTCCTAAAGTATTTCCTGGTTTGCCGGCCAATTTTATTGCCGATCTTCCGAAAACAGGTTTTAACTTTTTGAAAAGTAGGCTAATTCATCATAAACAATAGAGGCATACCGAAACGAGTCTTTACCGTTCCTTGAATCCAAAGTCCCAATAGTTTTCTTACATTGCTTCTTTGATACTAATCTTTTTTCACGCCTCTCGATAACCTCTTTGGGGAAGCCATTATAGTGAAAAATGTCCTTAATAATCATTATCTCTTGCTCCAAAAATTTTTGCTCAGAACAAATTTTAATCGCCCTGTTTAAAGCCATATCAATAGCATTAATTTTAGCCCTGCAATTATAAAATCTTATAATTTTAAAACACCATTTAGATATAAAGAATGTGTTCATTTATAATTGTTACAAGGATGAGTATTTGCGCAAGTTTTATGAATCTGGCACAATAAGACTTTCTAAAAGTTATAACCAAGACTTGTCCACGACAAATGTTTTGGAATATGGCCTTTGATTATAATTTATTTATTAATGTAAATAAATTTGTAATTTAAAATAAATTTAAAATAATAAGTTAAAATACAATTAATAAACAAAAAATACAAAAAAAATAAATAAAAAATCACGTAAAACAACCGTTTTTGTTGTATAGTTCCTATTTTGGTCACTAGGGTAATACTTCCGCTTCCGTTGGTATCTTCGAATTTCTTTTAAAATTTAACGACTTCAGTACTGGATGAGGTTTTTTTAGTTTTTTGTTTTTTATTTTACACTTAAAAATGGACCTTATATAGTAGATGGTCAGAAACGTTTTGTTTTAACTTGTTTTTCTAATTCACACCTTATTCGTGCATATATAAGGTAGGCAATTTTTAATTAGAAAATTTTATTTATACAGTACTTATATTATATCTTTTGCATAGTTGCTTTTAGAAATGTCAAAGTTGTGAAGAAAATAGAAAAAATCTTTCAAATTTTTAAAAGATTATAATGTTTTACCCTTTGAAAATTCTATCAGTGGACGCAAATATTCATGTAAGAAATGTATGTGTAAAGCTGCTTATTAGAAAGGCGATAATGTTATTTGAGAGAAAACAAAAGGAAGATTCCAGAAAACAAAAAAGCAACAGAGATAGACTACATAAAAAGAGAAATCTCTCATTCCCAAACATTTCGAAAAGATGAAAAGTCAAATAGATTTTTCAAACCCACTAACATATAACAGATCTAAATAAGCTAATCAAAAAAAATCAAGAAGTTCAAAAGAACTTAAAGCCACTTCCCTTAAAATTTTATATCTTAAAATATCCTTTATTTATTTTAAGTCGTGAAAATGAAAAACCGAAAACAAACGTATGTAGTAAGTTTCTATTTTCTGAAAAAATTGATTAAATTCGCGTAAATTATTTAAATAGAATTAACTTGAATCATATCAATCACGTGGAATTATTCGATTACATAGGTCTACAGTGGTTTTGGTACCGGGGTATTTACAGCTGATTTTAAGTGTAATTGAGATACTGAATCCAAATTTGACATTAGTTTTTCATTAGTAGCTCTAAAATTGTGAGATATAAAAATGTCGTGACTTACTTTATGATAAATCTTCACATATTCTTTAATACTACTTAACAACATCACCCACCTACTGTTAAGTAGTATTAAAGAATATGTGAAGATTTATGGATTTACGGCATTATAAGAAATTTTACTTTATGATACTTTAACATGCGGATAAGGATGTGTGTTGTTTTTCTAATAAAAACCATAGAAATCTAAATTAAAGCACTTTAAAGCAATAAAAACCATATAAAAATTACAGTAGCACTTTCCTAACTACAGTTACACTTAGTTTTGAAGAAAAGAAAATTCACTGATCAAAGAAAACTCAGTTAACACTTTGGAAAGTCGCTTTTTTTTGCGTGACTTTCTTTAATGTACTTTGTTTAAACAGTTTCTTTTGAGGTTCCAGCAGTAATCTGCCATCATGTGGGTATCCCATCCTCCTTGGTAGCGATCCTCCATAGTTTTTATTTTATTGGTGAAATCTTTCACCTTGTTCTTCACTTGTATCGCCTAAATTTTCAGGAGAAGGTCCAAGTGATTGTAGATAGTGAACTTTTATGCTGATCTACACCCAAGGTTTCTGAAGTTGTTGAGCATCTCGTTTACTAGCTCAACATAGTTTTCAGCTTTTCGGTTGCCCAGGAAATTTCTGACAACCTCGACAAATGATATCCATGCTTTCTGCTCAGCCTCATTCTTGGATTCCACAAAAGCTGGATCTTTTATAAGCTGTCTTATCTGTCGGCCATCGAAAATTCCAGTTTTCAGTTTTTCTGTACTTATCTGAGGCAATTTTCTTCCTATGTAAGCAAAGCATGATCCATTCTTATCAAGAGCCTTTACAAACTGCTTCATTAGGCCTAGCTTGATATGCAGTGGCGGAAAGATGATTTTGTCTCTATCAACAGGACGAATTTCAAACTCCGCTTTGAGCTATCAATAAATAGGCGCCAACCATCAGGATTATATTCAGGAGACCCATTTTTTCCAGGAATCCTCTAGCATCTTGACAGAATACAAGATTTTCTTCTTGGGTGTAAAAGGGTAGCAGATCCTTCTCCCTTATACAGTAGAAAGTAATTTTTGTTCCTTGTTCCAGTAAGTTCTTGTCATTTAATCTGGAATCTAGAAGCTCAGATACCGACAGATAGCAGCACAGATGATAAAAATAAGGGCATTTTAGGAGTTGCTCTAAGAAGAAATGGGATTGAAATGAGTTACAGTTTTGTTACAGTTCAGTTACAGTTTCTGTAAAGTTACACTTTACTACCAAGAAGGTATCTCACCGGACAATCTTCCTGCTGAAACATCACCTGCGAGGACGACACCATCCAGAACATATGAGCACTGGGAGAAAACACAGGTCATGAAGCCGCAATCCAAAAGAATGGAAACAAAACAAGCGTAAAAGAGCTTGCCAGAGTGGCGAAGAGTATATTGATTATAAGGGTAGACAAAGGGAAACTAAAAGCATGTTGCCGCCATGCAATGTAACGAACGCTGTCCGCTACCCGCGCTGCGCTTTTATCCTCTCATCTCCTTTCCTTCTATATAATTTTTCTATAATATATCTTCACTTTTCTGTATGATTATTTTCTAACTAGACGGGTACCGTCGCTTCGCTCCGGAACCCTTGCATAAAAAAAAAAACCTTTATTTATTTAGCAAATTATTAAGGAGATCGGATAATACATGACTTCCCAGCTCGTTGTGGGCTTCTCCGCTTAACTGAGGTGTATTGCGTGTTGGCACTCACACGGGGGGGTTGCAGCAATAACACTTCATTTTTGCATATATCTTCCAAACGCAGAAACGTTTGTTAATGACTGATATACCGTTCGATAGAACTTTCAAATACCCACATTTTCTCAATATAATGTTCTCTTCCAACTTTTATACTTTTCATTTAAATTGAGAAAAAGTCAAAATTTGACCCTTTAAAAGGCGCTATCTTGGAAACCAAAAACTTTTTTCGAAAGATTTTTATAGTATTTTGTTTGTCTTAAAAAGCTCTACATTTTATCCATTTACATGACCAATCTATCTCTTATAGTTTGGTTACAAAATTGGAAAAACGCAAAGTCTTATGACAGACAGAATAACGCTTTTATAATATAAGATTCCATATCTTTACTAATGCCGGTATTCATAGGGTTCCTTGCCTTAACTCCCGACAAATTGGCGCCTAAGAAACTTTTGTGCCCGTTTTAACGACTTCGGGAATGGCTCGAGAAAGCTTCTCAAAACGGTCCACAAAGGCTATCAGGCCATGAAGCCTATTGTTTACCTTTAAAAGCTTTCTCTCAACTTTCTCCCTTTTGTAATGTGCATCGGGAATTTTCTGTCAACGGGGGAAAACAAAGGAACTGTCGCCAGACAAACAGAGGTGTGCCAGAAGCGTTAGAGGGAAGGAAATGCTTCGCCACCCCTCCCACGATTATGTACGTCGGTCCCCGAGAGAAAGGGGTGTTGGCGAGGTACAAGGGCAGGCGACCAGGTTCTTGCGGACAGCGGGCCGATCGCCGAAAAGCCCTGCCCGCCTCCACCTTGCCGACGACGACTAGTCCTCGAACGGATGCAGACAACAGCATGCGGACGGAAGCTGCAAAGGAACCGCCCAGGTCCTGCGGTATGCGGTACCGATAGTAGCTACCCTGCCCGCCCTCAGTGTCCTGATTTTGCCGGCTTCTCCCGATTGAAGTCGGCGAATCCCTCGACCCTAAGCAGAGATATGCAGGCTGCGCCATTACGAGAGAGAGTCCATGAAACGGCTTCGCAAGTACCCGACCGTCATTGACCTCTCGCTGCCCGACCTTCGACCGGCGACCGCTGGAAAGCATCGGCTCCCAGCGATCCTCACCAGGGTTTCCCATAGCGCCCGAATCCTGAATCGACCCGTCCGGATGAGCCCACGGGAATCATAGAGCCTGCCGGATCTCCCCTCGACGGCCCGACCATGAAAGTTCAGCGGACCTACTGGCGGTCCCCAATCTGACGAACGGCATTCTCCGAGCTCCCGAATCCTGGATAGTTTGAACGGACCCTATGACCGGTTGTAAATAGCACTTGTAACCATTTATCTATTCATATCATTTAATAAAATCTTTTCTTGTAAATCTTACTCCTGTCTTAACCTCACTACTCCTTAACTGAAAGGCGCGGGCCACTGATGAGTTCCCGGTCGGTTGGCTAGCTTTCCATGGCACCTCCCCTTGTTCACGTCCAAACACCTTACTTCCCCATTATAGATCTCTCCCCTCCTCTCCAGTAATCGTGGTTTTGTTCTGGGAATGCATTAGATGGCGTGCGCCCAAAACAATACGTAACAGCAAGGAAAATTGTAAGTTGCAATACAGAAAAAATGTGTCAAAGGATGAAAGGTCTGCCATTTATAAAGGGTTTTATAAAGTTCTCTCTGCAACGGAAAAATCCACTTACATTCAAAACACAACTAAACAAATCTAAAAGAAAAGAAACGTAACCAAGAATACTTCTAGGCGATCGTACACATTTAATTACTTCTAAAAGTAGGTGCTGATGACGTAAAAGTTTGCAAAACAATGTATTTGAATATGCTGTATATATCCCAAAGGAAGGTTTATTACTTTCACAAGCATAAGAAAAATCCCGAAAATATTCCTTCGCCTGATAAGCGCGGGAGGACATATAAAAAAATAAAATAACTGAAGTGCTGAAATATGCTGTGCGTTTACATACTGAAAGTTTTCCCGTAGCAGACCCGCATTATTGTCGTAGTATCTCGAGCCAGGCCTTAATTTAGCTAAGATATATAATCTATACAGTGAGCACTGCAGCAGAAGGAAAGGAAAAAGTTAAACAGCACATGTATGAGCATATCTTTAGGCAGGAGTACAATTTATCTTTCTACATTCCAAAAAAAAGATAGATGCGATTTATGTGAGAAACATGTCGGTGCCGCTTCAACCTCCACTTCCGATATCGAACAAGAACGTTATAACATGCACCTCGCTGAAAAGAATACTGCAAGGGATCAAAGTAACAAAGACAGAGTTAATTTGCCAGATGAAACTGCAGTTATTTGTATTGACCTTCAAAATGGGGTAACGGTTCCTAAGGCAGGTATTCCAAACTTCTTTTACAGAAGCAAATTAAGTGTTTATAACATGACTGGTCATTGCTCATTGGACAAACGGGGGTATTGCACTGTTTGGACTGAAGTCAATGCGGAGCGGTCAGGATATGATATTAGCGCAATTATGATCATTCTCGATAATGTATTAAAAAGTCATCCTACTCTAAAAACATTAATACTGTGGTCAGATTCATGTATTCCACAGAACCGAAACAGTATTTTATCCTTTGCCTTTCTGGATTTTATTCGCAATCATGACTGGCCAAATAATCATCCAAAAATTTTCGGAACCGGGTCATTCGGCAGTCCAAGAAGTAGACAACCTTCTTAAGCCAATCGATACAGCTAGGGCGACTGCCGAGTTCTTCGTCCCATTTCTTTTCTGCGGCTTTTACCGAAAGTTAATAAAAACGCCCCAATTAAAGTAAGTAAAATGTGAAACGGTGGCAAAGACTAGCAAACAGCAGCGAAGTCACTGTGCTTTAAAGAAGTTTCTTATACAAAGGTAAAAGTGCTAAGATATTGTTCTGGTAAGCCTTACGCATAGAATATAAACATTCTCACAATGATGCAAACTTTAAATTATTATCGTCGCGGTGAGAGTTGAACCCGCAAACACATTATCATTGACTAATTTCTCCAGAAATGCCGAAAGCTCCGCAGAAAATATCAATCTCAATTATCAAAAATAGGAAATATCATATATCTTCTTGAAATCGACGAGCAACGTTAAGAATAATTTCCCTACATGAGACCTTTTCCTCGTCGAAATGTTGAATGTAAATCCGACGACCGCCATTTTGTTTGACATTTGAATGTGACCGACAGGCCAGGAAAGATAAATCTATCATCTGCGTTGCATGCTGGGAGGATCATTTCTCGCCTCGAGGACTTTAGTTTCAGTCAATGGTAGAGTAACTGCTGCTACTAAGCGTAGGAGCGAGGCCAATGCAGTTATGATGTGGCACACAGTTAAGGCTGTTCGTGTTAGGTTTTAGATTAAAACTACTTAATTTAAAATAAAACTTACAGAACTATTTTGGTGTGTAGCCAGATTGACAAGAATTACTTAACTATCAACAATGAAAGTTAATGTTCTTTTGATAACTCACGTGCTGATGAACAGGCCTCGTGAAGGCATTATTTCTAACACTCCCACTTGCCGTACACTTGGTGTCGTTCATCAGCAGGTATCAGCTTGCCAGGTTTTCAGCAAGTCCGAGTCTTTTGATGCACAACCAATGCTTCACTCTTCCGAGCCCTTTAGTCAGCACGTCCGCTATCTGGTTTTAAGTAGACATGTAGTTGACTATGATGTGGCCTTCAGCAATCTTCTCACGAATGAAATGATGCTTCACATCAATATGTTTTGTACGAGCAAGGTGCACAGGATTTTTAGCTAATTCAATAGCTCCTTGGTTGTCACTAGCTAAAGCTTCGGAAATAGTTTGGGGTTCCGCTGCCAGAAAATACCTTACAGAATTTCTAAGAAACTGTCTCGGCTTTAACGTTCGTTTCGATCGTCTTAGTCCTTTGTCAGCTTGAGCTTGCTGTGACTCTTTTCCCACTGACTTCTCTGTTCTTAGTCCTTCGTCAGCTCGAGCTTGCTGTGGCTCTTCTCCCACTGACTTCTCTGTTTCAGCCTCATTTGGTTCAATTGAATCCTTCACTGTTTCTTGATGATGGATTACATCAACACTGAGAGGAGTTTCGTGAAATGTAACGTTCCTTGATACTATAATTTCACGATAATTGTTTGCTTTGACTAACCTGTAGCCTATACTTTTACAACAGTTATCAACCAGGATGCATTCGACAGCTTTATCGTCGAGTTTTGTTCGCTTGTTGTTGGGAACAAGCACGTATGCTTTCGATCCGAAAATGCGCAGTTGGGACAAGTTGGGTTTTCGACCATTCCATACCTCTTCTGGAGTGTTTCCGTTGACGGCTATGGTTGGTGATCTGTTTTTTAGATATACTACAGTGTTTGTAGCTTCAGCCCAAAAATGCTTGGAGAGATTTGCATCATGTAAGAGACATCTGACTCGTTCAACGATTGTTCGATTCCCTCGCTCGGCTTCCCCATTTTATTCTGGAGTATATGGAATTGAAGTCTCATGACGGATTCCATTTTGCTTTAGAAAATTTTTCATAGCGTCATTAACATATTCACCGCCATTATCACTACGTAAAGTTTTAATACGTTTGCCAGTGAAATTTTCAGCTTCCGCCTTGAATTCCTTAAATTTGTTGAGCACTTCGTCTTTCGATTTAATCGGATAGTAAAATGTCTTTCTCGATGCGTCATCAATAAATATCACAAAATAACGTGATCCGCCGAATGACCTCTCTTGCATAGGTCCGCACACATCTGAGTGCACAAGTTCCAAAAGTTCCTTTGCTCGATTTGCTTTTCCTTTTGGAAATGGAGTTCTTGATTGTTTACTCATGACACAGGCTTTGCAATGAAGTTCCTTAGTGTTATTAAAGTTCATGCCTATCGCCATTCCACCAATGCCTAGATGACCGCAGCGTCGATGCCAAATTTCAGCATTCACTAGGTTCACACTGGCTTGTGGGATACAATTTTGTCCAAGATCTAAACGATGCAATCCATTAACCTTAGTAGCACTAGCTATCAAGTTATTTCTCTTGTCACTAATGAAGCATTTTTCGCCATTAAACAGTACTTTAAGACCTTTAGTTATAAGCACGCTTACTGACAACAAGTTCGTCTTAATTTCGGATACGAACAACACGTCACAAATTTTAGCAAATTTTAATTTACCTTTGATGTTGAGCTCCACATCGATGTCACCAACACCTTCTGCGATGATTTGTCGCTTGTCAGCCATGAATATAGGGCCGTTGTTTAGTGGCTTCAATTTTGAGAACAAGTTCTTATTTCCTGAAAAATGATGAGTTGCCCCGGAATCAATATACCAATCACCTTCCGATATCTGGCTTGTTTTCAGCGCAGTTTTCAAGGCAGTATAATCTTCTGTTGCATTGACTAATGGCCTTGAAGTAGATGCTTTCTCGGATTTTTGAGAATAACTTCTATTTCCCATTTTTGTCGGGCAATTGTTTGCTTTATGTCCGGTTTTTCTGCATTTAAAGCATTTGATTATCTTATCTCTCCGAACTGTTAATACAGCATCATTAGGCTTACTAATGTCTAAGTTTCGTCGAGATTCTTCCTGCAACAATCTTGATTTGACGAGATCTGTCGTGAGTTTTGCGCCACAATTTTCTAGAGCCATTACCAGAGGATCGTACGATGTCGGTAGGCCGGATAGAATCAGCATTGCCAAGTCCTCGTCATCTCTAGGAGCTCCGATTGAATTCAATTGTTGTGCGACGAACGTAACGTTGTTGAGATAGGCTTCCATCCCGATCGATTCGTCGAATTTCAATTTATGCAATTCTTTGATTAAATATAGCTTACGAACAAGTCCATGGTCTTCGAAAACTTTCTGTAGCGCCATCCATGTTTCTTTGGCAGTTTTACAGTTCTGGATATGGACATATATTTGCGGTTGAACAATTAAGGCGATGATAGCACGGGCCTTCTTCTCTCTCGATTCATCAGCTGGTTTTTCGTCTTGATTATCAAAAGATCCCAAAAATTTTCGCACGGAAGTCTCATTTCCATAGCAAATTTCCAAGTGGCGTAATTCTGTGCTCCTTCTAACTTTTCAAACTGTGTTAAAGATGTTGAAAATACATCTTGGAATGTTGAACGGCCATCTTTTTATTCCACACGTTGGATGAGAATTATAAAGAAATTCTATATATATATTATTCACCAAAATGTCCTTAAACCGCTCTGGGTAGCAACTGAGCCCATAACCTGTTAGGTTTTAGATTAAAACTATTTAATTTAAAGTAAAACTTACAGAACTATTTTGGTGTGTAGCCAGATTGGCAAGAATTACTTAACTACCAACAATGAAAGTTAATGTTCTTTTGTTAACTCATGTGCTGATGAACACGCCTCGTGAAGGCATTATTTCTAACAGTTCGAACCCAGAGACCAGTTATCACACAGGAAAGTTGTAGATTTAAGAGCAATGACACCGTGATACAATCAGGAAGATAAAAATTATTTTGATAGCATACTTCCGAAAGATTAAACTGATTGAGGTTTTTTCAAACCAAATATAGTACATGATTTTGTATACCCTCTACTTTGTTGTATAAAAATTTTGCAACAATAAGACCTGGTTGCAGTGGCCATGTGTTGTTTCGATTGTTTTGTATCTTTGATAATCCTGAATAAAGTAGGGGAGACCGGGGTCAGTTGGCATAAGGGGCTAGTTGGCACACAGCTTCTATTTCCTGCCACCATGTAGCTAGAGCGCTGACATTTTGGTAGTGGGAAGTGTATGTAAAGGTGCACCATCCACTGTGACTTTAGTTTGGAAGTATCACGAAGGAAGTGAGCCCTGTTTCATCGTTTTTCTGACTGGTGAGTAAATTTTTTCATCGTAAATATTTTTGTTCTGGTGAACATGTAGATCGAATTAAGGTACTGCTGATGGCAGTTCTAGAAAGAGTAGATAACTGTGGTTGCATGCATGTATCATAATCTTTTGTTTCTGATGTTTGAGATTGTGTGGTATCCATTTTGTTTTGGAAATCTCTGTGGGGCTAGTTGGCATAGTTAGGTAGGGGTCAGTTGCATAGCTATGACAAATGGAAAAAAAGGGGAAAAACTGGAGATGGCCAGACGAGGAAGACGAAATTTGATACGACCAAACTAAAGTTCTGCGAAAATTGAACCCATCTGTTCAAATAACTCCTACATTTGTGTTTGATATCAAACAATAACTATAGGTAGCTAAGAATTCATTGTTTGTTCATACATTTAATTTAATTTGTCATACAGTTGCTTTTTTTTTGTTCAAGTATTATTAAAATAAAATTTTTGATAAAATAAAATGCTTTTCTCGAAAATTGCTGTGTTCTGCTCAAGTACCCCTATCCATAGCACGTTATGCCAACTCACCCCTAGGGGTATGCCACCCGGAGTTAGTTGATATAGTTGCATACTTTTAGGAAAAGTGTTTTTGGGGTTACCTAAACACGGATTTAATTAATGGGTCCTACATAATTTTGTAGTCCAAAAGATAAGCTATCCGCCGCATTTACCAGAATCCCCCTAAGTATTGTATAAAAATATAGAAAAATCAAAAACCAAAATCCATGCCAACAAGCCCCGGTCTCCCCTATTTTTGTAAATTAGCACGTTGTAATACTTTCTGTTCTTTACAGATTCTAGTATTAGTTTGTTCTATCTACTAATTAGGCTTACTTAAAAACAATCAATGGGGGTAAACATTTTTGTTAAAGTTGATTTTCTCAAAACTGCAATGGTGCAGATACAACACTATAATTCTGGACCAATGATTGGTTAGCGCGAGCAGACATTATATGCGTCTGATGCAGGAATTCTGTAATAGCCGCAGCTGCATTGCTATTGTTCTGATAACAATTTCACCAATAGCCCTTTTCCCTGCAACATTGGCATTGCCGTGAAGTGAAGGTAAGCATGTAATGTTTTTGAAGAGTTTTCATTCCTTTTAAAGAGCTGCGAGTCAACATTATGCAAATAAAATTATGCATGATCGTGATGCGTTTTCCAATCAAAGAGCGACATGCGATTTCCAATCAAACTCTTCGCTCCGCCCTTGGCACGTGAAGCAGAACTTGAAACCATTCTATTTCACGGAATTGCTTTCGTTAGTTCTTGTGTTACTTTTTAGTACAGGATCTGCATTATTTAAGTTATATTTTTTAGAGTAACACATGCTTATTGTTTTTAATTTAGTTATGATTAGCTATTGCTATAGCGCCATCTCTTGGCCTTTTTTTGTACTTTTTTTTTTTTCAATAAACGGTAAGCACATCGTTTGAAGTACCTGTTTTCTAAATGTTTTACCATTTGGAGCCTTAGAACGCTCTCCAGAGCCCTCTATGTAGAGGAACTTTAATTTTAGCAGCCCTGTACGATCTTCTAATGTCCAAACCATCCATATTAAATTTCAAGAAGATTGACTCATGGTTCAAAAGTAAGAAAGGGAATACATTAAAAACACACACTTACATTAATGTGTACGTATCTCCACAGATGCAAACACAGAGTAACTGATTTTAATTAAAATGGGGAGATACGAAGGTCATTAATTTTCTTTTCTTATACACTATAAAAAATTAGAAAACGATAATAGGCAATCACTGCTTTTTTAACATTCTCATACTTTAAAATGGAAATTACAGGATTATACTGGTTTTGAAAGTCTCGCCGTAATCTCGCTGTTGTAACGTGAAAGTTTCTGAATTACGCAAGTGCAGTGTGCTTTTTCTTTGCGCGGAAAATTGAAGTTATGGCAGCCTGGCGTTTTCATTGCATTGAAATTCTAAATCCATTCAATTGCTTCTCTTCCATCAGCAATTTTTCAATGTACTTAAATACAAACACATACCGACATTTATTTAGACAAAAACTCTTTTCAACTAGTGAAGATTTTCTACATTTACTGGCTGATTTGCTGGATTCTTAGGCCTAAACTGTCGATTTGCTAATGAACGCTTCAATACTTAATGTAAGTATATAATTATTTTTAGTTAATTTATGTAAGGGGTTTAAATGTCTTTGGTGGTACTGCCAATCGGAGGCTTTGTTGCGATTCACTGCTGATCTGCTTTGTTTCGGTTTCGGACTGGTTTCGCGCATGAATACATTAAAAAATGAACTTTTTTTTGTTCATTACGTGATTATTGAATAAAGGCTGGGTTTTTTTTTTTGCATGGATGGAATGGCGGTTTAAGATTTTGTCAATTTCAAATTGTCGCCTCAATACGAAATATTTCCTGATTTCTATGACTTTATTTTGGTTTTTAAAGTGACACTTTAAAATGATCCTACAAGACATTTCACGATTCAGGATACCAGCATTTATCGTTCCAATGAAGGGAAACGTATCTCATTCACAACAGATAAAGGTTAGGCCTAATTGGTTTTTGATTTCATACTCTAAAACATTCACTTCTAATGAATCGGATGGTTCTTAAATATTTGGGGATATTTATATTTATGTATAATGTTGAGGTTGCGCCCTTTTAGCAAGAACGCGCTTCTCCTACATATTCAGGTTTTTTTTTTAACGCTTAATGATTACAACAACTTTCACCAACAACTGACCTTTTCGTAAATATGCATGAATTTTTATTAATTTAATGGTTATGCGTCATAACAGCAACAAGTGGCTTTCCGGTAATATTCAGCATTGTTTTCGGGACTTAGTATTTATGGCTCCTTGCACCAAAACATGCCTTCTCTAAATTCGTTTACATTCGTTGTCTTATTAATTTGGAAGATCAGACATCAACTTCCGGTTCCGATTCCTGAAAATAGTCCGGAAGCAATCTACTGCGCAACTCGGAAAAAAAAACCGTGATCGGTACCATGATCGACAGTTTTACCATGTAAGGGTGCATGCCAAAAAAAAGAGAAAAAAGTAAACTCAGAAAATTTCAATTACATTTCAGAAACTAATAAGTTTCTAGAACGATAAGGTTGAAGTATATCTATATTTTTTTTTTGTCCTTACAATCAATTTCATGAATGGAAACTACTTTGAACAGTAAGTAAGAATTAGAAGCCTTTAATTTAATTGCTATAAGACAGAAAGATTAAAATAGCTGATAAAATGTTAATAGCAGTAAAGAATAAAGAATTAAAAACTTAAATTGTAGAAAAATTATTTTTAATATAAAATCTTAGAATATTTCTGTATATAGCGTTTGCTTCTCATTTACGTAATTTAATGTTAATCTTTCACTTTACAAAAAAGTTAAATTTTAATTATTCCGTAATTATTATTTCTGATAAACAATAAGTGTAAATTAAAAATTGTTAATTTACTTAGCCACTTGGGGCCTAAGTAAATTATTTATTTATTTATTTTGTATCAAATTCAGCCTCTCAATTTGTTGAGAAACTCTTAGGCATACAAATTTCAGAAATAGTTAAGCAATAATAATAATAATAATTATTATTATCCCTGTTTGCTTTAAGCTAGATATGTAACGATATGTAAAGGATATTTAATTATGTAAAAACATAACTTTTTTCATCCCCTTACCTAATCACTTTTCTAAAAATCCTCTTAATCCCATATATTTTATTGATTCATTTGTTAGGTAAATCATAAACATTAATGAGTACTTCTCTTTATTTTATTTTATTTTATTTTATTTTATTTTATTTTATTTTATTATATTTTATTTTATTTTTAAAACCTCATTTTGTAAATTTGCTGACAATTTATAGTGACTTTTGACAGAGATTTTTATCATAACAAGAGAAAATAATAGTTTTGTAAAAAAAAAATTCTCTTGCTACTTGCTTCATATAATTATAATTAACTTTAGATTTATTATATTTTTTTAAGTATTGCAGACTTCAATGCAGATCTGGT
>JAFIDM010000003.1:18773389-18792899 GCA_023159025.1 Thereuonema tuberculata | reverse complement strand
TGTTTCTTCAAGTTTAGTTTATTAATATTATCTTTAATAAAAAAATTAACACATAAATATTTCATAAAAAGTTTTAAAAAATATATCTCTAATTTAAAATTTACAAAGTATATTGGATAGCTGTAGGTTAACAATAAATTTTAAAAAATATATTTTTTTGGTGAAATATGGGAAAAATATATTGTTAATTACTATTCACATGATTATCTCTTGTCACCTTTGGATCTGGATAAGTAGTAATTTGTTTAATTTATAAGTTATTCCATACGAAACCAGTACAAGCAAAAATAAATTCCTCGTTAATCCTCTTTTAGATCTTTTCTCAACTACTATTTTTTTCTATCTTCTCAAATATGATTGACTATTGGAAGTTAGTTCGCAGAATAAGTATATTTTGCTATTTTATTTATTCCGTGAGCCATGTTTCCTAAGCCCTGATTTGCTGTAGCCTTTTGATCCGTTTGGTCATCGTTCGTTGGTCAAGGAACGGAAGGATTACGTGCAGCTCATTAGAGACAAACCAACTGGAAATTGTAGCACGGTCTCTAACCAAGTGATAACATAAGACTTATCAGCTTAATGGAAATAGCGTTTACTCAACAGAAAGTAAACTGCGAGTAGCCTCGGCTGAATTTCAGTATCTTAATTTTTACAACGAAAACTGTGTAGCTTCAACTTTATGGAAGTAGTTCCATTTAAGAGGAAGGCCCTCAATGTCTGTCTGTGTGTTTATATCTCAGGCATTCTTTGTGTGAAGGGATTTTGTTAAGAAATAAACTTCTTAAAATTTAAAGATTTGATTTCTGCTACATTTTGAGATAATCAATACACTTAAGTTTCAATTCAAATTAAGAAAGTTAAGCAAAATTTATTATCTATGTTACATCTTTTCGTAATTATAAATTACAACAAATAGCTTTCAAATAAATAGCAATTTATGAATACTAGTTGCGACCCGTGAAATATTCATGGAAGTAAAACAAATTCCACATTTTTTAAAAGACAAGATTGAAAAAGATGTTCTAAGCTAATTTTTTTTAGAAGCCATGACTTCTTTAACAGCCCACATGTAATTTAAATATCGGCTTATTTGTTAAAATAATATTATAATATTATTAAAATAAAAAAAATTGATTTACCACTTTCATAGTAGCCAGCGCTGCGGTTTCTCATTTTGAAACATAATGGCAACCTGCTGCCCTAAAACAATAGGTCGTCGAAATTGAGACATTATTAACGGAAGTAAAACAAATGCCACATTTTTGAAATATTCTGAAATTCTTGAAAAATACAAGATTGAAAAAGATGCTCTAAGCTCAGTTTTTAAAAGCCATGACTTCCGCAACAGCCCACATATAATTTGAATGACAAAGCCAAATTTTGTTAAAATAAAAAGAAAATAAAAAATTGATTTACTAGATTCAACAATAACAATAACGAATGTCCAACAGCCAATACTAATAATCCTGTCTGGGCAACAATGATGGCACATGCTTTGCCATTGTCTCCTATTTGTTGATTATTGAGCGAGTGACTCCACAGCCGAAATTATGTAAAAACCGAGGTTTTACAAACTCTGATAAATTTTGACGCATGAACTTCATGCATTTCAGTGTAAACTTTATTTATGTGGGAAAGAAAATCTCAATTTGTTGATAGTAATTATGTAATCGCGATTCGTCGTGGTGAAGTGGATAAAATAGTAGAGACGCCATCTTTAAACATGGGCGTGACGTCATGCCTGACGTGTTCCAACGCTGCACTGTGATTGGTTATTTCAAATTACAAATTTACAAAGATCCTACAACTTTTGCCTAATAATAGGATGATTTCTTTTTTTTACAAAAGTTTTAATAAATTAAATAGTGGAAATTTAAAACCATATGATTCAATGTTAATCTTCCCCAGTTTTGTTTAAATTTACTTTAATAGCTTCTTCCTTACATTTGGATCTCTCCGTTGGACACGTTCAAATGAGTTGAAAGATTGGGAAGAGGAAAACGATTTCTAAAAAAGATAATGTATTAGTGATTATTCTTTTCACTTTTACTCTCTAAAAATAATGAGTGGTAATGTATTTCAATTAAATGCTAAAATTGATAGATTATTTTATATTTTTCCTTTAGTAAAAACTTTATTCTGTTAACGGCGCTTAAACAATGATTAAATATTGTTAAAAGAGTGATGATATTTCATAATATTTTATCTGTTGGAATAAAATAGTATTACTTACATTTCCAAATATTAAAAATTAGAAAAAAGTTTCCTAAATACAAATGAAAAGATCGGTGATTAAAGGAAACTGAAGTTGGTTTCTCTTACTTTTTCTTTTTTAGTTCTTTAGTTTCCACATGTGTTCTTTTAGCATCGATAAGACATATATTTAGGAAACAACTAAAGACGTACTGGAATTAGGAGGTTTTGTATATCCATAATTGTGAGATATTAATCTTTTCTCAATTTTCTTTTATTTCCTCAATATTTTCTTATCGTGAATATTCTTAATGAGCCTCTGGTTTTCATTGAGTCTTAATAAGTCTACGAAGCAATTGAGGTTTTGACATTAATTTTGTTAAAACATTTAATGAGATTTGGATCTCAGTTTCACTAAAAACCTTTGTATACAACTTTCCTATTCTTTGATGTATTACAAATTGTTTTATTTAAGACTACCGATGGTGCTTATAAATTCTGAAAGAATTATAGAAATTACATAGCTAATAAATTTAATGGAATATTCTCCAAATAATATTGCTGGCGTGCCAAATTTCTCTTGGTTTGCTATTGAGGTTTTTTTTTTTTTTACTTTTATTTTATCCTAACAGACTGAAGAGGATTTTCATTTTTTTTTCCTTCTCTAATAATTTAAGTCAAATAAGTCCTTCAATGATGGCTTCGGCTTGAAACCTCTCTTCGAAGGCGGCCCAAAATACAGGAACGTCTCGGTCGTCGGATACGGCCCTTACTGTCGAAGGGATTTTCGCTTCGTCCACGTCCCAATCTCTTCTTGCTTCTGCGGGGCTGGTCTGTTTTCTCTTCTCTGATCTCCCGCTGGAGAACGACTGCTGGCGGCGGCTTGCTGCGACGGTAATCGGGCTTCTCATGTACTTCTCGGCGGCGACTGGCTGCTAAGATTATCAGGCTCTTCTCGTACTTCTTCTCTTTACTCTGCTTCTATTCTCTAGGTGGAGAAGCTCCTAGGTGGCGGGCTGCCACAGACGCACTCTTCTTCTACTCTTCCTTGGCTCTCTCTGGGCACCTGCCCACAAACGCACTGAAGTCTCTGACTTCTGCAGCTGCTTTTAAGCCCGACAACGCGTCCATTCCCGCAAACAAGGGGAGGGAAGGGAAGCGCTGCCGGCTCAGTTTACTTGATTCCAGGGGGGGGGGGGAGACGCTGCCGTGCCAATCGTTATGTAACAATATTTAATATTGTGTTCAAGATGTAGAATTAAATAAGAAACTTACTTGTAAAGAAATCGAATGAGAATGTAGTGTAAAAGAGGTGGAAGAACAAAAACAATTAAGGATTCTTCTGGTCTTTTAAGGTAGGCTTTCTATAATATATGAAGAACCTTCAAGTACATCTAGTCAAGTTGTTTACTGTTTTTTTTTTCCTAATTTTGTTTCTCCATCTTTTTCAATAGAATTATAATTAAAATGCTGAGTACAGGCGGCCCTCGACTTTCGCACATAATTGGTTCCTGAAAATGTGTGCGAATGTTGAATTGAAGGATATAAAAAAAAAAAAAAATTCAAAAATTGTATTTTAAAATACAACATAATTACGTTAACGTGGCGTGTTTAAGTGCTTTCAGATGTTTTCTTTATGAACTTGTCATAATCGTGTCATTTTGAACGTAATCCTTAATTTTATTCTTAAATTTTTCAAAATTGAACTTATCGTAGATCTGCTTATGTCGTACGAACGGTCGATTGAAGCAAAAGATTCACCGCTCTCAGAACGTCTAATTATTTCCATCTTTGTGTCGATCGTATGAAGTTTATGAGTCCTTAATTTCTTTTTGTTCGTATCAACACTGCAGTTTCTCCGTTTCTCACTATGTTTATAAATTTACAAGGGCGAAATATTTAAAATTAAACAAATAAATTGGCAAAACACACAATGCATCGACACGCACCCTAACGCAAGACTAAAACGTATTTAATATGACATATGGCCCCCGCCACCGCGTCTCGGAACCCAAGTGATGTCACAATGAGTCCGCTACTCTAGCCGGCAATGTATGAGTGCTGGCGAGCTACCGTGCTCCGTGGAAGCGAACAATGTTTGCATTATCGACAAAAAGTTTTTAAAAATTGAATTTTTAAAAATGTTCGAAATAGCGAATTGTGCGAAAGTAGAATGTGCGAAGTCGAGGGCTGCCTGTATATCGTTAGATATATTGACAAGAATAAGTAATCAACGGATTTGCTGGGAAAAAAATTATTTCGTCAAGTTTCAAGACAAAGCATAGAACATAGGGAGTCATACCCATGAAAATTCTTATTTTCTTTACAAATAGCTTCACCATAAGTTTGTAAATTATAAAGAACTGTTATAATGGTTCTCAAATTCTGAGCAGATATTTCAGATTTTCGAGGGAAACAGAATTCTAAATTTCACAAGAAGATAACCTAAGACCTAGAACAGGAATCGAGAAATTTAGGGAATCTCTAGCTAAGCTTGAATGTAAGTAAGATCTGATTGGTATTAACTGGTTATGTGGGATTTGTATGTAGAATATTCAAAATTTTCTCTACAAAAGAGAATTTCGATAAATTGGAGATTCGGCGAAAAAAAAACTAAACATCCGTAGAAAAAAAAATGTATTTTTTTGCGTAGTCTCTTAATAAATACAATGGAGTTGTACAAAAGCTTGTAATAAACTGAATAAGCCTCTGCTAGTTTATGGTTAATGAACTGAGAAGGAAAAAATTATTTAGAATTTAAAAGAATTTAGAACCTTTTTTTTTTTATTGGATAATATTAAATTATTTATTTTCATCTTTAATTCTGTTTATTCACAATTTTAATCCATTTATTTTTTGATGACGAATCTTGTTATTTACATATCCCAAAATTCACGTAATATTTTCCTTTACAAATTAAAGGTGTTTATTTGGAAATCTTGTTAACAATATATTATTATTTCCGACAACTTAACTGTGCATGTTAAACAGATTTTTTTTTTAAAATCTGATATCAGAAATTGTATTGGTTTTGTATTGTATAAAGTCCTTTCATTTCTTGAATTATATTTGAAATTCTATTTCTGATTTTTGTTAGCATTAAATAGATATTTAAAAGAAAAGTTCAATGTTACCAGAAGATTTCTTTTGAAGAAGGAAAAAAATAATAACCGAGAATGTTTCCCTTTTAATTCTTTATATTCAATTAATTTAACTTTGTTTTCTCTAGTGTTGTTGTATTCTTTCCTGTTTTAAATTGAATCTAGAGAGTGGATTGAATAGATCTCATTAATTTTTTTGTTGTTTTGGTGGAAATGTTTCATATCACAGATTGTTTTTCTATTTTTTATAAGCTTTTTATTAGAGGCAGATGATTGGAAATGGAATCTTCTCCAAAGGGAGAAGAAAACATTCAGAAAGTAATGATATTCTTGAGGCGATTCGAGAAAATTATTGTTTCTAATGAAAATTTGTTTCTTGTTGTTTTAGCCAAGGGAAAGGAATATGAGATTCTTATATTTCGAAATCTGCAGAGGATGGTTTAAAGTTGTAGACAATCTGATATTTAACGTGTGTCAGCCATCGAATAAGACAGGCAATAAGGAAAATGACACACATATATAAAGCTTTTAAAAAAATGTATTAAAAAAGGCACAATTACATGTTGTAAAGTTTCGTCAGGCCGTTTTATGCCAGGACATCGTCAGTATTGATAATGTTCACAAAAACACAGGGTTCTTACGTAAGAAAATAAATAAATTTGAATTTCAGGGTTGAGTAGACTTCTTGCATAAGTCGGCGAATCGGCGTTGGATATCCCAAATCCGTTGGCGGTGGACTGTTGTAGATGGTGGCGTCGGGAAAGTAATTCTTGTGGGTGGGATGAGCAAAGCGTTGTTTTGGAGACCGTTGGTATCGCCTCCATATATATAGTCGGATCTCGATATAAGGTCACCCACATATAAGGTCACTTTTCTAAAGTCCCGGCTCTTTGAATAGAAATTCTTTGATATGGATTAACGGATAAATGATCATGTCTTAAATACCGTAATCGCATATAAGGTCACTTTTGTCTGTGATTTCAGTGATAAACTGATTTTCCGTGGTTACGATCTTTTATCGGCGTCATTTCTCCTACTGACGGAGGGGACAGCTTTTTCACAAAGCACTTCATCCCCTCAAATTCTAGGAAAACAAGATGATGAAGACGATATTCCTTTAGCTGTGTTAGTTAATACAAGATCTCAGAAACCGCGGCTGTGCTATAGAAGAGGAAAGTGAATACGTGAGAATTGATGATGAATTTGCTACCACTTCTTAAGCTTCGATTTCCGAAATTGTTTCGCAAGTTTTAGATTCCAATGCATTAGAAAGTGAGGATAAAGACAGTGATACTGAAAGTGAAGCGGTGACACAAGCAGAAGCGATCAGAGCATTAAATTTTCAGAAACTAAAAAACTTAGAAAACATTGTACAAAAGATGAAACCAAATTCGCGACAGTCCTGTATTATGGATTATTTTAAGTAAGGTCAGTTGTACATCAGTACTTTGTTTGAGCATACTAGTACTATTTGTATACAACTTTATTCCGAATTAAAATTTTTAAAAAGTAATTTCTTTCTGATTCCATTAACTTTAATTAAGTTAAAGTTAAATTTATAATCTAATAAACTGATATTTTTGTACGTATAAAATTTTACAAAGAATTACACTGTATTTATATAATGCTTATTTATTGACAAATGCGTATGAATCGGTTATAAGGTCATCCCGCTTATAAGGTCACTTTCGCAAGGTCCCAAGGGGTGACCTTATATCGAGGTCCGACTGTATATGTATATAAAGAAGAAGATGTGTTACCCCTTTGATTTTCTTTTTGAAAATTCCATATTTAGGGTAGGATATATATTTGGGGATAATCATATTAAAGTTGAAATTAAAATTTTGGAGATAATGGTTAATGTGGTAATTAGACAATTTGGTGTTGTACGGTGACAGTTGGTTAATCCAGAATGATTCAATGCATTTCCGTTTAAAATCATTCGTTTCAGTTCTGATGGAACTAAAATGAACTAACTAAATTACATTGTTAAAGTCGGGACGATGATGGAGTTAAAATGCGTGACCGATTCAATTGTCTAAAGGCTTTAAATTTAACCCTTCTGAAAATGGAAGTGTTTTATAATCGATGTAGGATTTTTATAATAGATTTCATAAATATTTGTAGTCCTTTGTAAAAACACACACTATACAAAAATAAATCACAGAAACTTGATAAAGGGATATTTGAAAGATTCGCATTCTTATTAGACTGATTTCTAAAATAAATCTGATAAAAAAAAGATATATATATAATCTAACAGGCAAAACTCAAAAAGCATCCTTTTTGAGTTTCGCAAAGCAAAGATTTCAATCAATCATTTGCAATTTAGAAAGTATAGAATATTAGAATAAAATTAACTTATATTATTAAACATATAAAGCCGGACAGTGATATTTTACATGCCTATTAATAAATTCCAATGGGTAATCATTCTCCACTAAGATTGACCGAACCTGTTGTATCTCCTTGTTAAACATATATCAATATGGATTCCGTAAAAAACCTAAAGATCTCCAATTGCAAACAGTTTTGTAATGGAAAAAAAAAAGAGAAAAGAACGCTTTCCCTCAAGGCCTGCTCTGTTTACAAACAGTTGTAAACAAACCCATGTGCACTACTGTAGTTCCTTCGATCGCCACCAGGCCGCTGTCTTTGATTGCCGGCAGGATCGCAGCCTTCGCCAAGCATTCAAATTTCATCATTTGCATCCTGTTGACAATTGGTTCATCTGGCCCAAGCTTCTCATTGGGTGTCTTACTGAACTTTTTCCTATATAAGAGACTGAGGTTGTCGATTTTATTCTATTCACTGATGATGGCCCGTTAACGGCGCAGAAACTAGTTTGTTTTAATTGTAAATATTATGTTTTTTAACTTTTAACTTAATTTTTTAGACTTGTGTGTTGGCTTTATTTAAGAACTTCATATCAATTTCTTTTTCTTCAGAACTTCAGCATTTCATCTTAAAAATGCTGAATTTCATTTGGATTATTGTGATGACTTTTAACCACAATATAATCCAAACGAATAACGTTATACAATTAGGGAAATAATTTTAATAAAATCTCAATAATTCTAATAAATACTATTCAGGAAATTACTTTTTCACAGGACTCGAAGAAATGTTACTAAGATAACATAACATCTTCTGTGTAATTGCTGCGAAGTCAACATTAATGAAAGGTGAATAGGTAAGTGTATCCCATTGGGATCTAAGATGACCCATGGGGCGCTGGAGATAAGAATTCCAGCGTTTCACTAACCCTGAACTGAGATGAGGTCGGGTGGTCAGCCCAATGCTCTCCCGCCTGTACACCCTGGAAAAAAAAGACTTATAACCATTCTACAGAGGGCTAGATGGACCCTAGGACCAGACTGGAGGATAATTCGGCTTGGAAAATCCTCAACCTTCGCCGGGGCCAGTCAACCACTTGCTTGTTATTACCACTTGCTACCAGTCCCACAACCTAAATTAAGAACTTCAGATATTATCCACGTTTGTAAGTATCATCTCATTCAGTCATCATTAATTTATTGAGATTCCTTCGATTTCAGGAGAAAAATAAAATCATTAATTCGTTTCTTCTTTGCTTGTCAAGTCGCCATCATTTCGCTCTCGGAAGTCTCATCATTTCGAAATGATGGCGGCTTCCTAAGCAAATAATTAAATTTTTCTCCTGAAATTGAAGGAATTTCGATAAATTAATGATGGCTGATGAAGGTGATGCTTAGAAATGTGGAATTTACAAAAAAAAAGAATTAAAGAATTTCTTACTTTTTTTTTCAGATATTATCCTCCATTCTGCCAATAGATCACGAATAAGATTCGTAGATGGTTCATGCATAAGATGAAGAGTGTTACCCATATTACAATTGCGTGGAAAACCCTTCTTGAATCATCCACTGTACACTAGTAAGAGGGATTGGTTGTTAATGTTGACTCCAGTCTTTTTGTGTCAAAATGTGAACTTCTTTACATCTTCTTCTTCTTCTTCTTCCGAATTTGGCCAACTAGGGACCACGAAAAATAACCTCATGATTTTCTTCCTTCATACAATCTCTTCCTCCAGTATTCTTTCATCCTTTGACTCTGTTGCTTTCGTCTTTCATCTGTCCAGATTCCTCCTGTTTTCCTTTTCTGCTTTGCTTGAAAACCAACAAAATTTGTAACTGTTGATCTGAGCATCCCCCTATTCTCCAATTTTTCCGCTGTTATTCCCATTTCTTCCATGTCGCTCTTTACGTCCTTAAACCAGGTTATATGTGTTTTGGGTTTTTTTATCAAAGTAGTTAAAGAGTTGCTTTGATAATCTGTCATCATTCATTCTACTAAGGTGTCCGTAGAATGTTATTCTCCTCTTTCTCATTGTGTCCACAATCCTCTCTATTCTCTCGTATATTTCTGTTACTTTTGAGTTTCCATCTTCCATTTTCATAGTTTGGACCAAGAATTTTTTCGGATTACTTTTCTTTCCTTCTTCTCAAGTTCATTTAGCTGGGTGACCGTATTCATTGTTAGGCATTCTGATGCATACAGACTCTCGGGTTTAATCACCGTTTCATAATGTTTTAGTTTTGTATTTATGGAGATAGATTTTTTGTTATAGACATTTTTTGTTAATTGGAATGCAAGTTCCATCTTTCTCGTTCTTGCTAAGTTAGCTTCTTTATCTAATGCGTTTGATTGGATTATTTCTCCCAGGTATTTAAACTTGGTGACTTTCTTTATCTTACCATACTTTGTTTCTAAGTATTTGGGACCTTCTTTAACATTTGTCATATATTCTGTTTTCTCAAATGATATTAAGAGGCCAGTTTTTTCTGCTGTTTCTCTTAGAATATTTATCTGTTTTACTGCATCTTCGTAACTTTCTGCAAAGATTGCCAGATCATCCGCAAAAGCCAAACAATCAAATTCCAAACCGTCCTTCTTTCTTCCTATCCTAACTTTCTGTATACCTTCTATTTCCATTTTTTTTCTCCATTCTCTTATAACTTTTTCGAGTGTGCAATTAAAAAGCAATGGAGATAAACCATCACCCTGCCTCACTCCTGTCTTGATTTCAAACGGTTCTGAAATTTCTCCCATAAATTTAATTTTGGACCTAGTGTCTATTAGGGTTTGTTTTGTAATCGCTAGCGTTTTTTTGTCAGCTCCAAATTCTTCTAATGTATTCTTTACATCATTTTAAAAGAAATTTTATTTTGTAAAACTTCTCTGTCCATTTACTTTAGAGACTAATTCCATGTGTTCTTTGGAATTTTTTTTATCTGTGCTTTATATGAGTTTGAGATAACTATTACATTGCAATTAGATAAAAAAGGAAAATAAAAGAAAAATTGAGAATTTCTCATTCTATTTTCAATTCTGAATTGAGAAGTTTTCAATAAAAAAAAGCGAATTAGGTAATTATATTTTAACCTGTGATTAAATAAATGTGTTTAAAAATCAATTTACTAATTTGAGATTTAAAATTTATCTTTATAAACATCTCTTAAGAGTTGATTTTATTCATCTTTGGAGTGAGTCGACATCAGCTCATGAAATCTCGTAAGAGTTTTTGAGAAGAACACGTTGTTAGCACTGATGAGACAATGTCTAAGAAACAACTTTTGATAATATTTGTACTCAATGAAAATTATGTATGAATCCGTTTATTAATATCATATTGACAAGTTAAATCCTTTAGTACTAGTTGTTAAAAATAACTAATTTTTAAACTAAACAAATTAAAATAATGAAATAAATAAATAGTTATTTAGTAAAAAAGTGAAAACTCCTCGATCCAAACGATTTGAACACATATCGAAAAATGTGACAAACTATCTTTGTTACACGGAGGGTTGTTCTGGAACTCTGGAAACGATTGCAATAAGCAGTTACTGGCTTGTGAGGCACCTGCTTAACAATGGTGATTCAGAGGCCATTGATAAGAGGCGGAGGGTTTACGCGCTATTCAGTGTGGAAATCTCAAATGCTTGGCAACGATGCCGAAGAAAATCGAAAGATTAGGGAAGACTACGCTACTGTTCTCCCTCAAATTATAGCGATCATGAAGGCATTCAAAAAGCGTCGATTTAATGTGTCAAAGATTATCTCTTGATCAACAAAGGACTTGCGATAAGGGAACTAATTGTAGAAGGTGAAAAACACTCCATTCCACGTCCTAATACCAGTCTTACCCCAGACCTAGAGGGTTGTTGCTATGAAGACTAGAGCATCTTTAATATCTACGAACACCACAATCAACCGGGATTTGAATTTCAAAAAACGTAATAAGAACCGAGTTTGTAAGCTACTCCCGCGATGAATTTCAGAGCACAGAACAAATAGTAGAAAACTGAATGGGCGCCACCTATCAGGAGAAAAATGGAAATTCACAGTTACATTAGGTGAAGTTATATCTACCTTAATGACTGCAACAAACTCAGAGCAATTTACTATAGTCAAAGAGACAAGAAAATTTTTTAAAGATGGTACACGGAATGCAAAGAAACTTTTTGGAAAGGATTCATGATTATCGTAGGATACAGCTAAAAGGGCAACATTCATCATAATGCAAATGTAAACTCCCATTACTATCAAAATGATATTCTGAGCCCAATTTATCGAAATGAGATTCCCCATTTATAAGGTAAAGACATAAATAACGTATGGCTCCATCAAGGTAAAGCCTCCAGTCACACATCTGATTCAACCCTTTTGTTTCTGGAGAGAATGGGACAGGAAACAGGAATACCTTTCAGTGACACTCCTGTGAAGTCAGAGATGGTCCACCAATAGATTTTTATGCAAATTGATCATCATCGGTGGTGAAGATACGAATTTTTTGCAGCAATGTATTACTGTATTTCGTTTCCAAAGATTATGGAAAGCACCCCATAATTTTGATTTTTATTAAACTACCAAAAAGCCAAGCTTTGATTGGACTCGCGCGTTTCAAGTGTGCAAGTTGTAAAAAAATTCAAATTTAAAATTTAAACTTAATATAATGTAACAAATAAATCCCAAATAAATCGCAGGTACATGGACGCGAATTGTTCTTCACGCTTTCGACACATTAACATACGTGAATTTTTGAAATTGTCAACTCTTGTCAAATATATATTCAAATGTTAAACCCTTCAAGTGTTTATAATGCAATATAGGGCAGACCTAAGAAAGTTTCTCTTTCTCCAATGTTTACAACCGCTTTATTCAACGTCAGACCTTGTGAATTGTGAGTGCAAAAGCGAACTGCAACGGAAATTGCTTTCTTTGTGCAAGTAGTGCCTTTAACTTTCCAAGTTCACCTTCATTCTTTCATATCATTTTTATATTAGTATTTTTTTATTCAATTTCTTTCCTTTAATGATTTGCTTCGGAGTAATACAAACTTTTTAAATCCTTCAGTTTCATTGCTAAATGCACTACGAGATTTTAATTAAGTAACTTAATTCTGGGAATTTGGGAAATTGTCGCTTCCAAAACGATGATATGCTTTCATGTGTCCTTCCCGCTGTTGTTAACTTCAATTATCAAATTCACCTGCTTTCTTAGATTGTAAAAGACCATAAATTAGACCATTGATAGCCTTCGTTGTCGATTATATTGTAAATAAAGCGTCAAAGCATCAAGAAGATGAGAAAACGGGAATTGTTCTTTATGGCTTGTGCTATTTACAAATAACAATCTTTTCTATTAAAATCTTATCATATTGTTTGGTGGAAAGAGAATGACATTTTTAAAGTTTCGCTTCTTTCATTTTCCTTACCGCCTTTCAGTATCTTCAATAACACTTCTTATCTCTCTCAACTCTTTTCTGAGTCTTACTTCCTCTATTATCGAATGATTCTAACTTAAGATTTAAAAAAAATAAAGTTGAAGGCTCTTGAAAAAATCTTGAAAAATCAAGCCTAAATTTTTCATCTACATATTACAATTTGTTTACAATCACACCTAATGACTTCATACCTAATGTCTCTAAGCAATCGTTGTATTCTACAAGAAATATTTTTTTTTATATAACAGTAACCTCCTGAAAGTTCAAGCGTAATGAATATCGAGTATTATTAGTGCAACAAGTTAATTTTAAAAAAGTAATTTAATCTCACGCAAACTGTTGCACTAATAATATTTTAAAACATTATTTTACGATTTTTTTTATCATTTCAGGTTTTGTTAAATTTATTTGAGTTGAAAATATCGAATAACACCTCGTAAACATCCAAAAAATTGACTGTTTTTGAATGTTAATTTAATTAATTGAAGAATATTTTGAAAATTAAAAACAAGAAAATATAAATCCCGATGCTTCACAAGTTCATATTTAAATTTTCAGAATTTTAGGTGTATTGGAAAAAAAAAAATATGTAAAAGAAATAAAAGGTTTGCATGTCACATCCATTTGCTTGAGTCAGGATATTAAGTAGAGCGGAAAAGTTTATTATTTCTCGAACCTGATGGATCAAGATCTAGATTTAATCTGTATGAGTTTTTGGGACAGAGTTTTGCTTCTATTGGATCTTTTCTTGTGTTTTCTACAAAGCATTAATTGACCAAACCTTTTTATTTAGTGTTTATCTGTTCTTTCAAATGAGAGTGAGACTCATAGAAGAAACCCCACCCCCACCCATCCAATAATTTTTAAACAGTTCAGTGGATTTGTTTGAAGCATGTACAAGAAACGATCTACATTTAGTGGAGCGTGTCCAAAACAAAAAAGCTAAGCAAATTGCAATATATAGAGGAAATTTTAGGCTTTGAAGTTTTTCAAGAGCCTTTAACTTAATTTTTTGTGATAATTTTTTAATTCTTAAGTTAGTCTTACTTCCTCTAAGTGAAGTTTTCTTTTTGTCATCTGAAAGATTAAAACAAGAAAACATATAAACATATAAACATATTACACGTGCGCTGCAAAGCTCTGCTAACATGTATAAGCTAATAACTGTTAATCCCACTTACCAATACTGTCAATGTGTAATTCTGATTGACAGTTCACTAGCCTGAAAAGTTTAAAAAGAGTGCCTAATGTTAGAGTGCCTAAATTATGCACACGTTTGCAATTTAATGTTTCGTTACTGGACAGAAAGATTATTCAAGTATTGGAATCGAGACTTTTTCTTTCCATATAAAATGAAGTGGATTTTAAAAAGTTATTTAAAATTCCCAGTTTTAAGAAGATGGCTTTCATTACCTCAGAGTTTGTGAGTCTTTATCTGCGGTTGTCTGTTGAGTTATTAAAAAGGTTTTCAGAAATGGGCAATAATATTCAACTTTTGAAGTGTTAAAGTTTGAAAAGCGCTTACGATTTCATTACTATTATATCTGTTATATCTCCTACTAAAATCACAGTATTTAGATACGTGATCCAACACAAAGAACATTGTATGTGACAAGGGATTAGTTTAAATTTTTATTGATTACCTTTCTTGTTTAATGATGATATGATTTAAGACCTTCTTCACGATAGAAGTTGTATATTATGTCCTGCATTCGGATTACCAACTGTAGTTGAGTTGAAGAGAGATTCTGGTGAAAACTTAATTATCGTTGAAATTTTGTAGATATAAGGCATTGCATTACACACTATTGTTGAGAATCTATAAGATTGGAGGTGCAAGAGCTATAGTTGATTTATCAAAAAGCCTGTGAGTGGTTGTCTATAGATACGATCCGACAACATTAAGTTAGTGTTCGGATTTTTGCTCAACTGTGATATTTCAGTGGAAATCTCTATTGATAAAAATCATTTTCGATCAATCACCTAGAAAAAAATTTAAATCAAATTTAAATAAAATAAAGAATCCGATAAAATGGTATATCAAGATATTCAAAATATAAAAAACGATGCCTAAAGCAGTAAAGTTTGTCCTGCAAGACAGTAAACACGTATATATTGGTATCACGTGCAAGGTGGCTTGTGACTGCGTTTCTAAGTAAAGGTAGGTCGTGATCAGTAGAAGCTGTTTTTTTTTATTGAGTTTCGAATATGAATGAGCAAAAGTTGCATTTTCGGCATGTGATGCTATTCTACTATAGAAACCGCGAAAACGCCGCACAGACGTATAAAAACGTTTGTGAAGTGTATACAGAGGATGCTGTTGGTGAATCACAGTTCAGAGATGGTTTGCGAAATTCAAAACCAGGGATTTCAGCTTCGAAGACGCGGATCGCCCTGGAAGACCTTCAGCAGTGGACGACGATCAGGTAAAGGTGCATCTGAAGGCCAACCCCCAAAATTCCCCAAAGTACTGTTCATGAACATTTCGTGAAGCTCGCGTACACTTCTTGTTATGTTCCCTTACAGAAAAACTGCATCGACTGGTAATCTATCTGCGACATGCTCCTGCACTGCAAAAAAACGGACCCCTTTTTTTGAACGAAAAATGACTGGAGATGAAAACTAGATTGTGAATGGACTCCGCACTACCAACAATGTAGTGCGGAAACAATCCTAGTATCAGGCTAACGAACCACCAAAACACATCGAAGCGGAATATCATGCAAAGAAGATTATGCTCTGTGTCTGGAGGGATTTCAAAGAGGGCCATTATGAGAGACTTGTACAGAATCAGACGATCAATTCCGATGTGTGCTGCAGCCAGTTTGAGAATTTACACCAGAACATTCAACAGAAGCAGCCAGAACTAGCGAACAGAAAGAGTATTGTGTTCCTGCAAGACAACGGAAGCCTCAAGTGTATTTTATCACCTACAAAAAGTTGTACAAAATTGGCTGGTTGTCTTAATATATTCGCTGGACATTGCACCATCCGGCTGTCATGTCTTTCAGTCCCTGCAGAATGCTTTGAACGGAAAATCATTCATTTATTTCAACGCTATCAAAAAACACTTGGAAGATTTCATCGCCTCCCAGCCAACACAGTTTTACGCGAACGGAATTTTAAAAGTTGTTGGAAAGATGTACTAAAGTCTTGGGAAAAAAAATGGAGGATACTTTAGTAAATAAATACTGTTTCTTAAACGCATGTATTCGTTTCATTTCCTCCTGTTAGAAATGCTCAGAACTTTCCGACAGCCTAAGAAAAACTTTGGTTTAATTAGACCGTTCAATTTTTTTTTATTTTTTTCTCTTCCATCTTTCGATTATTGGAAAATTTAATGAACTTTTTGTTCTTGTCGGATTAATCTATTTTCGCTTGAGAGACACAATAAGGGCATTTTAATGATTTCCTTCTTTTATGTTTGAAGTAAAATCACTAATTAAAGTCGAAATGCCTATATTAGATTTTTGGCTTCAGCAGTGATATCAATCCACATGACTAATTAGAGAAGAGATGAGATTAATCTTATGCTACACAGCAGGGAATATTCAGGAATACTTACTGGAATGATGTGTGAATTTCTTTGGCAATAATCCATAAGATGTACCTTTTTTCTTCTGATTTCGTGTTAGACACATTCCTAAGTTTCATTCAAGAAGTTGTACGAAATGTCGGAGCACGCAAAGGAATGTAAGTACAGTTGACTCGCGATAATCCGACAGTTACAGGACCGAACGGGTGTCGGATTATCAAAAATGTCGGATTACCAAAGATTGATTTTTTAAAACTGAATTTTGACTTATAAGGCAAGAAAATTTATCCTAAGTTGTTATGTATATACAGTACGTGTATTGTTACAATACATATTATGTACATATTCAATATTTTACGGCCATTGAGGATATAAAAAGAAAACAACTCATTAGACATAGTTTTACACAAATGAATACGTATATATGTAATACTAATTTATTACTGTATTTATGTCTTAAAAAATAAAATTACAATATATAATGTAAAATATAGTTTTATGTCTTAAAATGAAAAATAAAAATACGTACATATGGCTTTAAAAAAATGTTTATTTCTTATGTAAAGAGTCTGTCATGGCTTTTGAATATCTTTTAACATTAAAATGTTCTCGTAGTCGAGTTCCCTCTCCTCACACCAACGTATCAAAGTGTTTGCAGCCGACATAACTTCATCGCAAGTGATTGTGCATTTCACCTCCGTGACCGCCTCAATCGGGTCGGTTTTCGAACCAACCTGCGTTTAACACCAGTTGGGACAGATTTGGATTGGAAAACTTTTTTTTATTTTGCATGTAAAAAAAGTGATTATAATTAAAGGAAATAAGTAAATAATAAAATACAACTGAAATATGTCTTTTTTCAATATAACAGTCATTGAAAATGCATTATTGATGATTAAAAAGGTTTGTACACGTGCGTCAGCCAACTCCAGTCAGCAAAAACACCTTTTGTTTAATAGTTTTGGGGGATTTATACCTCCGATAATATCATCCGATTGGTAATACAGTTCATCTTTATTAATAGGTCACTTCCAATTGCTAACAGATTTTTATCATTGCACTAATCTTATCACCATTGTCATCAAAATGTTCAATTACACCCGGAAAAGTCTTTTTTCGTAATTGACGATCACAAAAGCACCAATTTGGTTTTTGAAGGGTTTCAGATCATTTTGTAATTGGTTCGGTATATTCATTCTCCAGTTCTACTTTTTTCTTTCTATATATCCCAATCTTCGTCAGAGCTCTCATCCAACATCGGTATTCTACATCTATGTCGCTTTATGTACAACAAATAACTTCCCCAGAAGCACTTCCACATAAGATTAAAGCGGTGCTTGATTTGGAGAAGTTCCAGACTTTCTCTGGATATTTGGTTCCGCGGCTTTAAAATCTAGTTGTTTTCTTTTAAATATAAATAAACTGTTTGGTGATGGTATTTCATTGGAGGAGTCGTTTGATTCCACGGGGTTCAGAACCCTTCGAAGTTTTGGTCTCCTTTGCGACATGTATTAAAGGGCGGTGTTTTTGTGTCTCCATTTTATATTGAGGAAGATTTGTACGCTTTCAAATCGAAACTGTCTTATTTTTTAGTCATTTTTAATTGTTTTATTTCATAGTTTTATTATTTGATGTGTATGGCCGTTACTCAAAAGTTGGATCATTGTTTAGCACACGTAAAAAAATTATTGCTCATAAATAAACCTTTAGCATTTTCAGTTATTCAGATGTGGCCTACAAGTGTTTATATTATAATAAACTATTAAATCATTAAACTGAATGCATTTAGATGCTTACACTGTGACCGAACTAGTGCTAACAAAATAACATAATATAATACGATAGATAATGATAATTTTACAAGAAATAATATGTAGAAACCTCAGGGAAATAATGAACCAAAATATTAATCAAAACTTTAAATAGACCTTTAAGTGTAAATTAATCTATACATCTACTAGTATTGATATATAATTATATAGTTTCCTTAACTGATCTGTAGCACTTACTGAGTAATTACTTCATAAATAAGAGATAAAAAATATCTCATGATATTATTTAATAATAATAAAAAATTGGGCCTTCATGTCTCAAAAAGTTTTTACATAAAGAAGTTTTATAATCACTAATTTATGAAAATCTACAAAATCAGAATGTTCTAATCAAATCAAAGACAGTGTTGTGACTTGGGCTTGACTGGTATTCTGTTCTGAGCGGTGATGATTGGTATTCTGTTCTGGGAAAGTGTGTGGGAAATTCCCTGATCTGAGCAGACGTTCTGATCTGATCTAAGTTGATCTGAGACAATGTGCCACTTGCATTACCTGGGCCTTGACTTCCTTAAACTTCATTTAAGGGTTAAATTTAGAGGCTGCGACCTTAGTTCTAGGTTACGCAGTCCTTCTCTGACGACAGTCTCCATTTCGTCCGCGAGTTCTGTATCTTCGATTTATTTATTTATTATTTTATTCTTAATAAATTCGAGTTCTGTGCGTTTTTGCGTGTAATAAAATACTGTAATAATTTTATTGTTACCTGTAATAAAATAACGATTTTACTTAATAATTTTTATAACTTTTCCCTTTCATCTTAGAGCAGTCCATTTCCCTGAAAGGGGGATAAATCAGCATTTCATTAATTTATTTATTTACTAAGATAATTGGCCGCGCGGTACACCTCTGAGTACCGTGTTTGGATCTCATGTGGGTTTCGTTGATGGTGGCGATCCGCGCTGGGCAGGTTTTCCCGGGGTTCTCCCATTTCTCCTGCATTTCTCACACCATTCTTTCTCAGTCTTTCTCTCCTTCTTTCCGTGGGATAGCACAATAGATCGTTCTGGTCGACGTGCTCGGCTGTCCAGCCACCCACACTCACAAGTAATCTAATCTAAGACAATTTATTTTTACCTGCAATAAA
>JAFIDM010000003.1:18753386-18765069 GCA_023159025.1 Thereuonema tuberculata | reverse complement strand
CTGGATCGCCCTCTTTTGCGGGACTGGATCGCCCCCATAACTACTGAGTGTTCTCAAATGAATTACTTTTATGATAAAACTAATCGAAAATCTATCTTCTTAAAATGCCAAAAATGTCTTTAAAAGACATTAAATTTTTTTTAAAAATAGATATTTGCTTATTTTAAAATTAAATATTAGAAGAATTTTTAACAATGAATTTGGCTTGTGTATGAACGTGGCAGATATCACGTTATAAGTTGTTTGTTTGAGAAGTTATTCTTGTTTTGTATTAATTTTTCATTTTAGGATAAGGAGACGTTTCCTTTCCCAAGAAATTTATGTATTACGGCATGAATAAGGCTTTGAAAATATACGTCGAAATATCGCCAAAAGGTGTTTGTATGTTATTTATGTCTAATCGAAAATAATATAGACACTTACGCTAATGACAAAGAAAGTTTATATTTCAGTTTTTTATTTTTTTTATTTTTTATTCATCACATATATAGGAATATATATACTTGAAGGGAATAAAACAATGACAAAACTTTGACTAATTCAGAAAACTAAAATGTTATTTGGAACGTAATTAATTCTTTAAGTACAGTTCCAATTAGTTCCAATTTTAAGCAATAATAAAAATAATAATTACTATTTTTACTGATTTTTGAAAAACCAAAATTGTATTGTTTGAATAGATGTTTTATTTATTTATTTATTTGTTAAAGTAGGTAAATGCTATATCTTCTGTCAAGAAGTCAATGAAATTGTGAAGGAAGGAAGAAAATATTTATATTAAGAGCTCTGTAACGAGAGTTCTTCTACGCCCACTAGAAGTGATCACCCAAAAAGATATTTCCAGAAGAATCAAGTTCAACTCTTAGAACTCTTAAAACACTTGAGTATTACTAAAATAATATTAATCCATTGTATCGTAATATTAAATGCAATTATGTGAATCCTACAAATAATGCATCGAGTTTTTAATTCTGATTTCACTGAAAAGTAGGGGAAGTTAAATAATCATCAAATAAAAGGAATATTTATGGAAAATAGCTTCCAAATAATTTCTGACGACTAATTGACTTCTAGGAAACATCTTACGGAAAGTTTGATCTGAAACATGGCAGTTGCAGACAGATTCCATATTTCCAAATTTATGAAATCTCTTGAATAACGTCTTGGGTATTTCTGAATAGTAGGAGACATTTCTGAAAAGGTTTTCAATGCCCTTTTTGGTAACACATCTTAAAATGATTATTTTTTCTTGCTAAGAATTTATTTATAATTTGTTTATAATTTATTTAAAATTTTGCTAATTTAAACAAGCTGATAAATCCAAAACTACGGAAATAAAACATTGCATTCTAATCTCTAGATATTTCTTATGTTAATTGGCATGATAGATGTTCTGAAACACAAGTTTCCAATGCTGTTGCAAGAAAACATTATATTATTACAAAAGGCACAAAAAGTAATAATTACTAATTAAACCATCACACAGAAACGTAATAAGTGGGGAAACATGAATACAATTAAAAAAAAGCGACTAGTTTCTCTAAGCAATCGCTGAGCTTCTTCAGTGAGGAGACTAAAAATCTTCCTGAATGGCCCGTGGTCACAAGGTAAACGAAACCAATGGCAGTTCTGCTGCCCTAAATGTGGAAAATTTCATGTTGTGAAGTTGCAAGGTTAGCCCATGTCCTAGACAGGAGTGATTAATCCTACAGTGGGTCTCTGCATGCAATGATTGGTATTATTGTTGTCATCTTTGATAATCTCAAAATAAGTGGATCGGCTTCTTTCTAGTTTATGGTGGAATGTCCTAAAATAACAGGAATCCAAGAGGGTCAACAATGTATGTAAAGCTCAAGCTTAACGTGCTTAAAGCTAAAGTTATTTGAATAACTAAATGAGCCGTCACTGAATTTATAGGCCTGTACTAACTTGAGGAAGATTTTTAGTCTCATCACTAGCTTGTAGAAACTAAGCGATTCTTTGGCGAAACTAATCGCTGTTTTAATTGTACTTCATGTTTCCTCATTTTATTATGTATCTGTGTGTGTCATGGCTCATTTAGTTTCTCATATAAATTTACACACGTTAAATTTGACTTTTAAAAAGAAGTGTTTCATAAACAAAACTTGATTTTGAAGCTTAATGGAGTTCTTATCATTAAAACTAAAGCAAAATAGCAAAGAGGACAAACATTTGTAATTAAGTGTCACGCAATCTTTTTAAAAAATAGAAATTCCTAGAAACATTGTCATAACTAGGGCAAGGCATTTGATGATTTTGCATCTTTTTCCTATAAAGGTTGAAACATGGCTCGCATCTACGAAAATGTGTAACATTAAATAATTGGTTAAATAAAGGCAATTCATTAGGGCATTTTTTTGCATTTTTCGGCGTTTTTTAAGGATAGATCATTTTTTGGCAATTATTAGGTCATTTTGAGCATTATTAATAGTTTTTTTGGAAGGCAGTGTCATTTTTTTTTATACTTTGAGATGTTGTTTATAATTCAGTATCTTTGCTTGTCCTCATTCAAGCCAACAAATTTTCCCAGGAAACAAGTAGACCTTTTTTTTTTGGTTGTCAAAGTTAAAAAAGGTAAAAAAAAAAGGTTTAATGTAATAAATTAAAATATTTTATTGTTTTTTTTTTTATTTTTCTGTTATTTTTTTTACTATTTTTAGGTCATAAATGCATTTTTTATTTGTCATTTATTAGCAAATTATTGGTCATTAAATGCCTTGCCCTATTCATAACCAATGTGGTTAGGCTCCAAATTTCATTTCCTTGAAATCCTTTATGTATTTACATTAAATCATATAAGTAAAAATATAACTATTTAGAAAGTATTTTATAATAAATTATGAATTATTAACACGAAAATTAAAATGTTACCAAACTATCTCTGATTAAATGGGAGGTAGAAATGTTTGTATTTTAGTGTATTTAATATTGGAAGACACCAATAGTTAAGAATCAACGTTATTTTTAAGGTTGATTTCAGAAAACAAATTAAAGCAAACCTAAATGTAAATATTGATGAAATTTATCTTTTACTTAGAAAGGTCATTATTTGCCATCTAGCAAATACGTTATACAGAAAAGAAGAGAGAAACGAATAAAGTACATCATTTGAAGCAAATTTAACAGACCTAAATGATTTTTTAGATTTACAATTATATTCTTCAAATAATTCACACCATCAAAATTATACAAAAAAAACCCCAGGTCAATTACACAATTTTCAAACATTTCCTAGAATACCATCACCAAAAATCATTCAGTGAAACAAAACCTCAGTATCCCGTATGAAATTTAAATAAAAAATAGAAAAACCATTTATTTCCTTGGATTGTAAAAGTACAATAAAACATATATTAACTCTTTATGATTAAAAGTTTATACACATTTTGCATTGATTAAGAAAAATCTTGATTAATTACCCATTAAAATTATTAAAAAATTAATAAGAAAAGTTACTTTTTTTTTTTATATATTAGAAGGAGTCGTCCTATTTTTGTAGTGGTGGTACAATCTTGTTGTAAGCTCTGGCCATTGGAATAAGTTCAGCTCGCATTTCAAGAGGAAGATACTCAGCAATTAAAGTATTAAGAGGTTTTTCTTCAGTTACTACGCCTTGTCTGCAAATATAACAAAGAAGAAAGAAGTTATTAACAACAGATTAAATCAACAAAATAAGAAATAATTGTTAACTTGCTTTTAATTGGAATAATGCCTGAACTATAATAAGTTAAAATTGTGGTTCAAGAATAACAGCTATTATAAAAAATAGAAAAAAAGCTATTATATGAAAATTTCCTTGAGGTTATTGAATCTTATATAAATCTGGATGAACATTATTTCAATTACAAAGCTTAATACTTTGTACAAGTATACTTTACAAAGGTATACATCTGTAGATAGGAAAATGAAAATAAAAATAATAGAGATGACGGAAATCTAAAATCTGTAATAAATTGATGTGTGATTTAGTTAAGCAAATGTTAACATACACTGGACAAAAGTATGCAGAGTTCATAGTTTCAATGTTCTGGAATGTTACGTGTAGTTTTTTATATGTTTTCAACTAAGGTGTCAACTGAGAAGTAAAGGTACAGTATTTCTTACTATATGTCCATACAATATGGGTAGCCTACTGCTGTTTTTCTTTCACAATTCTCTAAAAAAAAATCAAAAACGAGATAACCCACAACAATGTTGCCAAATTTGGATTAAAAGTCATAAGGAATTTTTGAACCAGGGAAAATGGAAATGATTGTATATTTCTACAAAAATAAAGAAAGATGAGGAAAAATATGTTATACATCGTGGAAAATCTGGCTCTTAGCATTACTAATATAACACAAGTGAATAGAATTTTGTATAAAAGCATAAATTTAAAGGCGACCCATAATAATAAAAAAATTAAAAATAACAATAATAAAAAAAAGTACATTAACATAAGAAAAAATAAAAAAAAGTTAGGAAAATAAGAAAATAATAGAAAAATTAAGAAAAATAAGAAAAACGACTATCCACGATTAAGAGGGGAAAAAAAAAAAAGAAAAAAAAGAGTAGATATACGGATTCGAATCAACAACCTTCAGTGTACGAGTCCGAGATCTTAACCATCAACTATAACTGACAACTGAAATAAGATGGCTGCATTTCTAACATTTAATTATATTTCTAATATTCCTAATAGAGGAAATCCAATGAAAACAATGCCAAATATCTCGACCGGGGGGGGGGGGACCGTTGGCCCCTGAAAATACCCTATTCCTGCAGTGTTTTGGACTCTGAACACGATGGTAAAATCCGTTTATCGATCCGACTTTCCGTTCTGGAGTTGTTAGGGGTGAACAGACGGACGGACAGGACAACAGCAATAACTCCCAAAAGGGTCGCTAATAAAATTAAAATAACTAATAAGTTTTCACATTTGGGAAGTGAATCAGCATTTTTAAAAGAACTGTTTTAATATTAAAAAATAAGTATTGTATCCATCGCGGAAAAAAAAGTATTAGAAAATAAATTCAAAAATAAAAAGTCTTTCAAAACTTTCTTCTCTATCCAAGTTTGTCCGAAGCGAAATATTCAGAACTCCCGCCTTAACTAAAAAAAAAATGATACTTTTCGGTTGCAATTACTTCAACGGATCCTGCAAAACATTTGGATTCTATTACCACAATATCATTCATAAGCAGAATATTACAAAAACCTTTTTAAAAACAAAATGATCAGTAATGAAGCGACAACATAAATGCGAATGTAAAGCTATGTATCTTTCTTAGAGAATAAGAAATAGATGATAAATTAAAACTTCTGCTTATAATTCATTGATGAGTCATTGATAAGAGCATAGAAAACGAGGACCTTGAACAACACGTAAAAGAAACAATACGCATCAGATAGTTTGATGAAATTCTTCTTTTAATTAAAATATTAATTATTTTTGTTTTGTTTAAATAATTGATTTTTTTTTATAAAATTTAAAAAGAATTAGAATTGTATAATTCCTTTCTATCTGAATTTCAATTTTTTTTTAATTATTTAAAAACAAAATGTTGGTGTCGTGTGCAGAAGTCTTTCACCGAAATTCATCATAAACTAATATCCATCAAAACAATCAGACTATTTTGATTTCTAAGGGATAAGTAGGGAAAAAAAAATCCAAGTTAGAAGAAATCTTCGCAGTTTTTAAGTACTAATCGAAAAAGAATGGATCCGAAAAGAATTGGAGATGTGCCAGTTAACTTTGCTTTCGCGTGATGACGGAATTGGACTACAAAGAAATTAAAAGTGTCTCCAAAGAAAATCCACCCACAAGATACTTACAAACAAATACAGGAAAAAGAAAGAAAAGTGTTGGAGCAGAACCGTGGAAGAGGTAAGTTTCTTAAGTAAGCTAATAGGCTTGTAAAGAAACAAGCCTTAATACTATGATATACTGGGTTTTTTTTTCTTGATGCTAGCTTCGTAAAAAGATTCTATATCTTTATCTGAAAGTATCTGCGCATGTCTGTACCTTATTTTGACTTCTAAGAAAAACATTATTGATTTAAATCTAAATTAACTTACTAATTTTGGTTATGTAATTCAGAAACAATTAAGTTTAGCACATTTTTAACGTTTGTTGATATTAATGTCTAATGAAAAGATTTAATCAGTATATTTTGCGAATTTTATTATCATCACTTCAAGTTTAGAAAACATCTCAAGACTTTAGTTATTCGCTGTAGTTTTCCTGATGTCTATCAAAAGAAATTAAAATTTTATAATTACGGTTTATGAACTGAAAAGTATTAAACTTACTTTTGTAAAAGTATGTAATGACTTATCTAAACCACATAATTATTATACAGGAAACACAACGAACAAATAGTCTTCTCTAAACATTAGTATATTTCACAGAAAATGACTTATTCAGCTTCTTCAGGCATAACTTACCTTCTATTTCGTATAAAACAATATTTTTGTTTGTTTAAATTACCCAATGTTGATTTAAATTGCTTTGTAATTATTTACTTTGACTTATTTCAAATTCAATAAAAAGCATATAAATACTATTGAAAATCAATTAATTTTATGAATCCCAGATGAAATTGACTTAGTAAATCTCCATTGGATTCAGAAACCAAAGGGATTACTTCCGGACTCCGTTTCCTATTTGTTAGGACTCGTGGTAAAGAACAGGAACCACATAAGACATATTAATGTAACAGTAAAAGATCACATCCTTCGAGCAGGATTAATTCAGAATTTTCGAAATGTAAACGAGTCTATAACTCTTCCTGAAATATTCATTTTATGCTTTAATACCTTCAGAAAACTTTGAGTGATTCTTGTGGAAATCCTTACTTAGAAGATAGACCTAAAATTCATAAGCTAAACATGCCATAAGTTCAGTACTAAATTCTTAAGTTTTACCGACTCAGAACAAAGCTTAAGATGCGTAAATAATATTCTAATGAAGTCTCTTTTAACCTTTAGAAAGAGTGATAGTTGAAACTAAAGATGTAATTAAGAAAATTTAACATCTCTATTTTAAAATACTTGGTAATAGTAAATTTCATTTATTTTCACTGGACGTAGTCAGAATATTCTAACATTCCAGTTCTAGAAACTCTCCAGTCATTAGGAAATTTAGTTATGAAATATCCAGAAGTATTAGCAGAGTTACAATTAGATAAAACAGTTTTTATGAATTTAATTAATTTGGTTTGTACTAATTACTCACTTCAGATCAGTAGAATCACGTACAAACAAGAAAGAGGATTTCCCAATCTATATATAATATCTTAATAAATTTGTTTTCCAAATTATTCATATCGAAATAAAATTCTAACTAGTAGTAGTATCGAGATGCAGATGATCTTCTAGTAATTTGGTACCACACCAAATGCCAATTTTATATTTTCTATAACAAATTCAACAATTTTCATGAAGATATAAAATTCACACGCAAAAGAATTAGCTTTCGTTGATGTGATGCTGCACAAAAAGGGATAACAATGTAAAAGTGTAGCATTACAAGAAAGATTGCGCCTACTAAACTTTAATTAAGAAATAACATCTTTTGTAAAAAAAAGAAAAAGCATCAAAAACAATTACTTAAGGCGAATTTATATTACAACAAGTGATCTGATCGTATCTCAAAAAAAGAGGAGTACAAAATATGAAAGATCTACTGAGGAAAAGAAAGGACTAACAATAAGATTTATTGACAATAAAATGAAAAAATTACAACAAATTTAAAATAAAGGAAAAATTTCAAATAAAATATAAAGAAAAAGAAACTTTGATCATGCCTTATTGTAATAATAAATCATAATTAGTTAAATTGCTAGGCGGAAAATATGGTGGTACTTTAACGAAATTGTAAAATTAAGTGAATAATTTGTAAAAAAAAAAGGTTATAAACGTGACCCTAATAATCAAATATTAACAAAATTCAATGTTGGTCTTATCCGAAGGTCTACTTAGGGAAAACAGGTCGTAGTATGAAAGAAAGTCTCAAAGAGCACAACCAATGCTTAAGATTAGGTCAAAGTCAGAAATTTGAAATGGTAGATCATAGTTTAAATTTGCACATTGTACTCTTAAGACAAATTTTTAACTATCAAAACAGTAATAAAATTACAGAAAATAATGATTCATTAGAAATATCATTTCCATCCATAGTAATTCTGTCCGGAGACAGATCAACACGATGGCTTAGCGCAAAAGTAGCCAATATCTATGCTTAAGTTTATGGATATTCCTGCTTTTGCGCTAAGCCATCGAACATTCCTATGGAATTCAAGAATTCTTATAGAAGCACCTGGGGAAAGAAACTGAGGTGGGTTTCCGTAGCCTTCCTCAGGAAGCCATTATGGAATGGCTGTAGACCGAAGAGAAAGTGAAGAAAAGGCTAACAAACACAGGAAAGGAAATTGAAACAACCAAGCCACGGGATTTTAACCCAGATTCCGACACAACGTCCCACGGCAGACGTCCGCCCAAAATTGCTCGACCGGCAGAAATATCACTTATAGAAATATAAATAAAAATAAAGACTTAAAAAGTAGATGATTACTTTGTATACATCACTCAAAAAAATAATATAAAAACCTTTCAATTTAATATATATATAGCTACAATAGATTGCAAATTTCTAAATATTTTCAAATATAGAATTTAACACGCAACAATTCCTTTAAATTGCTGTAAGTTAGATAATTAATGCCCATGAGATAACATGTCTCGTTGATAACTAGAGTATTGTATTTTAATTACGTAATTTCAAATGCATGAAAAAGAAAGTTGGATTGTTTCTTAAAATTGGTATAAAATGTTGGTTTATTTTTCTACAGGCAACGAAGTTTGATAAGATCATTTCAATTTATTGCTTAATTTAATAAAAGTAGAATGCACATGGGAAAAGATGAAGTCCATAACATGTATTACAATAATAAGCAGAGACAAAAATATTTCAATTACAATGTACTTGTATTTAAAACCGATTGCTTTTACATAACATGTCTGTTAGAGGCAGCCATTAAAAACACTACACCGTGCATCTGGTGTACAAGCACCAAAATCAAGGGGCGGAGGAACTTTGATCTGGATTCCACCAATAGACATATCAGAATAAACCGAAAAAATTGCAATGATTAAAGAATTGGGGGAATTTTAGGAACATTGACATTTACCTAACTTCAATGCAAATGAATTTTACATATATCTTGTCGTAAAACATAATATTTTAAACCTTAAGTTTTAAAATCTAGAATTGTTGAGCGGGAGAAGATACATGATTTTAGATTTTTATCTATTATTGATATTATCATGTACCTTCATTACATTTTTGTCTCCGAGAACACTGGTTCTAAGGTTTTTGTTTTGACGCAAATTATTTCGCTTTCAATTTATTTAAACACATGTAAATTCATTAGTTCTGATAATAATATTAGTAGATTCAGTTATTGTTGGAAGAATCTCTCATTTCTGAATCATGTTAAAACGATGTAATGAACATAAATTAAGATTAGGTTGTCAATGAATTACACGACAAAGCGAAGTTACGACTGTGAAGTGAGGAATCTTGAGGGAAAGTTCCATCAATCTTCAGATATAAACAGTTATCATGCTTTTCGTTATAATGCTCAAAGTTGTCAACTTATTTCCAAGTTAAGCTCTGAAAAAAATGTGTAATTCTATGAAATAAGCTTGTCTTCTTCCAGATCACTCTACTATGAACTTGACAGAAAATTCTTGGCCATTTCAATAACATACAGTAATAAGGAATTTCATTTAATTTTTATTTTATAGTATTTACTTTAATAATCTTAAATTATCATAAGCTATATTTAGGTCACTTCTGACTTATTATAAGGTGTCGTCAATTAGAAATTGAATATTATATGATGATGATGATAATATTCTAGATCTACTTTAAGGGGCTGATATTCAATTTCTAATTTACGACACCTTCGAATAAATTAGAAGTGACCTAAATATAGCTTTTTTAATATTGTAATATATAAATCTAGGTATTCAGAAGCTGTAGTAAGTTAACAGTAGCTACAAGTTTTCAAGATATTCCTGTAATTTCTTTAGAGAGTGAGTATCGTGGGAGATATGGGTCGATCTATGCCTGCCTTAACCTCAGATAAGAAATCCGAACGCATTTGAAACAGAGATGGATGAACTTTGAAACCTATCCGGAGAGAGACAAATCCTCCATCTTCGTCTGAAGCAACTCCTTAACCCTTGCTAACGCTACTGGGACTCCCAAAGATATTCTCAAGGCCAAAGTGATTTGTCATTGTCCGTCAATCCGTAATTAAAGAGCACATCATTAAGCTTTAGATAACATCTCTGAATCGTGCCTTACGTTTCAGTCTTAGTTTTACATCGAGCGTCGGAGAGACTTAAATTATTCTAATTCCACTGAAAAGGACACAAAGAATGTTCTAAGTTTGTCAGTTTTTATCTTCGACCGAACTTTCACAAAATCGGTTCTGATGCGACTTCCTCACGTAGTCACGAATATCCTTCCCCCCACGAACTCGTTTTATCTGATTCTTGGCTTCCCCTCTGGCAAAAGAAGATCTTTCTCATAACCAACAGTTCTTCGGTCTTTGAGTACAGAAAGACCTGTCTGTTAAGTACAATAAAAAATGACTACAAAGTTACATTAAACATCAAATAACAAGAGTAACAGAATTGCAAACATTGCTATTTATATATATATAAATACATAAATATATTAATGTTTTTAAATAAAATCAATTTTTCTCTTTCTAATTACATCGATTATTTTGAATTGTGTAATTTACATAGTTAAAGTTTATAAAGTCGATACCATATTTTGTTACTGTTTTTATTTTCTCATTATTCTTTCAATGCCTCAAGTTCTTAGTTTTACCTTCATCTGATTAGGGCTGTGGGTTCACCCTAAGTGTACTTTTATATAGGAAGGATCTATCGTACTAACCCTATTAGTTTTGAAATACTTTTCGGTGCCATATAAAGCGGAAGAAGAGAAAGAGAAAAAGCAGACAAATAAAGGAAAGAAACAAACATCCAAGCTGACGCCGGGATTCGAATCCAGGTTCCCATGCATCTGCTTCGTGGAAGGCCGCCACCTAATCTACTAGGCCACACCAGAACGGCATTAAGACCATATTAATCTCGCGATCTTAACAAAAAGATAATTCGGAATACTTTTATATTTGGTTCCTTCGGTTATTTTGACGCAATAGTTGTTTGCAAACCTTCCTGTAGATGTTGTTGTCCTAATATCGATTTTTTGAGCCACAAGAGTAAACTGTTGAAGCTAAAATTTAGACAGAGACATACAGACCCATTTCTATTGCAATCGTAAAGACCAAAGAAAAGAAAGTTATAAAAGGATTTTTTTTGAATGAACACTGAGTTAACCCTATGTAATATTTGTTAAAGTACCAAAGCACAACCGTAGGACGAAAAAGACGACCCAGGAGATGTAAACGAGATTCAGGAGACAATGATATAAAGCTCTAGCAGGTTTCAAAAAGATATAATGGATTACCTCTTATTAAGAGGGAAAATATTAATTCTTCGGCAATGCTGATCCTAAACTAGATAATTATTCTATATCTGAAACTCCGAGACTATGAACAGCCAATTGTACTGTCAAACACATAATCATAATTTATTT
>JAFIDM010000003.1:18695621-18748387 GCA_023159025.1 Thereuonema tuberculata | reverse complement strand
GAAAACAATTCTAATGAAAAATGGATACACTGAAAATTTTATCAATAATAGTATCCAAAAGTTCAACACATTCAAAATAAAGGAATTAGATATGGATAAGGAAAAGAAAAAAGTGTTTATCCCTTACCTTAATAAAAATAGTATTGGACTGCAGATAATTTGCAAAAACTTTAACATTGATATGGGTTTCTATTATAGTAATAAAATAAAAAATATTATTTGCAATAAAATCAATACCAGTGACAAAAAAGGGAAAATGGGAGCTATTTACAAAATAGAATGCATGATTTGTGATGCGTTCTATCTTGGAGAAACCAAAAGAACAATAAAAGAACGTGCATTGGAACATAATTACTACATAAAAAACAAATTAAATGAGAAATCTGATTTTGCTGAACATTGCATGAATAAAAATCATTGTGTAAAAAATGAAATCAAAATTTTGCCGTGCTGGCGTGGCCGTGCGGTTTAGCCAGCGGGCTGCCGTTGTGGCCGATGCGCCAGTACCCGGGTTCGAATCCCGGTGGTGGCATGGCTGTTTCTTTCTTCTTCTGTGTTTCGTCATTTTCCCACCTGGGACTTACTATCTCAGGGTTATCCTGGCCGGGATATAATTCTCGTCCCCCCTTTCTTGAATTTCACTAGCCTCGCCCTGACGTTGTCAGGTTGAGCTAGTTACGTGGTCCGTAGTTGGCCAAATTCGATAAAAGGAAGGAAGGAAATCAAAATTTTATGTATTTAAAAAGATTATAAAACTAGGAAGACTATGGAAAGTTTACTAATTAGAAATACAAAAAAGATTAAAATAAATAGAAATGAAGGTGTTTGAAGAAATGAATTTTATTGTTGAAATGGCCAAAGAGATTTATAATGTATTTTCAAATTGTAAGAATAAGGTAAAAATTGAAGAATTAGGAGAGTAATACTTTGTAAGTATTGTTTGTAACAATACAATTTCATGAGTGTCTTACACATGTGTAGTTTTCCTCTATTTGTTTGTAACATGTTGTTGTTTTCTGCTTTGAAAAAGAAAAGAAGACGTCTTTTCGAAAATTTAGATGTTTATTTTAATAAATGTATTATTTTATATATTTTACTAGCCGGGTACCGTCGCTTCGCTCCGGAACCCTTGCATACTTCCCAGCCCGTTGTGGCCTTCTCCACTTGTCAGGTGTATTGCGGGTTGGCGCAACACACCTGGGGTTGCCGCCATACACTTCATCGTCACTTTGCCAGATTATTCCCTATCCCATAAGAATTTCGAAAAATCCGGCCTTATTCCTTGTCTACATCATAAAGGAAACCTCTGTGCAAAATTTCAGCTTTCTAGGTCCAAGGGTTTGGGGTGGGAATGATGAGTCAGTCAGTGAGTAATCAGTCAGGACTTTTCTTTTTATATATGTAGATTTTCATGAATTTTGTTTTGTTAACATCATTGATTAGTTCTTTATAGATTACATTTGGATCTGTTATTTTCTCATTTTCAACTCTTATCCGATTCGTTCTTTACATATTATTTCTGGTGTTTTGATATCATGTTTATTTATGAAAATATGATCTATATTTGTTTTCATATTTCCATGAATTGTAGAGTTGTTTCTTGTTGTTCCGTAAAGACGATTTTTGAAACCTTTATTGCACATAAGTTTTACGTATTTCTGTACTGCATTGTTTTTATTCATTTTGAAAATACCTATATTTACGTCGCCAATCAGTATAGTTGGACAGTTGTTTAATATATTTTCATTTTTTATGAATAGATTCTCTATTTTAGTAACATTTTAGTAGTTTGTGATTTAGCATTTTGCTTACAGAATGACAGACAGAATAACGTTTTTACAATATACCGTATTGGCCCGAATGTAAGACGGCTCGAATATAAGACGAATGGCGTTTTTTGAGCTCCGATTTGATAAAAAACTATTGGTCGTGAATATAAGACGTTATGGCTATTAACGAGGCGTAATTCGACAAATATTTCTAGTAAATTATTTAAAAAAAAGTTTGTTGACAAATTATCTTCCCACATCAAGTTCATGATGAAATCGTTAATACTTTTGGTTGCAGTAAAAGGCTTAATGTCAGTAATATTTAGTTAAATCTGTGACTTCTAAGCTAGGCGAAATGTCATTTATGAAATTAAATTAAACTATTGTTGCAAAAAAAGTACAACACCACAAAGCGTAGTAGAGTATATTTATTTTTTATTTTGGAGCATGTTGGTTAGGCCTACGATCGACTTCAGCCAGAGTACGCTTGGTTTCGGTTTCGTGCGCGCTCCAAGTTTGGTTGCGAATATAAGACGAAATAGTACTTTCGTGGATGGGATTTTAGAAAAAAATATATATATAAACTCGGTTCATGGCGTCAGGTGCCGCCTTCCGAAAGAATCTGCAAGAGTCCATTCCAGGTCTTCCGGTCAAGGGTCCATTCCTCTTCCAGACTTCTAATCCTCATTGCTTTTTTAATATCGTCCATCCAAGCCTTTCGTGGTCTTCCTCGTTTCCTTTTTTGATTAGTTTTGTAATCAAAAGCGATTTTGGGCAGTCTTTCGTCATTCATTCTTTTAACATGACCAAACCAAAATTATTGTTTTCTTTGAAGATCGTCCAAAATGTTTCCTTTTAATTTCATCATTTCTTTGATTCTTTCATTTCTTGTTCTTTCTATTCTTGATATCCTGCATGATCTTCTTAGGGCATCCATTTCCACTGCCGCTAATTTCTTTTTTTCTGTCTCCGTAATTCTCCATCCCTCTGCCCCATATAACAAGATGCTCTTTACAATAGAATTGTATATATTATACTTCTTTTTCTTAGAGATCTCTTCACTCCACCAAATAGAATTTAATAGTTTTATAGCCTTCCTTCCTTGACAAATTCTGTTTTTAATTTCTTGTGAGTCTCTGCCTTCTCTATTAATGTCTACTCCGAGATACCTATAATGCTCACAGCTTTCTATTTTCATGTTATTATTTAGATTTAGGTCCGTCTCATTTCCTCCTATACATAGATATTTGGTCTTGCTAACGTTCATTTATAGTCCCCATTTCTCATATTCTTCCTTAATTGTTATCGTCATTCTCTCTAAATCATTTTTACTCTTTGCAATTATGACTTGGTCATCTGCGAACTGTAGAGTAAACATTGACGTTCCTTTCACATTAAGTCCCAATCCTCTGCAGTTTTCTTTCCAAACTTTTAATGCTGCTTCAACATAAATTTTAAAAAGGGTTGGGGAGATACAACATCCCTGTCTGAGTCCTTTATCTGTTATAAAGCCTTTTGATAATCTTTGACCTACTTTAATCTTTGTTTTTGATTGTCTGTAAAGTTCTTGAATTGCTCTAATAATATTTAAATTTATGTTTATTTCCTTTAATACATTCCATAATTTTGCGTTTGGAACATTATCATATGCCTTCGTTAGATCAATAAACAGAAGATGAATTTGATTTCCCACCGCCATTTCCTTTTCAATAATTTGTTTAAGACAAAATATATTATCCATACATGATCTTCCTGCTCTAAATCCACTTTGTTCTTCACTTTCTTTCATTCTTATTTCTTCTTCAAGAAAATCTTTTAAAATTCGTCTATAAAATCCATACAGTCTACTAAACGTTGCTGTTACAGTAAAGCCACGGTAATTTTCACATTTTTGTCTGTCTCCTTTCTTATAAATTGATGTTAAATATCCAATTCTCCACTCTTCTGGTGTTTCTTCTCCGTTTAAACATCTTTCGAATAATTGTGTAATTAATCTTAGCAATTTATCTGTTTCATTTTTGATTAGTTCTGCTGATATTCCACCGGGACCACTTGCTCTTTGATTCTTTAATTTTTTAATTGCTGTTTTAACTCTCTCAAGTTCCAATAGTATAGGTTGTTGTAGGGTATCAATATGTGTATTTTTTACTTGAAATTCATTTCTAGTTTCTGTAAGCAAAGTCTTATAATATTCTTCCCATTTCTCAACCGATATTCCTTGCCATGAATTATTACCTTCTTTTCTAATATTCCTTAAAAATTTCCATGCCTCTGTACATCGTCTTCCTCCTATATATGTCTCAATTTCTCTGCATTTTTTATCCCAGGATGTTCTTTTTTTCTCTATTACTAATTTCTTAGTGTCATTTCTAAAAGTTCTATAAATTTGTCTATCCTCTTCCTTTTTTGAACTCATCTACCTCAAATAGGCTTCTTTTTTCTGTTGTACAATCTTTTCAATGTCCTTATCCCACCAAAAATTTTTGGGGGAATTTTTGCCTTTTCTTTTTTGTCCTAATGCTTCCTTTGCAGCCTGGTATAAAGATGATTTAATATGTTGATATAGTTCGGTTATATTAGTATAATTCCTTTCTTCTAATTTTTCATCTAATCTTACTTGAAAAAGTCCTTTTGTACTCTCTTCTGTTAATCCTTCCAACATATATTCTGGGATATCAATATCGTCCATCTCTGTGGGATTTCTTTTCTCTCTAATTATATTAGCCGAATAAGGAAATGCAAGTCTTCCTCGCACCCTAAAATGATCTGAGCCACATTCAGCTCCTCTCTGTACTCTGATGTCTAATAATTTTAATTGAGCCCTTTGTTTAATAATTATATAGTCAATAATTGTTTTAAGTTGTCTAGTATGCTGATACCATGTGTATTTATGAATATCTTTGTGTTTATAAAAACCATTTGTAATCTTGAGATCGTTAGTTCTGCAAAATTCAATAAGTCTTTCTCCATTATCGTTGACTACATCCTCTCCAAACTCTCCAACAATGTTATCTCTCTTCCTGCATCCAGTTCTTCCATTGAAATCACCCATCATTATAATTTCTCTTGTTCCTCCAATTTCATCAATAATTTCCTGCAGGTTTTGATAAAACATATTCTTAACTTCAATAATGTCATCATTATTCGGAGCATAAATTCCCAAAATAGTAATTCTTCTTCCAAAAATATCCATATTGATCTTTAAAATTCTTTCATCCACAGCATCAAAGTTCTTAAGATTCCTCTCAAATTTCTTTTTCATTAAAACTGATACTCCTCGTTTTGCTCTTTCCTCCTTTGGAACTCCTGAGTATAAATGAATAAATTCTCCAGTTTTTTCTATTCCTGATCCTTTTTTCTTAGTCTCTGTTAAAACAATGAAATCGACCCTCATCGAATCAATCTCTCTCATTACATCAATCCATTTTGATCTAATACCTTGCACATTCCAGGTAGCCATAATCATAGTCCTTTTCCGTAGCCTTAGTCGCTGTCCATTGAAATCATCCGGTTTATTATTCTTGTTGATTCTTTTTGCGTGAGATATTTTTTACAAGAAATAGGGTGCAGGCCTATTGTCATAACCCCCAACCTGGTCTGGCACCTAACCTTCGACCAAACCGGCTTGGGAGGCCCTACCAGTAGCTACGCTACCGCCGGCATAGCTCTCCGGGTCATTGGTGCACATAAGCCCCTCCACCACGACAAGGTAGACACACCATGGAGGAGCTTTGGAAAAAAATGCCGTCTTATATTCGGGCCAATACAGTACGTTTTTCTAATATATAATAATAATAGCCGGGTACTGTCGCTTCGCTCCGGAACCCTTGCATATATAGCATTCAAAAAACAAACTTTATTTATTTAGTAAATTAATGTTGCGATCGTCGGAGAATATATAACTTCCCAGCCCGTTGTGGCTTCTCTGAATAACTCGGATGTATTGCGGGTCGGCGTCACACACCGAAAATTCACAGTTTTGCATGTATCTTGCAAACGGTGAAGCGTTTGTGAATAAGTGATACATCGTTCGATAGAACTTTCAAATACCAACATTTTCTCAATATAATGTTCTCTTCCATCTTTTATACTTTTCATTTAAATTGAGAAAAAGTCAAAATTTGACCCTTTAAAAGGCGCCATCTTGGAAACCAAAAACTTTTTTTGAAAGATTTTTGTAGCATTTCGTTTGTCTTCAAAAGATCTACATTTTATCCATTTACATGACCAATCTATCTCTTATAGTTTGGTCACAAAATTTGAAAAACTTAAAGTCTTATGACAGACAGAATAACGCTTTTATAATATAAGATTTGAAGATTTTGAAGTCCTTTCAAAATATGTATTAAATGAAAGTTTATAAATCTAAGTTTTTCCTTATAACTTTTTAATTAGTAATTAAATTTTGAGAGCTACTCTACTGCAAATTGTTATGTCACATCCCCGAAAAATATTACAATCTGTAGAAAGTGAGCTTAATAAAAAAGAATCAATAGCATTGATGGTTCTTTGCAGGCATAAAATCCTTAATTAGAAAGATTAATTGGAAAATTAAAATTTGTTTAAAATTAGAAAAAAATGATTACAAAGATATAATGATCTTTGTATAAATTAAAAAAATTAACATTCAAACGTTAAGCATCAGATTAATATTGCTACTTTTATGTATTGATTATCATTACTGATATATCCCTCCCATATCTTCAAATTAGGAGTCAGATTTTATTCGATTGTCACTACTTAATCGATTTATTATATATTTGTTGCACGAAATACTTACTCTGGCTTTAATTTCTATTTAAGTGAAAAATTTCATTAGTTGTATTGAAAGTAATGTTCAAAAAAAATATTATTGCTTCATAAATAAATATCTGATTTATTTGATTCCCTTACCTTATTCATTTTGGTAATTTGACGAAAAATATTGAAAGTGTAATTTCCAAAATGTCTCAATGTTTTTATTGAACCAAAAGATCAATGTCTTGTGCTTATTATAATGTCGTAGACTGTAAATTGTTTTTGCTTCGTGCAAATTTCATCTTCAAAGTTCCTATTGTTTTACAAATTGTCCCACTTTAAAAAAAAATGGTTGCCCAACTGAAATCTTCGCGGTGTAAATGCCTTCTGATCCTTTATTCTTTTCACTCTTATCTCCAGAGAGCTTTTGGAAATCTGCCGACAAAGTTTTAAGAAACTGCGATATGAAGTCGAGGAGAAAATGCTCAATATATACTTCCCAATCGATTATATGACAGATTGAAAAATAAAAATCAATGATACGAATATTTTATTTCTCTGTTTTCCAATATCAGTGAACTTTATTATTTCAGAAATGTCTTGAACTAATGACATGTTTACTTGGGTTTAAGCCAAATTAATTCTTTTCATTATCATTCTTTCATTCAAATAGTTTTGACCTAATAATTGTTTTTAATCTTACAATAAAGAAGATGACGATGATAGGATTCAATGATTTCAACTACAGTTTACTATTATAATTAGTAATTTATAAAAGTTTAAGAATAATATTTTTAGTTTTATTCCTTTTTTCCTAATAATTGAATCAGAAAGGCAATTTATTTATTCCTGTGTTGTCCTTGTTTCTTATTTTGTTATAATTGATAGTTTAAAAACTTCACTTAATTGTTAATGTTAAAGTGAATAGTTTTATATATAATATTTGTCGAAGGTTGTTGCAGTATTTAAATTAGGTTTCAGAATTCTGTAGACTAAAATAACATTGATATGTACAGTCTATATTTTCTTTTTAGTACCTCTCCTCAAAAACTTATTTTAATTACAATTGATCGCTTTCAGAAATAATCTAACAGACAATCATACATCAATGAGAGTGTGAGTCACATAAGAATGGTCCACAGAATCACCTGTTCCTTACAGTAGCTACAGTCACTTATAGTATTATGTAACTTTTAAAGAAGACGTTTTCAAAGTTTTCAATGGATGATGGGTTTATGATTATTCGAGTTTAAAGACTAATCCTGTACTTATTAGTTTACTGTAATAATTTAAAATTTGCAAATGTCTTAATTTCATTTATCATAATTTTTTTCTTCATATTTGGTTAATCGTAATCCAATCAGCTTCTGTTAACTTACTTTCTAATTATAAAATATTTAACTAGTAAGCTTTTAAACATATTTCCTTAAGTTTTACCGTTATAATAAATAGAGGCCAAGTCTACATGCGGCGGCCTTTCACGAGACAGACGCGTCGGAAGCTGGGTTCGAATCCCGGTCGCAGCTTAGTTGTTTCAATTTCCTTTCCTGTGTTTGTCAGCCTTTTCTTTCCTTTCTCCTCGGGTCTGAAGCCTGGAATAATGGCTTCGAGGTGAAGGCAGCGGGAAACCATCCCGTTATCTATTCCCTAGTAGGGGGAGGGTCCGATTGGAGGGCGCCTTTCGACTGTGACAAGGCGAAGTCTTTAGAAAAAGAAGTAACGTGTCCGAGTTTCACAGCAAAGCAACGACTGGTGCCTGTTGAGTCACAAAAGTTCTCTTTGAAAATTCACCAGAGAAACTTTTAAATACCCAAGAGTAATTTTGATTTCTATCCTTATCTTTTAGTCTCTGAAGTGAGTAAATGTATCCTATTATCCCTTTCCACCTTTGTCTGAGTTCAATTAATTTTGCCTTCCAATGATATTGAGTTTTATTATTCTTGTTGGATCGTAAACCTTTAATAATCTCATTATTTAATAATAATAATTAAACAATTATTAAAAAGTCTCTAATACTTTTTTTAATAATTGTATTAAACAAGATAGGGATAGCGATTAGTAAACCAATCACAATGCTTCGCAACGTCTTCTGATACATTTAAGAAAATATAATCCCACCCAAAACATTTCATGTAAAATAAGTTGCCAAGACTTACACGCTCATAATGCTTTCACTGTTAAAAAGATATGAGATCTCATGTAAAGCCAAGCCCCTAACTCTACAAGGCCTAACTCTACAAGCCCTAACTCTAAAAACCCTATATCTTGGTCAAAAAGTATGGCTTGGCCGTTTCGTGGCTGTCGCACAGACAATCCCATGGAGTTACGAAAACGATATGGAGTACGCCAAAGCATACTTTTTGACCAAGATATTAGGGTTTTTAGAGTTAGGCATGTAGAATGAGGGCTTGGCTCTACATGAGATCTGATAACTTTTTAACAGTTATAACAGATAACAGATAACAAAGCATTATGAGCATCTTGGCAACATATTTTACATGAAATGTTTTGGGTGGGATGAAATAGTTCCATGAAACGGCCAAGCCATACTTTTTGACCAAGATATAGGGTTTTTAGAGTTTAGGGCTTGTAGAGTTAGGCCTTGTAGAGTTAGGGGCTTGGCTTTACATGAGATCTCATATCTTTTTACCAGTGAAAGCATTATGAGCGTGTAAGTCTTGGCAACTTATTTTGGGTGGGATTTCATTTCTTTTTGTAGGATGAGATCTGATAACTTTTTAACAGTGAAAGCGTTATGAGCATGTGAGTCTTGGCAACTTATTTTACATGAAATGTTTTGGGTGGGATTATCTATTACAACTAAATTTAGTTTTAAGATTATTTAGAAAATGGATTTTTTTTTCAATACCCTACTTTTCTGTTTTTCTATTGGTCAACTTGTATATACAAGCTGTTTGCACTTTTGTGAGAAATCACATTATTACACAGTATTATTTAGGCCTAAGCATTGAGGGTACGACGTATTTCAGATCTTAATAAAATCCAAAGTATAAAAGCTAGATAAATGAAACTTAGCGTATTTGATTAGTATGGTAACTGCATCTTATCCTGAAAATTTGAGCTCTAGTATTATTCAGGCCGAAGCTATGAGGGTTCGATAATACTTAACCAGACCACCCCTTTATGAGGGGTTGGAGGGTGAAAGTTACGGATTTCTTAATTTTGTTGTTGTTTGTGTGCTAATCCTAGCCTGCATACCAAATTTCAGCTTTCTAGGACTTCAGGAAGTACCCTAGAGGTTTTGATGATCATGAGTCAGTCAGTCAGTCAGTGAGTGACGGAATCGACGTATTTTAGGTATTAATAAAATCCAAAGTATAAAAGCTAAATAAATGAAACTTAGCGTATTTCATTAGTCTGCTAACTGCATCTTATCCTGAAAATTTGAGCTCTCTAGTATTATCCAGGCCGAAGCTAAGAGGGTTCGAAAATACGACGAAACACTTCCAGAAAAGGTACGTAGTGCCCTTCCTGCCTTCGGCTCGTCTTGGCGGGGGCACTACCGTGCCCCCAGATTGATATTGCTTTATTTTCCTTATTAATATAAATGTGATTGCTGCGAATGCAAAAGGCGCAATTGTTGCGATTATTGTGATTGTTGCTGAGCTTTATTATACGTGTGATTGTTGCGAATGCAAGAGGCGCAATTGTTGCGATTGTTGGGATTGTTGTGCTTAATGATAATTTACTGAGATTTTAATGATACTTGTCCACAGACTGACGGACAAAGCGAGATTAGAAGTCTTCTGATACTTCTATCAGAAGACTAATAAAATGGCAAACCGACATTTATCTAGAAGGTAATTTCGTATCTTTATATCAGGAGTTCATTCGGATATTTATCGCATAACGAGGACTTAACATCCAGCAAGGAGGGGTGGGAAATAAGGCTGACCATATTTTTTAGTTGGAGCAATAATAAGCAAAGTATCAAATTTTAAGACAATCCGTCCTACCATTTTAGTTTGATAAGCTTGCAGAAAGATAAATGTACATTTTCCTTCTTTATTTGTGTTTTGTATAAGTGGAATTTATAAGCATATTAAGTAAATAATGTTTTTTTAAACTTAATATAGTGAAACAACTAGAGATAAGGAGTCTTTTGTCGAGTCAAAGTCAAATATTAGAGTCAAATATTAGAGTCGAGTAGGACTCGAAAGACGTTTTTTCAACTCCATGATTGTGGAATCAAGTCGGCAACAAGATATTGAGTCGGTTGTTGTTTGTGTCAAACTAAATTACTGGAGTTGACGTAACTTTTTTCGAACTCATCTTTGCAAACAAATAATGCATGAATAAATGAGTCGGCAAACACACAAGTTGGTTTAAAATGTGTAATAAAAATTTAAAAATTTATTAAGAGAGTCGAGAACTTTCGGACGTCTTTCGCGGCTCCTTTATCAATCAGTCTCATTTCTTCATGCATTACTATTTTTAAGCGCACGTTAAATATCTTTTAGGCAAATAAATAAGCGAAATCAGAATAAAAATAAAAAGAAATACACTAACTCTTTAAACACTCATGTTTTCGTGATGATAAGAAGTGGTTTCCATAAGTTGTCTCAAAATAAGAATAAATTTATGACATTATCCACAGAGATACTATCGTATCAGACACTCCATACCACCGGATATAAAATGTTACATTCATATAATTTCTCGTGACAACGGTTTTCGGTGCAATAATAATAGAAAAGCTTAACGCTAAAGAAATCGCCAAAAAGAAGTGACCTTAAAATATTTGGTGCTAGATTGATGGTCGAGTATCTCTGAAGCGGATGTCATTCTGTATTAAGTTTATTCGAACAAGCTTGCAAGGATTTATCAAGAATGATACGAAAAACTGAAAATTTCCAGTGATCGGCGATTCCGTGGGAGAAAGCCGTTTATGATCTGAGGGTTAAGAGAAGAGTCATGAGAGTAAACAGATAAACCACAGCAAAGTACATCGCAATAACAAATCAATCTCCATACGCAGATCATCATCTCGCAGTCCACCACGTATCGTATCTTGGCTACATTGTATCTCGAATGGAAAACAGCCAACCACCACTTCGGGTTCATCTCTAATGCACAACGTAACAATATCCACTAATAGAACTGCGAATCGCATCATAGCCATTCGATATCTTGAGAAGCGATAATGAATTGCCACTTCTTGAACCCTGACCGATTATCTTTAGGTGTGGCTTAAGTGAAACGGTGAACTGGGAGATTTATCATTCGATTTCTTCCTTTTTATCCTAGCCCTTGGAAAGCAGATTAAGTTATCTGTCTGTCTGTCTTCTCCTCCACAGAGTCATTTACTTGAGCTACTTTCTCTGTAACTGGGTGATGCAAGAGATGTGATTTATGTTGGAATCTTTTTCTGTTCTGGATTTCTTTGACTGTTGAATGTCTCTGTCTTCCACTAGAAGGCAGCACCATCCGTGACTTCGCTCAAACTTCTTCATTCTTTCATCATTTCATTTGTCATGACTTTTTTTTATTAAGAATCAAAATACAAATTGAAACAACCTTGTTTTCCTAACTTGTTTTTTGCTTCATTTGTTTTCTTATGTAGAAGTATGAATAGAAGTTCAATTACATTGATTTGTTTTAATAGATAATAAAACGAAATCATTTGAAGAAAATTAAATAAAAAGTTTAATATTTTTATAAAAAGGGTTGACAGTAATGAGATTTAGTTACATTTTTCAAATAAAGGATATACAAAAAAAGTGAACTGAAATTATGATTAAGCCAATTTACCTTAAACGAAATCTCTCTCTACCAGTGCATCCGACCAATGCTTTTCTGAACAAATTATATAAACGCTATGGAAACAATTACCGTAACTTCAACGATCTGTCTCATAATTAAAAGTAACGTTTCCATATGAATAACTACGAATTATCTTAATCAAATTTCAGTTCACCATTTTTTTTCATAAATACGAATTGTAATTTTGAAAGAAAGGAACTTCGAATCCATTTGCTTAATTACGGAAAATATGAAGTCAACGTTAAAGATATCCACTATAGGCCGTGCAGGCCTTTGGGATTACGGGAGGTAAGGCTCCCAGCTTAGCGAACCAACGGGATAAAGTTGGGACCAGGGGATCAGCCGACGCCCGCCCGCCTATAACTCCCGGGAAAGAGACCCGGTACCCATTCTACAGAGGGCTGGGTAGACCCTAGGACTCATTTGGAAAAGAATGAGCGTGGAAAAATTCCCATCCTCCGCCAATGCCGCGGGAATCGAACCCGCTTCCTCCAACCCGCAGCCAAGCGCCCTTACCCTCTCGGCCACCGGGCGCACGAAAATAATATTAATAAATATTTTGGGAAACTAATAATTTTTTTAAGCATCAAACTTGTTTCATCGGTAGTTAATTTAGTTTAAGCTTTATTTAATTTTTTTCTTGATGTGGTTTACATGACAACAACTTGGAATGATGTAATGTTACCTTATGGCAGTTCTAGCCTTCAACCGAATATAATAAAAACGTAATGACCGATTAGAATCTGTGTATGAAATTTGTCTATTGTCACTGGACGTTCGCGTAGAGACCTAAAAATTAAGACCTCTTCCTATTTCTTAAGTTTACCCCCTTCATTGCGCGTGGCGCACCACAGAGAATATTGGAATGGTTTCGTGATATCTCATGGTTAGCCGACAGGGAGTAGAAGATGATTCTCCAGCCTTCGGATAAAAAGGAGAACAAAAAGAAACATCAGCATCTCTCTGTAATTGAACCAGCAGCACCTGAGCTGTAGAAAAAAGGCTTCAGTCCGTTTATGCGAATGTAAAGATTGATACTCTTATCTCGTCCAGGAAACTCCTTAATTTCCCAATATTCAATCTGTATTCATTTAGGGATTATCATTCACATATAATTAACCTTTAATTTAATTTTTTATTATTTTTAATTTTAGTATGGAAATTCTGTTATTTTTTTCTGGACAAATTTTAAAAAATATCCAATGGAATAATTATTGTTAAATGCGAAGACCCTAACTATAATTTTTAAAATTACAATTATATTGCTTAGTGAAATTTTTATATTAGAAAAATAAGTTTTCTCATAAATAGACGAAAAATTTTGATGATCAAAATTTGAATTTCATTCACAGCATTTTGCATTCAACGTTAATTGATGTTTATGTCACTATCTTCGTTGATTCCATGGTTAGAGAGAGAGAAAACAAACACTTCCCTTCTGAAAATCATTTTCTCTGAAGGTTTATTTGAGATCAAAACACTGCAAAATGTTTTTTGCAAAAAGTAACAAATTGTAGATTCAACAAAAATTTTATTACAGATGTTAGTCTTTCAAATACCAAACTTACAAAATTTAACTGGAAATGATTTTTTTTTTTTTTTATGTGGTAATCTTTGGAGAATATTCGAAGGAGCTTATTCACTTTCAGTAATGGATCTCTAAAAAACCTTTATGATTCCTTTTTAGATTAATCAGTTCTTTCCTTATTTGTTCTAGAACTTTTATCATTTTCGTCTTTACTGTTGTGCTGAAAAAAAAGCTGAGCCATTATTTCTTCTTTTAGATATGGTAAATGGTCTGCCAAACAACGTAACCAGTTTGTTTGAAATTCATCTGTGATGCTGGTTTTTTTATAGTGAATATTTTGAAATGAAAAACAAGCAAATGAAATTTATTATCTTTACCGATTGAGATCCATTCTGCGATGAAATAAAGACTCGTACTTATTTTCCTATGGTACTTGATAATTGTTAAGTTACTCAGTGGTCATAATCGTGAGTTAAGCTCTTCGACTGAAAAAGAATTAAGTTAAATTATAAAGTAAGTTTTATTTCAATGTTTCAAAACACATCTGGCTGATTATATTCTAATCCATTTTAAGATCTTCATTTAAATTGTGATTATTTTAACGTGTGACTTAAATGACTTATTAATTTCAATGTTAATTTTAATTTACTGAAGTGTACTGCCTAATTTTATACTATACGCTATACTGTAATTATAGCAGTATTTTTGATACATACTAGATAACTTTTATTAGAACAGAAGGATTATATCTTTCTTAAGATATTTGTTAGATCATATTTAACGATAATTGAAGAAGGCATCTATTAGAATTGCTCAGTATTCATTAAAGTGACGAGAAAGAAACTCAGCTGAAAGTTGTATCTGAACTTACACATTGGATCCTGACTGAAACGTTCCAATTCGATAAAGTTTTGAAGGTAATTTCATTTAAGCTTAGTTAGTGCCAAGACACATTTCAAACCCATTTCATTGGTTGATCGATATTAGATCATGACAGAAGCATTAGCAGTCTTCTCCCTGATATAGCCAGCTACAGTTTGCAACATAGTGGATAAGTAAAACTTTAATTTAAAATTACTTCAATTTTAAAGAAAAAAAATCACTTATTTTCACTAATCCACGTAAAAACTTCCATGTACTTTATAAATGAAAAGCAAAATTCATATAACGATTTTTTTTATGCTTAAACAGTCTCAAAATGCCAAAAATAATTAAATCCGTATTAAGTAATTCAGTTGTCTAAATCCGATTACTTTTTAAGGAATTAGTGGAATAGATAAAAGGATTAATCTATATTGTTAGACATCATTGTTTTTTAAGGATTTGCTATGAGAATTTTTATTATCTTCATGTGCTAATGTCTACATCTAAGCATATATATGGCGAAATTTTCAAATACATAAGTTAGATTGATGATTATTGAAGATTGGCACACCATTTAGTAACTTCAATTTTTAAATTGACATTAATTTTAAATATTAATCAATGTAATATTCACTGCAAAACTCATCGGCTTTTTGAAATCAGAACTAATTTTTTGAGATTTTTTCGTTTCTTCCTTATATTATATTTTTTTGTAATCTCAGTTTAAAATATCAAAAGGACATTTATCCTTTCTCTAATTAAGCATAAACCATCAGCTGTCTTCCGCAGCGATTTATAGAGCTTTGTGATGAACCTGAAGGGAGCTCGGTCTGTGTGATGTCTTTAATAGGTTGAAAAGAGCCACAACGAAAAACTCAATGGAATGTGAGAGATAAGACTCACGTTCCAGGACAAATGCAATCGAGATACGGTAGTCAGCTCGAAACCTAGCCGCTTTTAATCCCGCTGAACTAAAAATATAGAAAATGTACTTTTAGAATATAAGTACAGTAGAGCCCCGATTATTGGGTGGCAAGGGCTTCGCGGATAACGAAAATCGCGGATAACCCGAAAAAAGACTAAAAATGACGTGTAAACACGAAAAAAAATATTTCACCATTAAAAACTACGTTTTATTGTACAAAAAACATAATATGTAAAACTTTTAAAATATGTACAGTAAAGCAGAAACCTTTGCTCTACGTTTGCATCCACAAATTCCGAGAAGGCCTATAGGATCACGATGCACAATAAACCTGTCAGTGTTTTTCGACCTTCGCACTGTAGGGCCTATTGTATTTTCCCTGTTGTTAGCTTGGATTAAAATTGGTTTTTTGAGGTTCGTAATTAAAAAAAATTTTCGCGGCCCTCGCGGATAATCGGGGCTCTACTGTATATCGAAAAAATTTAATGTTGTTTGTTTTGGGACTTCCCTAATTATGTAATTTACTAAATCATTCATATTTAACATATGAATGATTTATTCTTATTTTATTCTTAATAAATTCGTGTTCTGTATAATTTTATTCTTACCTGCAATACAATATCTCGTAATAATTTTACTTAATAATTATTTTTAACACTTTTAAATTTCAACGGCGCATGTATTCATTGCAGAACTGTCCATGACCCTGAAGAGGGTTAAGTAACTAGGTGGTTATCTATAGTGTTCTTACATTATGTTCGCTTTATTTTAACGAGCAAAGCTAGGTCTCCCAGGTACTTTACTTTAAAAAAAAAAGAAAAAAAATCGCAGCTTTTCGAAATTAATTAATTTGTTCTTGTTTTTTTTAATATAATTTCTACGGTAAAACGTTTTCATCTTTCTCATTTACTGTAAAAGAAAATTAGTGAAGTTTCCTCACAAATTTATGTATTTGATTCTAATCATCTTTTCATATACTATTTAGGAATTTCGCGATATATGGAAAAAGAAACTCAGTGTGACTGAACAAACTGAAACAATATTGATTTGTTCTGAACAACCCTAACACTAAGCAAAAGTTTCTTAGTCGTCATTTTTGTGGATTGAAATAAATTGTAAACGTAAAATCAAAACGTAAAAAAAAAAAATCTTTTTTTTTTTATTTGTTTTGCTTCTACCCATTCCACCACTAAAAAGGCTGTTGGAAAAGGAGAGGCAGTAACTTATCGCTCATTCTGCTGAGAGCGATTAGAAAACTGCTCTCGTATATTCTTGTTATCTGCATTCTTAGCTTTACTGTGTTTTTTCCACTAATTCAGAGTTGATTTGCTGTAATCACTTGACTCGAGTTAATCACAAGGTGGAATGAAAGATGACCATCGTAGTCGTTACCCTCGGTCTTCGTTTGTAACTCATTATCCTAATTACAGCTAATAGCAACTGCGGTCTCAAATTGAGGAATGCATGGTGGTTCACGTTCACCGTTTAATGGTTTTTAAAGCCCGCGCAGTTCACAACAACAGTTTTAAAGACTATGAAAAAACCTATTTACGCTTTGATTAAAAAAAAATAAATTCCAAAGTACGTTAACAAATTTTAGAAAGTACTTTAAACTCTCATTATCCTTTAATAAACTGTTATTATCAAAGTTAATAAGACCCTATTTGAAATTTTCTCCCAGCTACAATGTAGTCTTTTAAATTCTTCATAAAACTTTTATGCTTATTTTTCTCTTTTCAGTCAAAATTACATTCAATTGATTATTTTCAATTAAAAATTGTTAGTTCTTAAACTAATAATCAACATTCTCCAATGATCAGAAGTTCGCCATTCCTCAAAAATATGAAGATTCAAAAGAAGTGTTAAAAGAATTCTTCTAGGTTATTGTACAAAATGGACACAAGGATACAAAATACTCAATTCAGAAAATAACCGAACTGAAGAGACTAGAAAGGCTTTTATAGATGAAGATAATAAAGATGTTAATTTACCAAAGAAAAACAAGAATAGATGAATATGAAAACTTGAATAAGTTTTTTAAAAGTAAGGAATCATCAGAATCATCTGAGGATGAGGAAGCAAGAAACGAACATAAAGAAAAGAAAGGATTCCTGAAGAAGAAGAGAGGATCAGATTTTGATGAAAATGAGCACCGATGAAGAAAGAAAGATTTAAGATCTAGACAAATTATTGAAAGTTGTGCAACTAAAGGAAACTTAAATAACGATCAAGATATCGCTAAGAATTATGAAGGTCCAATGTCCAGGGTGAAAGAGAAAGTTGGAAGAAAGCAATTGAAGAAGAGATTGCTAGAATAAATGAATACAATGCTTGGGAATTCACAAATGTGCCTCAACATGTTTACCCTTTGAACACAAAGTGGGTATTCAGAAAAAAAAAGTGACACAAATGGTGACGTTATAAAATGCTTTTACAACGTCCAGTGGTATTGCTTACGTACAAAGAAAAGGTATAGATTATGAAGGAACATTTTGACATCATCAAATATTAGCTTGGCTACCAGAAAAAGACTGTTTGTGTGGAGTACTGCTATGTACGATGTGAGAAATGGTCAATAACGAGGAATGATGTTAGGAGATTGAAGGCGCTCGAGATGTGGGGATGGAGAAGAATGGAGAAGATTAAATGGACTGCTTTGATGACAAATGAGGAAGTCCTGGACAGAGTTGGAGAAAAGAGGACTATGATGGCAGGTATACGTAGGAGAAGAGACGGAATGATTGGCCACCAGCTTCGACACAAGGGAATACTTGCCGAGCTCATGGAGGGCCATATCCATGGAAGAAGATCAAGTGGTCGTCCCAGGACCACTTACATACAAAACATCCTTAAAGATAGGAAGCTGCGGTGCTACCTGGAGTTGAGCCGGGCTGCACAAGACCGTAAAGGCTGGAGACATTATGTTGCGACCCAATCTACGGATTGATCTACCATGATGATGATGATGATGAAGAAGGAACTTATGTTGCGACCCAATCTACGGATTGATCTACCATGATGATGATGATGATGAAGAAGGAACTTATGCATCTTTACCTTTTACGAACAACATCAGGTTAATGTTTGCTTTATCATTGGAAAACAACTGCAATGCTCACAACTGATGCGAGATTGGCGTATTTACATGCATCGTTGGATGAAGAAATATATTATATTTGAAGATTCCTGATGATGTAAAATTAAAGGAAATAATTACAATGGTGTAAAATTAAACAAGGCACTAAACGGCTTGAAGCAAGCTGGCAATGGTTTAAAATTAATAACATGGAATTTAATTAAGAGTGATTTTGAAAATGCAAACTTAGATGCTTTCGTTTATTATAAAAAAAAATTTGGCGATTATATATATTAATATATAGTTTATATTGATGACACATTAATATTTTGTAAATCCATGACTATTATCAATAAGGTAAAAATTAAGAAATAAATATAAACATGCTGGAGATTTTTTAAACAAAACAAAATAAAAACCAAGGACAGTACAGGAATAAATAAATTGCCTTTCTCATTCAATTATCGGATGGAATCGGGAACGGCCGTTTCGTTCTGCAAGGGACTCATCAGCCCGATCCGCCTTCCCCGATTAAAGGACCCAGAAAGGTAAGATCTTAAGTGAAGGCCACCGTCACACCTGGCAGTGACCCCGGAAACAACAAAATCAACAATACCAAATGATTTGTTATGCCTTTCTGGGTTTTTTATCGGGAAAGGCGGATCAGGCTGGTGAGTTCCTTGCAGGACGAAACGGCCGTTCCCGATTCCTTCCGATAATTGAATCAGAAAGGCAATTTATTTATTCCTGTGCTCCTTGTTTCTTATTTTGTTTTGTTTAAGGTTAAATATTGTTGTTTGGTGAAGCGTAAATTCCGTTTCGCTAAAGATTTTAAATTTTAGAATAGCAACAATAGACAAGCCCCAATAATGTACAAAAAAGCTATAATAATTTATAGTCAAACGATCAAAATAAATTGTAAAAGTTAAAGTTTCTTTCGCTAGAACTAATATTTTAGCAGAGATTTAAGAGTAAATTAAATAAAGGACTTAACAAGCAAAGTAATATCCAAACATAAAACTAAAGATAAATGAACCTTAAAACAAAAATTATTTACAGTTTTAATTTTTAAAAAAACAACACAAATCAAGCAAAACTCAAATAAATTAAATTGGTGATTCAAAGCTTATTCGAATTCGTAATGTTTGTCAGATAAATATTTGAATTAAAACAAAATACTCAGGACTAGACCCTTCTATACAGCTTGCTTTAGATAGAGGAAAGTGACCATATTTCGGATGGTGCCTTAATTTCGGATAGCGTGATAAATCGCATACCGGTCAGCAGATTGCATTAGTGTCTACCATGAGCAGAAGCTCTGGCCACCATATGTAATCTGTCTTGTCGTCGTGAGCCTTCGATCTGCATGTACGCAACAATAAATAATTTAAAAATATTACAAAAAGTGAATTATTAAAGATGTCAACTTCGAACACAACTGGAGCGCAAGTGATAAGTTCTAATAATTTGTTTTAAAGTGTATAATGAAGTTCCTAAAATGTATTTTAAGTGGCAAGTCGCATCTTTGTATATGATTTTAAGGTTAGTTTCAAATGTAGATTCAAAAATATTTGTCATAACGTCCTAATTTCGGATAGTCAATGGTGCCTAATTTCGGATATCCGTTTACTGTAGAAAGCACCCCCAAAGGCTGAAGTTTGTATAGAAGAAATAACGGTAGACAGCAACATAGAACCTCTTGTATCCGAAAATGTTATCTCTAGCTCACAATATTCAACCAACCCAGTAGACCTACAGAAACAGTCGACCGCATCTCCGGATGCAAACACATCTCTGTCTAAATTTGTAAAACCCACTGATATAAGTCCTTTGCCTGCCCTCAAGAATCGTAAAAATGTTGATTGTGAGAATGCAGCGAAAAAAAAAAAGAAGGTAAAAAGGGTAAAGCATTTTTGGTCACTGGGTCTCCAGTATCCGAAATTAAGACCCCTTTTGCTTCACAACAAAAACAGCAATGTTTTGCAAAAAAAAATAATTAAACTATCTATTTTTTATAATGGATATTTACCAGTTCGGGATCTAAAATTATATTATTTATAGAAGAAAACAAAGTAAAATTCTAAACCGAAACTTCAATATTCTAAATTCTTTAGATTAAAAACAAAATGGTATCCGAAATATGGCCACCTTCCTCTATCTAAGTATTAAAATAGAAGTTACATTCTCTAACTAGCTACAATAAATTAATACATCTCAAACACATTAGATAAAAAACTAAAACATAAATAATCTTTGAGACAAGTAAACTTTACGATTACTTTACGATTTAACACTGAATAATTTTAAACCAACCTGAACATGAAAAAAAACAAAAAACCTAAATATCTGTAACAACATAGAATTTTTCTTTAATTGTATTCCAGTTAACACCTTCAGAAAAAATTTTTCAATGTCAACGCTATATTCTTCTTTCTTTCCTTGGGATCATTATTATTCCGTTGAAAAAAAGTCCTTTAACAACTGCCCTGGTCATAAGATTTAGTATAATCACATACCTTTTATTCTTCGAAAAATGTCTGGTTGGATCTAGAGGTCACATTCTCATATGAATCGATTTTGCTTCTGTTTTCCTAATCTTCACGTTGATCGCAAACTTTTTTTTCCTAAAACCCGAGATTCACTTTCGATTCCCGGCGAAAACAAACGTCGACATCGTCTGTTCTGGCGTTGACCGGTCTGCGATTGCAACGCTTCATTTCCTTCGATGATTCGGGAAATCAGTAGCTCAAACTATCGTCTAGATCCATAGCACTTATTTCCATACCGTGATTTGAGATCCTAATCCAGTTCCATTTCAATAGCATCGGCGCCACGGCTTCTCTTGGGCTCCGCAAATTCTATGGATCACAGCGGCAAAATGTCCCGTCGCATAATTTCGATTGTATGTCAAACGAAACGATTCAATCTCATTGCTGGAAGGCGATACACTGTCTGCTTTTTTTGGATCAAGAACATGGAAGAACATAAATCTATGCGCATGAACAATCAATAAGTGCGTCAAATGAAAATACATTTCCAAATAACAAATAAACCAATAAACAGATTTGGACACTTGATTCAATTATCTACGTCAAACGAACGTAGTAATTGATTTAACTTAGTTTAACTCAGTTTAAGGTAATGCAATTGTCAATTCGAAATCAAAACGGACTAAAATTACAGTTGTATTACATCAATAAAGGCTTAACAAATATACTATATTTTCACACTAAAACTAAAAAAAAAAAATAAAAGCTAATGGTAAAGACAATAAAGCCTTTATAAAGTCAGAAGAGCAAATAATCCTAATAATTACGACTATCATAAAATGAAAAGGTTGCTTAGATATTTAATTTGTACAAGTGAGTTAAAATTATAAAAAAGAAAGAAAAGGAATTTAACGTGCTGTAAGATTCAGTGAATAAAGTAAACAAAGAAAAGGAAATTCAACACTTGCATAGAAAAGGAAATTGCCTTTCTGATTCGATTACAATTTCCTTTTCTATGCAAGTGCTGAATTTCCATTTTCTTTGTTTACTTTATTCACTGTTACTTGCAGCACGTTAAATTCCTTTCCTTTTTTACTTTGAAAATTCTTTTTGAACCCTCTGTTCTTATTTAATTCCTTTCAGCCTAGTCTCATAGGAGAAAGGTTTTTGCTGGCGTCGAGAGATGCAGCAATTTGTTTTTCTTTACTTTTATTGTTGGTGGGTTCACTTCCAGGTTGGCGGTGGCTTTCACTAACAAGATCTTGCCTTTCTGATTCTGTTAAGGGAAGGCGGGGATTCGGCTGATGATTCCGGAGAAGGACGAAACGGCCGTTCCCAATTCCTTCCCGTAATCGAATCAGAAAGGTAATTTTCTTTTCTATGGAAGTGCTGAATTTCGTTTTCTTTGTTTAATGAGTTAAAATTATGTTTTAATAAAACTAACAAGCAGTTAATTAGATATAGCGACGCATTCTGGAATGATAATGAAATTGATGGAAAATCAACCAGTGGATACGTTAGCATTCTAGTGGTTGAATAGGATGGAAAACGTTAAAACAAGAAATTGTTTATCAGTCCATGTAGCTTTAATCAACTTCAAAGCATAAGCAATATTCTAGATGAAATAGGTGAGATTGATTATATTAACTCCTGCTATCCCACACTGTGACAATTTAGGATCCATAAAGTTGGGAAAAGATGAATTTAGTCAAAGAAAGAGTTGAAGATATCATTTAGTAAAAGAGTACATAAGTAATGGAGAAATAGAGATTAAATACATGTGTTCAGAAAATAACAGGGCTGATATGTTTACCAAGCCACTAGGGCGAATTAAATTAAATAAAACCATAAGCAATATAGGAAAATAAAATAAGAAAATAAAAGTAATTTTAACAATACCAATGTAGGGGGAAATATTGTAGATTATTTTTTGTTTCACACGATAAAATTAACGAACATTCACACTAATTAAAGGAACATTCTGTAAATACACAGAACTTATTTCAATAATTATAAAACTTGCTTTGAATATTCTTTTATACAATTAATTAGACTTTAAAATTGCCTTAGCGTTGACTGTCTATATTAAGGAACAGTCGTTAAGTTCTCCAAAACAATTTGCTAAAAGTGTTGAGTCTTCCAAGAAGACAAAACGACGACGACTTTTTTTTGATATTCTTGGTATTCCTTAGAAGAAACTACAGTAATTTGGGAGAGAAGCCACTCCAGTAGAGATGCCCCACCATCTGTATTTCTAAATTCCACCGCTAAGTGAACGGTAAGATAGCGTCAGTACAGTCTTTGTAGTCGAAAAACAAGGAAGCAATTCAGAGTTTGTGCGATGCAGCGATTAAACCCGAAAAAGAAAACAGGATAAAAGGATATAAATCTGCTTTTTTTAAGTAATGAATATTGAAAGCAGGTTTACAAAAAAATTTTATGTCTGTAAAGTAAGTAATTTAGATTGAGGAATTGTATATGATCATTTTGCTGTCAAAGCAAGCTGTGTATCTAAGTTTGATTAATGATACATCGGCCATTAGCTTCGCTGTTTGTTGTAGCGTCTCTTCCTTAGGCTGTGCGCACACCTCTTCAGACGAATCATCTCGAGACAAGTCATTTTTGTCAAGAGACTAACTCGATGAAGAAATTACAATGGTTTGCTGTGGGTCAGACGCACGCTGTTCTAGACTCTTGTCTCAGGCAGTCAGAGGTAAAACAGTAACAAAACAGTGAAGCTGTCTGACGTGTCATCTCTTTTACCACTCGAGACATTTCGCTTTGCACATGCGCGTTATTTACCTATTACTCATTACGAGGCTCGTTGAATGAGATTTCGTTGCATTCGGCAAAAACGGTTTCATTTCGGAAATAGATTTAGGCAAAGTAGTTGTTTTGGTTCAGGTACGGCCACAATATATAATTATCAGCTGAAAGATCATTCTAAAATGAATGTTATTGACAAATTATGCGACGAAATAGCTAAAAAATTAATGCTTCCAATTTGCAAAAAAATGTTATTTTTTATTATTATGATTTTATTCAAAATAAAAAAGTTTATGTTTAAACTAAAACAAACTATTATTACGTTCTTCAAATGAAATGAAACTACAAAGTATTACAAAAAGCGTGAAAAAGTCATTTAGAGAAAAAAAAATTGTGAAAAATGATTTTTCAAAAAAAAAATCTGTTCCCAGAGACAAAAACAAAAGGAGATTGCCTAATATATTTTTAACAAACAATCAGAAAAAGAAGCTTGCTTTTCTAGTGTTTTATTTTATTTTATTAAAATATTCAATAGTCTTTTTGAATTTATTAGAAACGGTTGGTTTGTATCTGACACCTACTGTAAAATTACAAGTAACTTGTATGTAACATCTGGCCTTTCCTCCTCTGTTTATTATTATTATTATTTATGTTTAATCACAGCCACTTCTTCAGCACTCGCCATACTGACTCAAAATGACAGAAACAGTCACAGGTAGTATTTTACCACATAGTATTTTGGGATAGATGCAATTTAAACATTGTATATATCATTTAAATTTCATGATTAAATTTACTAATTTCAACATTAAAAGAATGATAAACCGACACACACATATTAGTTAAAATTGGATATTGCTTAATAAAAAAATACCAAAGAAACAAAACTTAATTTACTGGACAGTTTCAACCAACTTAGGTCATCATCGGCGACAAGATATCATTCTCAAAAGAACAAACTCTTATATACAGAACTTGATTAAGTATTCTAAACTTTATTGATTATGCAAAACAAGGTAGCCCGAATGAATCGAGGACACTGTCGCACATAAGTCTGGTGGTGATCATCTGAATAAAAAAATAGTAAACGTAAACAATCGTTGTCGTCTGCTTTTGCATTTTGTAATTCCACCTAGTGTAGCGTCTCACTAGAACTCGTTTGTTTCAATTGCAAATGTTACCATGGTAACGATTGTTAATTTTTTTCAATTTCCGACGCCGCAGTACCAGCATAACAGTAAACTGATTTTACCAACACAATTCAATCTGTTGAATGTCAATCGAGTACTCGAAAAGAAAGCACGCCTGCTATTCCAAATACCTCATAGGCCAGTCAAAATCGACACAAAAAAAGACAAACATCGCAAACGCGCATGTATCTACAATTTTTGAATATGTTATTTTTAGTACCCTTGAGAGTAGTTGATACCCAAGTTTGCAACCCTGAAAACCCTTTGCTACTCGAAAAACAACGAAATTCTGGCACTTGTTGCATGTTTTCGTAATTAATGTTTGAGATGGAAAATATGACTGCAAATAAACATACTTACATAATCATACAATGAATATACACAATGCATGAATACAGACAGAATACATAATAACCCCGGAATTCAGATGAGTCGCGCGAAGGTACGCCACAAATCTAACGATAATACGGCCGAGTACCGCTTACTGCTCTCGGAATTATTTGGAGCCGTGGAAGTGAGACCGAGAACTGTGTGTAATGCCTACGTGAAAAAGGAACAGCATAAAAAAGGAATCAAAATTCTGTACTGGTGCCCTCTTAAAGAAATTGTATGTAGCAGGTCTCTGGCAGTCTGCGTCACCATGTAATCAGATGAACAACTGAAGCAGCATTTTGTGTATCAGCTAGCACCGTATCCGTTGTCCTTGTTCGCTGACGTAGGAATGCGCAAGGGCACGAAATCGTCCTTCGATTCAGTAGTTCCACCGCTCACGGAACACGTAATCCCAGGAAAAAGAGCGTTCACAGTGGTCGAGGTGGTTACCTCCTGCACTAGGTGATCTGGCATCGCAATGATTCGGTCAGAGCCAGTGTGGCGGGATACGTCAGCGACGTTTTCAACCACTGGTAAAAACGTAGCTGTGGTGGTTGATGGATACCCACAAGATGCAACTCTAAGGAGAACTAAAAGAGCTGCACGCCTGCGACGCTCTACAGTGATATTTTGTTTGATGAATCAACACGCACCAATGTAGCTCAAGGAAAACTGTTCTCCAAGGAATCTAACAAACGCCGACTGATCACCATGATGCGTACTGAATTGGAGAGGCAGGGTGGCGAGCTACATCAAGCTCACGAAGACGCCGATGCTGATATAGTGAGGACTGCCCTCTCAAAGAGCTCATCGTTCCACCAATTTTGCATCATTGGGGAGGACGTCGACCTACTGGTCCTCCTCAACGGCTTCAGCAATGGACAGACGAACGCGTACTTGCGGACAGGCGGCAGAGGCGAGTCAGATGCGCCCAATATCCAGCAAAGTCCTTCAAAGTGTGAAGAAATGCAGGGTCCACGAGGGATGGTTTTGTTCCTGCATGCCATCCGTGGGTGTGACACCACCTCTACCTTTTTCTGGCAAGGCAAGATGAAGTGGTGCAACGTCCTCAACAAAAACCCCCACTGGATAGACCTCGCCAGCATTTTCCTTGCTCCAAACTCCCACCAGGATGGTTTTGTCGTTTTTGACGACACTTTGCGGCCTACAGGCACCATTTTGGAATCAAATTGCAGCTAATTCAATTCTCTACAACTTCCTCTCTCCTGACTTTTCTCTAGAACCATTGGGTTAGCCAGTACGTGTCTGGGAAACTGACCCTACCGATAACGTTCACGTTTTGGAAACAATTGCCCATCTGTGCCTGGCTGTATCTCGGCAACCAATGGACCTCGCGGGCTCGGGTTAGGCTCACATTGTAGCAAATTTAGTTTGCTTTCCAAAAGTATAGAGTGAAGTTACCCGACAAACGCTTCCTTACGGTAGTGTTTTCGAAAAACCTGAAACAAGTGTCAGAATTTCGCAGTTTTTCGAGCACCACGGGATAAGCACAAGGTTTTCAGGGTTGCAAACTTGGGTATAACCTCCTCTCAGGGGTCCAAACAAGATGTAAAAATTCGTAGATACATGCGCATTTGCGATGTTTGATGGTTTTATTGACTGGCACCTTCTTAGTACTTCTAAAGAATGCATACCTGGTTCTCCAAATGAAAAGTTCAAAAGACACCGTCAAAAATTCTTGCAAAAATTAGTTCAATTTCTAACATCTCAAAGTCTAAACCAAATAGAAAACAACAAGCGTCGATTTTAGCATCTTCTGAATTTATTTCGGAGTAAGAAAATAGCTGCCACATGCAGAGGAAAAAGTAAGCCGAAGGAAACCTTAAGGAAGTGTTTAAAGCCAGTGAAGAAAACGATATGGATTTTTGATCCGAATTAGACAAAGATGGAAATGCTTCAAAAAATAATAGTGAAGTCGAGAAAACAGTGGACTCAAACTTTTGCGCTGAATATTGGGAAAATTATTTCTTGACATCAAGATAAGATGACTGGATTAAGTACACTGCTTGCGGAAAGTGGGTTACATAAAAATTTTACCGCGTATAAAAAAAAAAAAATGCACAGATCGTGGTCTGAAGGCAATAAGAAAATGCACAGTGCAAGACAAAAGTAGGTTTTACATTGGCTATTTTCTTAAAAAGAATTTCTTTTAGATTTTTTTTTTCATGCTTACAATTACTCTATACAAATAAAGATAAAATGCTATATTGTAAGAAATATAAATATGATTTTGTGTGCTTTTTAGGCTTCTGAAAGAGCCTTATATCCCCGGTTTGTCTGTCTGTGGACACATATTCCACAATGCTTCGCAACGGCTTCTATTAGCTCAGTTGTAGGTGGCCTGAATGTTGAATTTTGTAGGTGGTCTGTGGGTTCGATCCCCTCATGGGCAATTCTTATTCTTTATTTTTTTCTGCCCATTTTAAATCTTTTCAGTTTCTCAACTTAAGTTGTTTTTTTTAAATCATTGTTAGGAATTCATTGTATTAACAAGGTTTGAGTTAAGAATGGCGATTATTCCATATAAATAGGGATGGGTAAGATAACATGAGGTCGCAAACAGACTCCCATTTTCTAGACCACCTCGGCGCAGTTTATTCTAAAGTAAAGGTGAAGCCGTTGCGAAACACTGTGATTGGCTTACTAATCACTATCCCTACCTTGTTTTTAAATATTATTAAGTGTTTTATCTCTCCCTAAACGTGTGGGATATTTTCCAAAATTTGTTATCATCTCTCCCGTCAATATGTGGGAAAGACGCCACAGACAGTGATATAAAAGCTTCAGTTTTTCTCATTGAAATTTTTATTTTATACCAAAATATTTATCATTGTGTTGAAGTAGAAAAGTCAAAGGAACGTAAGATGCATTTAAATTTTCATAATCGTTTATTTAAAAAAAAAAATAGATCGGTTGTTCGAAAGGTGAGTCATCTCTCCCCAAATTCCCTTATAGCTAAGCCTATTAAGTATAATATTAAAATAAAGCCCACTTCTGTAATACGAAAGCAATGAAGTGAATTTTAGCCAAGATTTTATTTTGGTACTGCGTGAATAGATGGACTACTCTTGGTGTTTTCTAATGGTACGTTGGTTATAAGAGTGGTTGGTTTATAAGAGGTGCCGCCTACACAGAGTCGTGATAGATGGTTTTAGCGGTTCGGGGGAGGGAGAGAAGGGAGTTTGCAATTTGATATAAACCGACTTCTTATTTTATCATATACAATAAGAATGTAAAGTAACTTCGGCACGAGGGGATCGCCTTTCGCTGGCAGTAAACGTGTTAATCACTCGATTCTTGTTAGTTTTAAGATTTTTAATCTGTATAAATTTAAATATGAGATTTGGAAATTAATTGACTCGTGTCCCTTCTGAAATTTGTAACGAAAACAAAAAATTGTTTTTACATATTAATTAAGAATCTCTGGGGGTGACATTGTCTTCACAGGAGGTAACAAAATTGAATACAAAACTACTCGCCTTTCATTTTTCAAAACTTCTACTGAGATCATTTAAAAGGCTTTAGTGAACGGAATCATGAAACAAAGAAAATATATTCTTTCTTAATCTCCTGTGGAGTTGTCGTCTTTTGTTGAGTTTTTAGAAAGAATTATTTTTCGAGAATCGCCATCTGTTAGTTATAAAGAAAAGCACATCTTATTCTTAATTCGTTTGCACAGAAAGTGACTCCCCTGCTTTCATAATCACAATTCGAAGACTGTTATTGATCGTCCGAGGACTCTTCTTCGTCGCTGCCATACTTGCTTTATTTTCTTTTTATCGAAAGGCGGAAATGAGAAACGGGTTCTTCGGTAATGTTGACATTGGCGATAAATGAAGAAAATGGTTAAGGGAAAGATATAAATGAAAACCTACATAAATAGTTTTAGTTTTTCAGTTGCTGCGACTAACAGATTTTAGAATTTGAAAATGCTGAGTTTGTAAGATCAATGAAATAAACTTTATTCTAGATTCCCTCCTTAAATGTTATTCAATTAAATTATCTTGTTCTTTTACTAAGATTTACTGTATTCTTCTTTTACATAATTTTTAAATGTATCTGAAATGTTGTTAAAGACGATGCAAACGTTGTTGAATTACGATGCATGGTTGTTTCATTTCTACTTCACAAGTAATGAAGAAGAAGAGCTTGAAGTTATTAAATAAGATTAAAACTTAAATCTATGTAAATCTCAAAATAATTTAATACAGGCGGTCCCCGGGTTACGAATGAGATCTGTTCCTGAGAATGTTTTCAGTCGAATTTGTAAGTATCTGATGAACAGCGCATATATGATAATAATAATATATTTTTAATATTAATAATAATAATACCCGAAGCACTCTGACATCATACAAACATCACACACTTACTCTATTCATGAATGACATTAAACTCTACGCCACAACCAACACACAACTTATTAATTTACTACAAGTCACCACTCATTTCACCAAAGACATTGGAATGGAATTTGGAATCGACAAATGCCACTAGTTACATATAACACGAGGGAAGATCTTGAATTTGGATAGTTTTGGACCATAAGTTGGCCATACAATCCATGGAAGAGGAAGAGACCTACAGGTACCTGGGCTTCCAGCAAGCGCATATCACTGACAACACAAACATCAAAAGCTCACTCAAGAACACATACAGTGGTGCTCGCGTTCACACATCCTCAAAACGCAACTTAACGCCAAAAATAAAATAGAAGCGTTAAACACTTTTGCCTACACTAACGTATTCCTTCGGCATAATTCTATGGACAAGCACTGAACTCGAAGCACTAAACGCATTACATTACGCATTACATTCATGAAATACAACATATACCATCCCGAATCCGCGATGGGAAGGATGACCTTCCCACTTTGCTGAGGTAGAGGACTCGTCAACCTCATCACACTACACGAAAAACAACTAGGGAACCAGAGAGCACAATACTCCTCACTCACCTTAGTCATTGTCAGATTGGCTGATAAACACCTCACTCCCCTGGAACTCCAAACTCTTGTCCAACACTCAACACCTGGACACCCATAGTCAGCACTGAGTGCATCATGGGCTCGTAAGGTACTCCATGTCAGATACCGCCACCGACACAAGCAGACAGCATCGATCATCCATCAACAGGTGTCAAACAAACAGTCACTTATTAAAAACACGGTCTCGTACTACACGTACACACCAGAAAGTGTGTTGGAGTTACCATCACGTAAGCTTTACTGGGACCGATTCACATAGACAAAAACATACATATTTATTGTTATTATTTTTATTTGTAATTATCTTTATAATATGCCAATTTTACTTTCATTTTTAGGATTATGAAAGGAAGCCTTATAATCCCGGTTTGTCCGTCTGTCTGTGGACAAGTGTCCCACAATGCAAAGCACAACAATCGCAATAATTGCGCCTTTTGCATTCGCAACAATCACATGTATAATTATAAGGAAATTAAAGCAATAATATCAGAAGCCGTTGCGAAGCATTGTGATTGGTTTACTAATCGCTATCCCTATCTTGTTTTTAATTGAGAGAAAGAAATTTTACAAAAAAAAAAACTATTATTACAATTTTACTTTATTTTTTTTTAATGTAAAATTATTTTCTTTTCAAATATAAATGTGGCCAAATTTTCCAGTTACTGCTTTTATTTTATAATTAGTAATTATATTAATATTATTTTATATATTAAGCATTCTGCTGCGCCGCTCCGTTCGTTTGTATTCGTTCTTCAATGAACGGCCTGCAGCTGGAGATCAGTGCCATTATGCGTGACCTCAAAATATGGCGACGTCACATTGCTGATAAGCACTGGAAGGATGCAAAAAAAAAACTTTAGCATTTTTTTTTGCATCCTTTCAGTGCCTATCAGCATCTAAAGTTTGGTATACAATAACCATTTGAAGTCCTGAACAAATGATAAAAATTTCAAAAGAGATTTCGATCTTACGAAACTGACCATTCCCTTTGTGAGGCCTCTTTATTACTGGTATTTACCCAAGCTGATGATCGCCAATAAAGCATGAAACGGCCGTCCTGGGATGTCAATCCTAACAAAGCTTTCCGTAATTTATTTTTAAATATTTTTATTATTTAGACTTTTTATTATTGGTGTGTTTCTTATTCTATTAAAAAGTTTAAACATACAAAAATTTCAACTATTTAATTAAAAAAACAACAACAACGACCATTTCTATATTACTTTCTCTTTTCGAAAGTATTAGGTAATTACAGGAATTTCTTTTTACTTTCTAATTTTATAAAGTCATTAATTTACTATCTATTACCATTTGCTATTCAGGGTGATTTTTAACATTCTCTGTACAACTTTAAAGGTAGGTCACGAATACAAAAACAAACTGTATTCATAACGGAATTTAGGTTAACAAAGTCACCCGAATGTGTTAGAAGATACAATTCAGAAATAAAAGACAAGTAAGTAGACAACATGTTTATTAGCCCTATGTTTACAATATGACAGTAACGTGTACACGTACAGGTTCATAGTAGGTACTCAAAGATCCTTCCACCATCAATAATCTCTGATGGAAACGCGAAAATGTTTGATGATTGGCAAACATCTGTTGCGGAATCATTCACGATACAATCGTACAGCGTCTCTTACCGCTTCCGTTGGCTGCTTCATTGACTAGGATAATGCAGATAATGCTTATCTGCCTCTCAGCATTAATGAACCAATACTAGTCGTACAAAGTCAACATCTCAAATGAGGATAGCCCACACTGCCGAACTAATGTGCAGCCAAACAGATCCCTTCAACACATTCGAATGGCGTTTGCGGACATAAGTTCCGCTATGAATACGGTTTATTTTTGTATTTCTGACTACAGGGAAACTTTGAATCACTTAAATATTTTTTGTTCTTTCGATATTTTGTAACTAAAATGGCAAATGGCAAGAATATGAATAAATTGATCTGTAATTCATCTGTAATGTTTAAATTGATGTTGATGTTTAAAAAATTGATCTGTAATGTTTAGGTTAATATTTACGTATGTACATCTTCATGTACAGTAAAGAGGTGTTTAGAAAAAGTATTGGGCGAATTGCAACTAAATTTCATATACAGACTGTTCTGAATATGCTGTTTCGATTTCTGAAGAAAAATAAAAATAAGTTTAAATTTCGGCCGCTAAAAATGAATTGTGGCGCTGCTATTCCAGTAATTTGCTTATAGCGACGTAATCGAACAGCCTCCACCTAAAAAAGTCACAAAATAGTTTTCACAAATCCACGCCTACGAAGAGTCATGAAGTTCACCTTCATTGATCATAGTTGTTGAGCTCTTCTATCAACGAAATCCAGCAACCAAGAATGATGCGAAGAAATTCTTCCGTGGTCACAGCTTAGTTTGCCGAGGAGGCAGTCACTCCAGCATCCCATTCGAAATACCGTCCACTGCGAAGAGTTGGCCGTCTTTAAAGCTTAATTTACCAAGAAGGAAGCAGCCTGTGCCCGTATATAGATGTGTCACCTTCAACGCTTTTTGCTGGAAAGGTAACAGCCGTTGCAATCTGATTCAAGTGCGACGCTTCTGGTGAAAGCGTGATCACTACCATAAGCGAAAAGTTCAAGTATCACTCCGCAATTGGTACCCAATCTTCGATAGACATAGAACAACCAACTGTAAGTAATATATCATTTATAAAAAACTAGCGAAAGACAGCAATGTCAAGCCCATTATTTGTTTTGAGACTCTTTATTAAGAATAAAAATAAAATACGACTTTAGCTTGCTTGTTGTGTTAAGACTGCCAACATGAACCGTGGGTTCGAACTGCTTTACCTGTAAATCTTATCAAAGGCTAGATTTTGCCAACGGCTCGCAGGAGATCTTGTGAAAGGCTCGCAGGTGAGCTGAAACTGTTGTATTTATATATATTCTTTATCTTAAAATTTAATAACTTTTAATATGTGTGTAATATAATTCTGATGACATAGTCCTGTTCTCAGAAAATCAAGAGGAACTACAACAAATTCTGAATGATCTTGATGCTCATTGTAAAGAAGTTGGCCTAAGCATTAATGAATCTAAAACCAAAATCACGACAATCAGCCAAAAACATGAAATCAAGTTAAACGACAAAACCATTGAGTTTGTTGACGATTATTGTTATCTTGGTCAATTGGTCTCATTCTCAAATCGACAAGGCAAAGAAATTAAAAGAAGAACTGAAAATGCATGGAGTCAATATTGGACACTTCCCTTCCTTCTCAAAGGTGACTTTCCTATGGGCATCAAGAGGGAGGTAATGAAAATGTGCGTGCTGCCCGTTCTAACGTATGGCGCAGAGACGTGGTCTGCGCTGAGAAATTAATGGTATACCACAGAAGAGTGGAAAGGAGCATGCTTGGCATTAAGTTGAAAGATCGAATGAAAAACACGGAAATTAGGCGTAAAACACAAATAAAGGATGTTGGTAAAGAAGTTTTGAAAAAAAGTGGACTTGGGCAGGACATGTGGCCAGAATGTCAACACTGAAATGGACTAAGCTGATTCTAGAGTGGTATCCTCGAGATGGTAAAAGAAGTCGTGGTCGCCCAGCTACAAGATGGCAGGATTCTATCAAGAAGGCACAGGGGGTACTTTGGACTCATGGTGCCCAAGATAGACAACGATGGAAGAAACTAGGAGAGGCCCTTGCTCCGGATGGGGATTGTACGGGCTGATGATGATGATGATGATGAATATGTGTGTTGGCCTCTTCCTTTTTAAATACTTCAATCTTTTATTTTAGTTTCTCATGATTTGGTTGTACTCATTTGGGTCCAGTCTATTTTGCCATCAAAGTTATTTCCCACAAGGTCATCTACTTGATTTTTTTTTTATTATTCGTTTATTTATCAATTTTTTTACCATCTTTTTTATAATTCTCTCCATACGACAAATTAGTAGCAAGGTGCTTTAATTTTTTGTTATTAAATGTTCATTGAGAAAATTATCTATCTATTTTATTTCTCATGACAATACTTCAAGACGAAATTATTACAATAAATATAATTAAGTATGTAGTTGAAAAAAACGGATTTTTTTGAAAAAATATTCCCAAGACTTTCCTTTTTCTCAACTTGCTAGCTCGTAGATAAGTTGAGAAAACCAGCAATATTGCATTACTACATTAGCAGAGAAATTGAGGACATTCTCTTTCAAAATCAAATTTAACTTCAAATCCTTCTTCAGTTGAAGTAAATTGGATTATCATTATCAAATCTTATTAAATCTTAAATAAAGACTAGTAATCAGAGAATTCTTGACGTAATTTCTTTTCTTCATTATTGTGTTTTAACACAGTGAAATTTAAAATATATTGAAAGATACAGTCCGTTTTCGTTTTCGAAAGCCTTCAGCGCTTTTGCGCATGTGTCAGGTCTCCTTCGATTTTTTCCAAATAGGGGCGAGGAAGATGGGATGTTTACTTTTTATAGTGTTAGTTTACTAATAGTTGCGTTCTATTTGCGCTTTTCGGGAAAGAATTAAGGAAAGAATAAATACTATTGCAAAAATGCTCCTCCGTTATTTTTTTCTTAAAAGCGAAAATGTCTAAAAGAATTTCTTAGGAAAGTTCCCATCTCAGCGTATCACCCCTCTGCGGAGTAAAATCGTCCCGAATTGGTAGCTCTGCCATTCAGAAACGGACTGTAGATGTATAATAGGACCTTTCCGAATCCTTAACGGATTCCCTTGTCACCTGAATAAAAACCAATAGGGCTCATTAATATAATTGTATCGTATTAAAAAGCCAATAAAATACAATTTGATTGGTTTAGTTATATATTCGATGGACCTTTGGTGGATACCATGTGCAAAGGAGTCGTCCATTATCATAGGAAATATAGGGATGCTGCCATCTGAATGTGGATTCGCCCTATGGTGTCATGTTTACGAATCATCTTCTGTTGTCATGTCTACGGATTCCCGGTAGAAGATTGCTGTGATTATTCGACCTCTTAAGACTGTCTTCATTAGTTTCTCTTTTTCTTTTTTACTTTTTATGCACAAACCTGGAATTATCTATTTATTGCATTCTTTATTATTGTCTCTGCCCAATTATAAAACATGATTAAAAATATTGGATGCCGATATGTTGCCTGATATCAAGTAGCTCTGGTATGTTGAGAATCGAGTTTTTAATTGTTGATGGCTATTATCTATGTGATATGGGAAGAAAATACAACCATATCTTAGAAACTTGGCGACGAAACTTGTGCTTTGTGTACGATCCTTAGATGAAACGACAAACCAAAAAGTAGTTGCTTCCTAGTGATAATCGATCAACAAAAGTGCGCTTTGACAAACCAAAGGAAAGGTGATACGTTCTGTTTTCTTTGACTATCGTTCTGTGATCTGTCATGGTGATACATACCAGAGAGACAGTCTATCAGCCGCACTAGGTCTGTGTCCTTTCTGAAAACCTTACGTGAGACCATAAGTGACCACATTATTTAAACTGTCATACAGATATTATTGAGGTATTAAGAATAACACTTAGACAAATGCCATAAAATGTCTTCTAGGAAGGTAACGAAACACTCTATGACCGCTAGATAAAGTACATAAATACAGAAGAGATTACTTTGAAAAACAATATTTTACATATTTCTCTAGTATTTTTGTTTTGTTTTGTTTTACGACGGTTGTCGCGGAATTAAAAAAAATCAATCTCATATATAACAAAAATACACCGTATATAAGTATTATTATTTTAAACTTGAGAGGAAAGCTTCAGAACGAATTAATTAAGTAATACTTCGCTTTTTACTTATGTATAATGTTCTACCTAATTTGATTTATGATGAATAAAAGTCTTATGCTGTAGGCTTTTAAGTAAGACACAGCTTATAAGACTTTTGTTTCTTTAACAAGTTCATTTCACAAAACTGTCGAATCCTTTCTACACTTATGGATTAAGTTAATTGGAAATTGTTAAAATGATTTTATTTGTTGCACTTAATTAACGATCAAAAGAGGATTAAAGGCATTGCATTTGTTGTTATATTTGGATTTATGAATGTTGCATCAATTCATCCCATTTTCAGAAATCAATGTGAAGAGGAATCGATGTTCAAGGGGAAATAATCCACAGTATTATGGACTATCCAATTACATAGCTAATCTATAACACTTAGCAATAAATAAAATACTCATCATTATAAAATGATCGTAATACGAAGCGATGCGAAAAGATATGTTTCAAATGCATTAATTCATTTTGTGGTTAACAGCAGAGGCTTCCCATTTTATTTTGTTCTGTTTTACGTTTCAACACCATATATAGGCATCTAACTCAAATATCAAAACTCAAAAATTTTTTCACAGATACCTCTCATATAGTTCTCTTTATACTGTAAATATCAAACTTTTTATTAGGTTCCCCACCAGAAATATTGGGGCTCAAACTTTGAAAAAAATGAAAATGAGCATTTTTCAAGTACTGTAACTAAATTAGGAAGCCAGTAACACAGCTGAAATATTTTTTTCCTAAACCTTTGGATGTATATCTTTTCTCAAAAAAATTATAGTTTTTCTACTTCATCCCTTTCTGCTGTGGTATATTAAATTATTAAAATAAAATAATTTAATTATTTTAAGTTAAAGTTGTTTAAATAATATGCATGTGAAAATTGCTTGAAAGAAATTTTTTTTTATTATTTTGAAATGGAAGTGATCCATAGAAGATTTAAATATTCAAATTTACGCGTGTGTAATGAGAAGTCAATGTGACGTCATAGAAGGATGACTTGGTGTTATGACAGTTGGTATTGGAGAGCGAAGTTGAATGCCGGAGAAAGTGTGTTCAATTAGGAACGGTTTGATTCCTAAGCTGTTAGCGGTTAGTTGAAAATGGATCGAACCATTAATTAAGGAGTTTGGTCAGTATGAACTGAGAACTCAAGCGAAATGAGTCCTATCGAAAGTAAGGCCGTTAGAAGCTAAAGTTTGATGGAAAGGGAAGACGAATACGAAATTCCGATAGAAGCTATTGCGGTGTGAATTTGAATTGAACCTAAATTCCTGGACTGGAAAAAGTTTGGTCTAAAGAAGACACGAACAAAGAAGTGTTTAGAACACAAGGAAATATATCGTCCGAAGGAACTTATGAATAACGGTTCGTTAAGTAGAAATAATAAAAATAATTATTTCGAGAAGATTTCTTAATTGAAAAATAATTAGAAATAAGAGAGTAAATTATCACCTCAAGAAACTAAGGAATATTAAAGCAAATGTGATATGTGGAAAAGAAAATTCTTCGAATAAGTATTTGAACTGTTTTCGAATATTGAAGTTATTTCGAGTAGCCTGAACCCTTTCATCGAAGTGGAACGCTCCATGCCAAGATGTTCCTAAGTGGAATTATTCTCCAAGTTAGCGAATAATTGAACACTGTAGCTGATTATTTAAAGGTAATAAATACCAAATAATATTCTAATCGAAAATTAAATACTCGCTAAAGATAATTAGCAATTTGAACTATAGGAAGAAATATTTATTTCAACGGATAATTATTTAAAGTTCGAGAGGATAATAACGTCGAGAAGAGTCAACGTTTATTGTGCGAACTTTAGTTATGTGTTTGCGTTCACTGTAAGAGGAAACGAACTTACGTGAATTAAAGTTTGAATTATTAGAAGGCCAAGTTTGTTCTCGTGAAGTATTGTGGAAACGACACATCATATGACGAGTAAGTGAACCGCCATATTCAACTCATTGATTCGTGGATTAAAAGTGCTTCAGTATTATTCAGCTGTAATCTACAAGGTGAAGCGGTTACAACGAAGCAACGCAGAGTACTTCAAAGGTGAAGACTTCGAGCGCCTTCAATTTGTAAGTAGCGAACTCTTTATTTTCTTAATTTTGGATGGGCCAAAATACCTGATAAATTGAAGAAAGAAGTGAAGACTAATTAGTGACGTGCGAATTCTGACTTATCATATTGGAAATATTCAATTTCGCACAAGGTGTTTAAAGCCAAAATGGCATACTCATATTAGGATGAATTGCTTAGTGAGTAAAAGTGATTTAAGTAAATTACAATATAGGATAAGTGTTGTATTCTTTACAAGTGCATACAAGTGGAAAGGTTATTACTAGTAAACTAGTTACCTGTGGGAATTAATAGTTAAAATCAAGATAAGTGCTGTGATTAAATTATTGAAACAATTTTTATTTTTATTTATTTTGTAATGAGACTGATCCGGAGAAAATTTAAATATTGAGATTTAAATGACGTAAGAAGGAGATTGAAATGAGTGACGTCGAAAGTGAGTGACGTCGAAAGAGTCAGACGTTCGTGAGAGTTGGTAGCAGTTGGTTACAGGTTGCAGATGTGTGTAATTACTGAGCCGGTTGGAAATGGAAATGCTGAGTCTAAAGCATATTAATTGGAAGATATGGATTTCCACAGAAGTAAAAGTTTAATCCAAGTAAGATTAAATTATTGTGAATAGGATAGCGGCAAGAAGTATTTCCGAAGACAAATGAACTAGTCCGTTCTAAGGGAAAGCCGGCAGGTTGAAAGTCTTAGCGTGAATAAGACGAAGGAAATTAATGAAAGGCCAATATTATGTAGCAGCGTTAATCAAATGGACTGATTAATATAGAAGAAAAGATTCTATCGAAGGAAACCGGACTATGAAAAGCGTATAAGACGCAAATTCAATTAAGTTGAAGAATTGGGAAAGCGGTTCCGAGAAATGGAAAATTCCGAAGATTAGGAAGCTGATATCTATTGGAAGATATGGTGAAACTATTATGGCCTTGTATTATAAGTATTCGAATGAACTGAAAGTATTTTATTTGAAGCATTATTGCTAGAACTATTAATTCAAGTAAAAAGCTAACCTGAACCCTCGAGGTAGGAGTGGAACCATCCGAGCCGAGAACTACAAAACCAGATTAATCATTCTCGAAGTAAGAGAATTATGAACTATATTTTTCTATTATGCAATGGTAATAAATACCGCTAGATATTCAAGTGAAATAGTGGAAGAACTATTAGTATATTTCCGTGGAAGTATAAACCGGAAAATTTGGAATAAGTTAACCAAGAGTTGAGTTCCGAAGGATAGGACGACAACGTGATTCGAAGTCAAGTACGAAGACATCCCATGACGAGAAAGGATAGTTCGAATAGAAGAAATGGATACAAGTGTGCATGAGTGTTGTGTTGGTGAATTCAACATAGTAAAGCGAAGTTAAGTGTGTTACAGTGCAACATAACGAAGAAGTTAACTAGCGTCTTCGAACTGTAAGTAGTGAACTATTATTTACTAGTATTTTGGATGGGCCTCATAGAGAGATATTAATGAAGATAGAAGCGAAGAGTGATTCGTACAATGAACTCATTAATTAATGTGAGAGCTAACTATTGATTCACATAAGGTGATATAAAAGCTATTTGAAGTGAAATAAGTATTAGTAATTCACATACGAGTGAAAAGTACATATGTTAGGTCTAGTAACTATTATTAAAGGCAGTGTAACTGTGATTTGTATTTCGTACAAGTGATTGGGATAGTTTATTAATTACGAAGTAATTAAGTGTGATAGAATAGCTAGTGAAATATTTAATAGTGTGATTTAAATATTGTGAGCTATAGTGGAATTATTCTATTGAGAGAATAATTAAGTAACTGAAAGCAGAATTGAAATAAATTAATCTGTAGTGTATTTAATAGTGCAAAAGTGAGGCAGATCAATTTGTGAGTGAATCTGACTAAAGGAAGATAACTGTGATATTGAAATGATTGACTTTGGAGATATTTACTAACTCCTTTAATATTTCAATGTAAATAAAGATTCAGAAATTTTAAAAGATACCTAATTAAAATACAAGTATTTTAATTCGCCTAACTCGTTTGTGTTCTTTGCTCATTCTCTCTGTTATTCAGTAGGGTTTCTGCTATTCATCTATTCATATATTCAAACGAATATCATTATTATTATTATATTATTATTTTTATTCAACCCCATTAGGAATAAGCTATAGTGTAATAGTGAAGTGATAACAAATAATTAACAGTGAAATATTATATTAGTGTGAAAGTGAATTATTGTGTTACCCGTGGATATCTTTCTATATGAAGATTAGAGAACTCAATAACTTTAAACCAGTGCTATCAAAGTGCTAATCTTTTCAGCAAATTGTGTAATAATAGATATCACCTTTGTAAATAGTTTTTTTGGAAAAATTTTAAAATACCCCAAATAAACGCATATAAATTTACAGCCATTTTATTCATTTCATTGCTTGCCACTCTGCATATAAGTAGGGTTCTGCGTATATCCCAGCACTTTCTGCTAAAAAAAATCTAACTTTGATTTTTGTTCAAAAGCAAATAACAGTTTCGGTTCTAAATTTCAGCCATTAGAGATATGGTAAAAAAGTATAGGACACAAAATGTAGCTTAAAATGTGCTGAAAATAATGTTTTTTACCGCAGCTTTCTATCATTTTTCTTAGCTGAGTTATCAAATTTACCACAACTGTCTGTAAAGGCCAAAAATGGATGGATTGACCCTTAATTTTAGTTTTTATAAGCCACACAGTCTTTCAACCTTCCTCCCTCCGACGTATTGGCAGATATTTTTTTTTCTTTTCCTAAATTTACCATTTTAATAATTAAACGAAATTATCAAAAAAATTAAAGAATTGAACTAAATTAAAAAAAAAAGAAGAGGATTATTCAAAAGAAAGCTGTATAGAACAAAATTGTAATTCGTAATTTAAGAAACTCTAAAAATTACATTTTCCAATATCTTATCAAAATAATCAGAAAAATACTTACCTAATGCTGCATTGCATATTAAGTGAAGAGGAAAAAAAATCGGGATTTTTTTTCAGAAATTTTTATTTGAAGGAAATTATTCTCCTTTGCTGGTGTTTCAATATCAGTTTGTTGTTTTATTTTCAGAAAATTAATGTTTTAAAGAAAAGTTAAAGTTGTTGTGTTTTATTTGTTCTCGTGACTTTTTTTGTCTTTAATATCCATTTGAAGTTGGAAGAGTTCTTTTAATCTTTCTTGAGAAAAACGAATCTTGAGCCAGCGTGACATATATGTTTATGTTGGTTGTTCAAATTGTTTCTATTGAGGATCTATGAAGAAATACTCAGTACTACAAAGAAATTTACAATCCATATTTTTAAAAGACAGCATTGGGTTTTTCTGCCTGCTACTTCACCCAAACCATAAGATACAGAAATACAAATAAGGTGTCAAATGTTAAGTATACTATTGAGGATACCTACATTTCATTTTTCATTCGCGTGAGTCAACAATAAGTCATGTGAGGAAAGACCAAAAGCTAAACCATTAATTTTTGTTGGGCTTCCCTGCCACACTCTCTCATCCTACACACATACACACACACACACGACGGGCACGTGACCTTGGATTCCGAGATTATTTTCTGTCAGGAAACGGGGTACAGGGAAGCCACTAAATTGTGCAGGTTGTTTGATATATAAACAATGCTCAGAAAATTTAGAGGATAATGCAAAATGAATATAATATACCCAAAAAACAGAGGCATTTGAGTTTATTTATTAAAGAACATCATCAGAGAAGCAAATGACACGAAAATGGAAGTTGTCTGAATATGCAAATATTACGCAAAACGTTAATTTGCGTGTTTGCCCACAACCCAGTACAAAGACGCTGGCTCTGCGGGTTAGCTCCATCTTCCTGGATCAACAACAAGTAGCAGAATCGTTGATTGTCAACTGAAAATGCCCTTGCAACGTGATTTACCCAAATCTGAAACATGGAGAGTCATAGAGCATCTTGAAGCTGGCCAAACACAGATGACAGTGGCAGCAGCGGTTTCAACCTCCAAAAGCGTGATTAGCAGACTCTGGAATCGCTTCAGAGAAACTGGCACAGTACGAAGAAGATCAGGGCAGGGCTGCCCACGTACCACCACTGCAAGAGATGATCGCTACTTGATGCTGATAGCACGAAGGAACCAGCGAGGCAGTACGACTGAACTGCGAGGACAGTTTGTCGTTGCTACAGGACTGCTGATATTATGGGAGGAAGGTTAATTGGTATATTCTTCAATGATAGTACATTGAATGATGAGAAATAGAGCAACTTCCTGAGTGAGGAATTACCATTATTGCTGAAAGAACTGACTTTAGAAAACTGACAGACCATGTGGTTTTAGCATGATTTCTGTCCACCACATTATTCGCATCGACAAGTATTAGAGCAACATTACAATGGTCGTTGGATCTCGACTTTTCTTTATGTGGGTTTAAAGAAAAGGTCTACCAAGATGTATTAACTAGCCTACAAAATATGCAGGAGTGAAATGCTTATGTAAACGTTGATCAAGAATCGCTTTTAGCTACTCATCAACAGCTTCTTCAATGTCTCCAAAACTTTATCGAGGTTGATGGTCATCATTTTGAACGTTTATTGAAGTAAGATACTCGTTAAAATTATTGTTTTTTGTTGCTAATAAAATTATTGCTTTCCATATTGAAACGCAAAATGTTCTTAACGTAATTTTCAAATTTGAAATGGTACAGTCAAAAGTCTATAGAGAAAAATGAATAACTTTTGTCTCAAGCTTTTTTTTTTTTTTGCGTAGAATCAGATGCCACTAAAAAAAATCGTTTCCATTTAAAAAAACTAATTTGAATATGAAATGAACATGAAAAAGTTCATCAAATAAAAAATTAATAGCGCTATTTTCTTTTCTTCTTTCAAACACACAAGTTTTATTTTGAACATTTTTCTAAGCAACACTTTTTAAAGATAAATGCCTCACCCTACTTATATTATTCGATTTCAAAAGAAATTTAAATTTCAAATCTACAAAAAATATAAAATTAAATATATTCATTATTTTATTTAATCATTAATCTTCTAAACAGGATTTGTTATATTTTGATCATTCAAGTTATCTCATGACAACTTAGAATTAAATCCTCTATTTGAGGAAGTTTTAAGTTTGAATTGATAACTGTCATCTTTTGCTCTTAATATTTTGTAGTATGTTTTAAGAAATTTTCTGTGTATGTATGGGAAATGGATAATTTTTCTATGTATGTGTGTGGAGTGAATAAATTTTTTATGTATGTATGTAAAATGATTAATTTTTTTTTTTTTTTTTGTATGTATGTAAAATGAATAATTTTTTTATGTGTATAAAATAAATAATTTTTATATGTATATATATGTGAGAGATTTTTATACATATAGCCAAAAAAAGCATATAATTTAAAAGATAATTTAAAAAAATAAAATAAATTTAAAAAACCTAAAAAAAATATTAAAAAAGAGAGCAATTTTCTTATAATAAAGCGCTGTTAAGTTATTTCTAAAAAAATTTTTTTAGCTTAGTTTCAAAATTCAACACCAGGTGCCGCTGATGACGTGTAGGTACATTCGAATTTTAATACTTACACAGAAACAGCTTTTTGAAATTAATTTGGTTTTTAAATTTCAGAAAGCTGTCCGGCAAATTTTATATATATATATATATATATATAAAATATATATGCTGCCGCCTAGCGGCTCGTCTCGGTAGTAATGGAGCACGAAAGGAAGTGTTGTCTTGGCGGAATATATTAATATAAAATATCTTAATATATTTATATATCAGGATATTTTTTATTATCATGAGACATAAGAAGGTGCAAAATTCCTAGATGTTTGACCGATCGGAAATGACTTCCCATCTAATAAATTTTGATTACAAGACTTGACCAGGAAACCAGACAGTGTGAGTTACCTACTAAAGATTAATATAGGGGTTAGGTTGAGGAAACGTAGAAGTTTTCATGCGACACATTATCAGTACTACTGCGCATGAACTATTGTTGCACAAGCAGAAGCATAATATCTAAGATGGCTGCAAAGGCTGTGGAGAAATTATATTATGCGCTTGAATTAATCAGAATGAACTCCATAACTGTTGTTCAAAGACATTTTCAAACAATTTTCGGAAAGCCATCCTGTACTATTTAATGAATATACTATTGCTACAAGAAATTTGAAACAATAGTTGTTTATGTAAAGGCAAAAGTCTGGGGAGACCCCGCGTGACAAAAGAAAAAGTGGCTTGTGTCCGTGCTGTTGCCCAGCGAAGTCCACGAAAATCAACAACAAGGGCGAGTTTGGAACTACAAATTCCACAATAAACTGTGGAAAATTTGTCAGTGACGAGTCATCTTTCTTCGTGAATGGCAAAGTGAATAAACAAAAAATTCGAATATGAGGGACGGAACGACCGAGAGCGTTTGTGATGCATGTGCGGGATTCTTCATAAGTGAATGTGATCTGTGCTGTATCCCGCACGAAGATTGATGGTCCCTTCTTCTTTGCAGAAAAAACAGTAACAGATGCTACATATCTCGATATGCTAATCAATTGGTTGATGCCTCAACTGCATGAGAACGGAGGTAACTTCGTATTACAACAGGACGGAGTATCGCCTCACTGGCACATGTTTGTTAAAGATTATCTGGAAACACACTTCCAAAATACTGGATAATCGTGCCACAAATGACAACCGTTCTCATCCTGTTGCCACCAAAGAGCCCCGATCTCACATCATGAAATCTTTGGGCATTTGTGAAAGACAAGGTTTTTGTTCTCCCAATTCAAATGATTTAGATGAGTTCAAACGTTGCATCATGGGAGTTATGGCTAATGTTGATGCAGATATATTGCACAACATTTGGGATGAACTAGACTATTGTTTTGATATGTGCCGTTTGCCAAAGGGAGCTCATATTGAACATTTGTGAGTCCCAAAGTAAACCTGAATAATTACTTCCTCATAACATTGTTTTTCGTTGCTAAAAATTTGAAAGAGTGTATTTCTTTTATAGTATTCCTGTATATTCCCTCAGAAACGATTGCTATTAAAAGAACAGTCGACGGATTGAAATGCTTTTTGTATTTAATTTTCTTTATGTGCGGCTGGAAGCCCTGAATCTTTAGAGTTTTAATGATATTTTAAGTTATTCGAAAGGACAACAGCAAAAATTCTAATTCAAATTTCCTAATTGGAAAGGCTTTGATTCAGTAACTATCATTAGCAGTCATTAAAAGGAAATAAAAACAAAGAAAATTTGACTTACAAAAACATTTTTTTTCCTTCGAAAGTGATTCAGCAAATCTATTTTGTTTTCTTTCTGCATTTGATTTGAATGAATCGTAAAAGCCTTTTAACTTCTTACATCTTTCCTTCTGAATTCATGACTAAATTTTAAAATTGTCGTGTGGTGGCTTTCTAGTAAATCTTCTCACAACGTTTGAAAAACCAATAAAAGAAGTGCAGTAATTTCGTCTGGAAAAATTTCGGAATGAGGAATGTCCTGAACAGTTTGATGTTTAGAACTTAGAGTAATTATTGGAGCAGTTTGAAAATCTAGCAACAAAATTGTAAATAGAAACATTAAACCAATACAGTTTCCGTTAGTGATAATTGTTTAGAAACAAAATAAAAATATAAAAGCTATTGGACAAGGAGGTGGATAACAATTTGAGCCATTAAGTGGCTAATAATGAGCCATAAAATATTATAGGGGCAATTAGAGTTCAGTAAATGACTTTTGCAAGTGGAAGGGAAATTGAATGCTATATTGATACAAACTTTATCATTATTTTTATTCTTTCTTGTTTTTGTTCAATTAAGAATCATTGTTTTTTTTCTTTCCGTTTTTTGAGAACGTAAACTTCAAAGATCCAAAGTGAATTTTTAATATTGATTGGTCCATTACATAAAAAGTAATCGTGGGTTTTTGCTAAAGTTTATGTTATTATAGTTTCTATACATCTATGTTTATCTGGCTTTCATTATCTCAACTAACTTCAGATATAGAAGAATCTTAAATTAAAAAGTGTACTTCACAAATAAACAAAATTGAATTAGAGCAATTTATTTTATCCCAGCAGTTCAAATCCTAGTATTTTTATATTTCACGAAGAAAATTATTGGTGCCTATTTCTGATTTATTTTTTAAAAGATCCTTTCTTAATATTTTTGCGGAATTATTTTTAATTCAATTCAATAATTTTCAATTCCATTCTTTATTTAGATATTGTTGTAGTTATCATTTCCATTCCTAATATAACTGTTGGTTTTATTATTATTTTTATTGATTTTTCCCTTTGTTTCAGTTACTGCAGTGCAGGGTAAGCGTTTAGGTTGTTTTATTGTGAGCATTTAATGTTTTTCTCTTTGTCATTCGAACAGTGGCTTATTGCACTTCTGAAAATATTACTGCCAATTTCTTCGTCATTGAAACTTTTCCCTCTTTTAAAAAGCAGTAAGGAATTCTCATTACTTCTCTACGACCAATTCAGTGGAATTCTAAGCTTCTTGCGCCAAAATCCAGCAATTCAAACGCTTTTATTATTACTTCTTTACTTATTTTGCAGATTTTTGAATCTAAAAATACTTAGAATAAAAACAAAGGGAAATGTATGCCATTAAGTGAACCTCCATTCTCAATATTTCAGGACAGCTGTTTTGCAATTATTACTGTCCAGTAACTGAGATGATCAGCGACGTTTTGTCTGCAGGTCTTTGCATTAAACAAGTGGTTGTCAATGATGATGTTGAAAAGCCGGATGAATCAGATTTTCAAATTCGGAATAAACATGTTCTTACTTTTCTAGTTTTAACTTTTTTGGTGAATTAAGTTATGTTAACTTCCTAGCTGATATGCATTGGTGAAGTGAATACTGCTCTGAATAAAGTTTACTTTGATTATGTAATTGGTCTTTATAAATAGCAGTTTTATTTTAAGCACTTTCGTGTTTTTATTTAAGATAATCTTTTCAGTCTTGATAGATTTAAATCCATTATAGTTAAACCATTATAGTTCAGATTTTGGATTTCACATTTAAGTGGGGGTTTTTTTATTATTATTATTTTTGAACAACAGGCAATTTTTACATTTTTTTTAAGAAATTTTTATAATTACATTTAACATGTATGATAATAAATTATTTGGTAAGAGAATTCCGCAACACATGAAAAAGTTAACATATTTATACATTAAAAATACAGATCAGACAGTTTCAAGAACACAAGGTCATACAAGCGAATACGTGAGAGTGCCATCTTATCACCTATAAATAGATCATATCAACTCTGATTGGACTTCTCTATTATGATTTTTGATTAATTATTTTTGTAATTGACTATATAAACATGTAATTTTTCCCGATTTGTATTCCGCTGATTGTATTTCGCTTTTTAACATTTTTATGTGTATTTCGAAATTTCGAAAATTATATATTTTCAGAACGAAATAGGGTTTGTGAAGTTTTTGTGAGTTGCATTGCAATGTTAAAACCAAACACTTCAATTATCAAAGATTTATAAACCTTGTTTTTGGTCTTCGTGTCTCTCAGCGATATTTCAAGTAGAAATTCTTTTTTTATTATCCTGTTTAAAATTCAACAGGACGAAGAAACTTCAAAAGAAATTGGCTGAAAAAAAACCAGGCTTCCCAGTTTGAGAAATTATAATATTATACGTAGATGATCAAAATAACTCCTCAAATATTTCTAAATATTAATCAAATTTATTAATACGAAGTATGATATGTAAAATAAAAAATGTACCGAAAGGATGTCCCTGAAATCTGAATTGTTCCCAATAAAACTCCAATTATCGGATAAAAAAAAGTTTCGTATTTTTATTGAGATTTCAGGTTTAGCTGTATTCAGATCAGTTTTAGCATTTTAACCCTAACTGCCAGGGGAATAGGCGGAAACGGACAGAAGGAGAAACAGAAGAAACAGGAGAAACATCCATGCCACTACCGGGATTCGAACCCGGGAACTGGCCACAACGGCAGACCGCCGTCTAGATCGCACGGCCACGCCAGCACGGCGTCCTTTTATACTAAAGCAACGTAAATTTACTTCAAGAAAAGTTATTATTAATCTTTTTTTAAAGTAGTTTAAAATGATTTACAAATAAAGTAATAAGGAAAATTTAAACAGTAGATTTACTACACAATTAAATCGAAAATTAAGTGATACGAAATTTAGTAATTACATAAATAATAGCCCAATGGTGTAACATAGTAATCCTAATCTTAAGACAGCTTAATGATAGCCTAAGTTTTCAAAGAATATAAGAAAAGAGAAATTGTCGTACTTTCTACAAAACAATTGGACAACTTTGGTAACTTTTCAATTTTTCTAATTTTTTTTTTTTTCAATCTGATTATCATTAACTGAAACAACCTCGGCCTAGTGAAAAAGTAAGTTTAATTCGTACTTTTTTTTCGGAAAATTTATGACTCCTTGTTGAGTATCTGGGCGATTAAAGTAAGCTTCATCTGAAATCTTAAAATCCGACACAGTAATTGAATCGTTAGTTTCAAAAACAGGGTAAGTCAAATTTCTCCATTTTCCAAAAAACAGAAAAAACTGTTTTAATGAAAAACTATTGGCTTGTAGGCTACAGTTTTTTTTTTGTATTTATTTAACCAACTCTTGAAGTGTAATGTGCAGTCTTGCCATCAAAGGAACTAATGTGGTCGTGAATCTTTTGCTGAACTTCACCAGGCATAATCTTTGCACGATTATTGTGTTTTTCTCTCTTATCGTTTAGTGTAACACCTTCCTTCAACAATGTCTGAAGCCTTTCAACACGCGATTTTGACATGTTGCCGTGCAAACTTTGATAAGTTGTTTTGCACACAACGGATTTTAGAGCGATGGCTAAAAGCAACTACACCTGAGTGAAACCTATTCCAATCTGGTGAAACGAAGAGTCATCTACACCCTGAGTAAGTGTCTTACTAATATAATAGATTTCAATCCTATTATATTGAGCCACAACTGAGGGGAATGTTTTTGTTATTGCTTTAAATTAATTTCTTGTTATCGATTCGAGAGCGTTGCGCATCAGAGACGCCAATACGTTCCAACTTGTATATGCAATTACTGATTCAACTGAGCTTCTGTAATCTCGATGGTGAACCGTTGTTGTAATTAGGTCATGTCGGACGAGAGACTCATGTTTTTGACTTTATATCGGGAAATAATTTTGTATGCTGTTAAGCCTAAATCATTTCTTTAGTTCAAGTGATGTTACAAATTGACGTTCACATTCTTCTCTCAAAGCTCTTTGAGATTTTCTCTGTCACTTCCTCATTATGAATGGGTTGTCGCAAACTTTTCCTACTTCTAGAAACATGAATCAAATTTCTCAAAAATTACAAATTTGTTTCAAGTCGAAACAGCAGTTTTTGCATCACTTGGTATTGGATTTTCTTTTCTGAAGAGAATATTTTTCTAAACTGATATTCGTATTTTTGAGGCACCACTGCGCTTCCGACGATATTTTAATGTGTTTGAATATAATAAATATATATTAAAATGCCTACACACAGAATTAAAATTAGCATTAATATTTAAAAAAAAATATTTAAAAACTGACATGACCGGTTTCTCTTGTCATTTGACAAGCCTTTTCAAATGTGACGCAAAGGGCTGGCCCGTATTTATTGATGTTGCTTTTGCACTTCAAGGCTTGTTAACTGATAAGAGAGACCGGCCGTGTCAGTTTTTTTTATATTTTTTTTTAAATATTAATAACAATTTTCATTCCTTATGCAGGCATTTAAATTCTTTTAGTATATTTTCCTATATTATAGACTTGTTCTATAGAATATTTCTAACTTTCTTAGTTTTCCAACTTTTTTATTTTTTATTTATTTTTTTTCTAATTATAGAAAGTTATATTACAGTCCCGCTAGGGATAAGAAATCCCTATTCAACGGGTTCTGGAGTTAAATAAGTAATAAATACATAATAAAATAATGTAATTAATAGTGTAGTCAAGTTTAAATTATAACATACTGTTAGTTATTGTAAATTATATAATGAATCCTTATTAAAAGTTTTAACCATATAAGACTAACAAAATTATTTTTATCATAAACAAAAGAAAAGAATATATCATGATAGTAAACATAATTTTAAATATAATACAGAGAGATTAGATTTTTTTTCCCTCTCTTTTTTTTTCTTCTTTTTCCATTTTTCCCTTATCCCTTTCTTCCCCTTCCCCTTCCTTTTTTCTTTTTTCGGCTTTACATCTTTATTAGTAGATCATAAAACAAATCAAATTACCCCAGTCATTAATAAAAAGAAACAATTGACAATAAATTTTCATTTAAATAAAAATTGGAAATATGAGATTTTAAGGCTATCAAAGTTACAAGTTTATTTACAATGTTATTATATTATTAACGGAAAGTTGTACCAGTCCTATTAGGTATACATATATATATATCTGTGTTATAGGTGCTGATTATTTTAGTTAACATTAAAAACATTTATTAAGATTAAAAATTAAGTTTAGATAGAAACACACTCTTCCATACATTGCATTAGTATTAAAATATTTATTAAAATACTAATAAGGGAGACAAATTTTCAGGAACTGTACATATTCCTTTTTTCAAGTCAATAATATAGGTATAACAGAATTAAGAATAAGCTTGGCAGCATTGGTTTAAAAACATGAACTATTAATAAAATTCGGAATCCAGTTTTCCGATAGGCATGCTTTTAAAAAATTGTGATGTTCTTCCCAACGTGCCAGCTTGTGAATAATCCTTTGATGTTTGATAATTTGTCTATATGTATATAAACCAAATTCTTCCACAATCTTCTTTCTTTCCATATCAAAAATATTAGATAGAAACACACTCTTCCATACTTTAAATTAAGTTTAAATTTACCATTGATCACATCTGATATTAAGTTAGCCTTAATATTTTTAATTTTTACAGAATTGTATCTATCCCAATTCAATTGACTGAAGTGATGATACATAACATTACCATGTTATCTTTTACCAAAATTATTATTGAGATTAATTCTTTCAAAAATTCTTAACCAATTTTGTCTTGTATTAAAACTAGACACATAATTTTCTTTCTTGTTTAACAAAAACGAAATTCAGAATTTTTGTATTATAAATAAATATTTCTTTAATATTTGAAATTTTATATTTTTCTATAATATAATGTTTTTCCAAATTGGATTTATCTTTAAAATGTAAATATACATAATTAATGTTGTTTAATTGTTTGTTATTGATAGGAATCCAACAATTCAATCCAAAATTAAGAATCGAGTCCACAAGGGATTTATATAAAATTAACTTTTGTTTAAAAGGAACCATTCCTTTAATGTGATAACAAAAATATATCAATGAATTAAGTTTGTTAATTATGAAATTATAATGGATATCCCAATGAAACTTATTGTCTAAATAAATACCCAAATATCTTTGACTCTCTACATTATCAATCCTATCACAATTTCATATAACTAGTATTAATATTGGAATTCAGATTAGAGCAGTGTTTTTTATGTAAGAAGAAACATAGTTCCATATTAATTTTTTTTATTTTTATTTCTAATTACCATTGTTTAGTCTTTTTGCAGTTAATATTCATTTTATTATTAAAAGACCATTTCATAACATTATTTAAATCATTTTGCAAAAAATAATAAGCATTATTTTGATTTCTATTCATTTGACATAAGTAAAACATCATCAGCATAAACAAATATTTTTGAAAATATGTATATTAAAAAGTAAGGGGCCTAAATTAGAGCCTGGGGAATACCCTCTTAACATTAAATAATTTACTTAAATGTTCATTTATTTTAATTTTGAATTTTATGTTTTTTTAAATAGTTTTCTAATAAATTATAAACATTTTCTCTAATACCCATGCAATGAAGTTTTTTAAGAAGTATATTGTGTTTTATACTGTCAAATACTGGCTTTTCTAAAGTCAATAAAAGCAATATACACCATATTAACCTCATTTAGGTTATTATTGATATTTTCTTTTAAGTTTTTTAATAATTTTACCGCACTGCTATTGTTTTGGTAAGCGTATTGAATAACACTAAGTAAGTTCAACTGTACTTCCACAGTCTGTTGCTAAAGAATTATAAGATTTATTAAGTTTTCGTAGAATTTCCTTTGGGATCTCGAAACAAACATTAGCTTGTTTTTTTTGCTTTGTTTACGCACAGTAGAAGATAAAGATAGTGATGATGATCTACTCTTATCTGAAATTCCTACATTGGAAGACATCCTTACTTGGAAGAGATTATCAATTCTTAGATTTGGCATTTCGGTTTCAAAAACGTTTTAAAAAAAGGATGATGTCCTAATGGTAACCAGAAAAGCATTGTAGAAGATTTT
>JAFIDM010000003.1:18659277-18695611 GCA_023159025.1 Thereuonema tuberculata | reverse complement strand
AGATACAGTAAAACCTCGTTAAGTCGTCACCCGGATAAGTCGTCACTCCGCTTAAGTCGTCGTTTTTCTTTGGTCCCGACAAGGTCTCATAGACAATAATGTAAAATAACCCCCTTTTACTCGTCACCAAATTTAATTCTACTCCGGATAACTAAAAATGGCGAAAAGCATCTCTATTCTCAATATTCTATCTTTTCAACCCCGCCCCTTCACTCTAAGGAAGCCTAGCCTTTATGGGGAATTTTCACGTGGGAAATTCACTTGGGAAATTACACACTTCTCTCTGCGACTCTTGTTCTTAACCGCTATTGAGTGTGATTTCATTTCATAGCGAGTAAGCTCCGCTATAACGGCTATTTTTGATCTTGCAATTTCGTGGTTCGATTACATTTGTAACGTGTTAGGGAAACGAAAACTTACCTCGTTATGTTTTAAAGAAAAAAAAAAAGACTTAATTGCACTTTTTGAAAAATCAAATGTTTCGAAAACAGCTTTTGCCAAAGAACATCGTATTCCCAGGACCACATTAAAAACGATATTCTTTCATCGAAACAAGTAATTGAAGAAGCTGACTGCAAAGACAAAAGAAAGAGAATGAGGAAATCGAAGAGAATGAGGAAATCGAGGTGGTTTTAGTTCGATGGCTAAAACATGTCAGATCGCAAAATGTGCCGATTTCTGCCGTGATTCTCAAAGAAAAAGCCATGGAAATTGCTAAGGAGTTGAACATTGAAGATTTTGGCGGCAGCAATGGTTGGCTGGAACGTTTCAAAGACAGACATTGCCTTTCTTTTAAAACGATTAAAATGTGGTAACTATAAAAAAGTGTTTTGTTTTTTTTTTTACTTTCCACTCATTTGCATGTATTGATTTCTGAAAATCTTGTTTTTCTCACCGAATCCTACATCAATTCATGAAAATACTGTATTTCAGTGTTTTTTTGTTTTGTTTTGTTTTTTTCAAAAATTCCCACTCCGCCTAAGTCGTCACTCCGCTTAAGTCGTCAAAAATGTTTGGTCCCTTGAGTGACGACTTAACGAGGTTTTACTGTATAATGATAATCAAACAATATAATACAATCTGAAGACTTATATGTTAACAGCTTCTTTACTCTTATTCATTTGTTTGATGTACTAGTATGATGAGCTAGGAAGATTATCATTTATGGTTTTAACTAATATAGAAATAAATGTTAGAATAATTATTTATATTTTTTCTATTATAGCATTTCTTGTAAAAATATCTTTATATTTTGTTCATTTATGGCATAAATATATGAAAAATAAGTTCAGTTCCAAAGATTTAATTTATACCATTGGTGAATTATTTGTAGAAGTTCGAGAATGAGGATCTTATTTTCTTCCATTGGATTAGTTTTCCAAGTCTATTTCTGGTTCCTTTCAAAGCTGATGAGTTCATTTCATTTGCTGTAACCTTTGGAGGGAATTTCGGCGGTCTTCTGCATCGTTCGATAGAATTCATTCGATTCAGTTCTTCCAAACACTAAATTATTTCAACTAATCTGCAAGAAATCAATATACGGTTGAATAGATAGGAAGATAGGAATTTCCCATATTTCTCTGATCATCGGAGTTGCTTGAGATTATGTTGTCAGTACAAGGCTTGACCACGTCTTTATTAAGTAACTTTCAATTCTTAACTCTGTAATTAAACTATTGTTTGGGGAATATACATTTTTTTGCCGCTCACAAAGCGTAAAAATCGTCTTTGGTTGACATGTTTAAGTCTCCAGCTTTCATACGAAACAATTCCCTTTTCCCAAGACTGATATTAATAAATTTTCATTAATATCAGTCTTGGGAAAGTGGAATTGTGGATCAATATATGTAATGATATCAGAGAAGTTTAACGACAAACTCCAAATTCTACACTTTTGATGAAAATAATAAAAAAAAAAAAAACTGAAAATAAATTCAGTTTTTCAATAAACGTTTGGGAATAATTTATGATAATTTATGACCTCGTTTACACGTTTTTATCTAAAGACTATGTAATAAAAAAAATCGACATTAATCCTATAGTTTGTAGTTTTCCTTATTGTGTCTGATAAACAGAATTTCAGTCTGAATCTTATTCAGAACTATTAAAGAATTTGAAATTGTCTACTCCTAAGAGTATCCTAAAAAATAAATCGTGTGATTCTCAGTTCCCTGTTGATTAATTTTCCTCCCATCCCGTGTTTGCTTCTCGAAACAAAGCATTTGTTATAATTATTTTTAACGCAATGTGATTGTTGATATGTTTTCAAGCATCTATCTAGTTCTAGCACTTTCTATTTGATTTTCTTTATCTATCTAAACCTACAGTTAAAGTTTCGGCTTTTTGGATTAATAGCTTATTAGTTATCTTGAGTTAGTTTGATATGTGTTCATCGACTTAATCTCTTGTTCTAACCTTTTACAAGCAAATTGCTACAAGTGCTAGACCGAATCTTTAATTCCCCTTGGTAGTTATAATTACAGAAAAAGGAACAAGAGAGCTGGAAGATTGATAAACTATCCCCACTTATTGGGTACATCTAAGGTTGAAAATTCAATGTGATCACTATCATCCAAAACAATCAACTCTGTTATTTGTACTTGGGGTTTGGGATTACCGCAATGCAGGTACGTTACCGTGAAAAAAAGAATATTGAAATGAATTTGATTATCTTCAGAAAAAGAATTTTAAATAAAAGCATTTGAAAAATAGCATCGAATTATAATTGGGTTTAGTTTTAAACAAACTAAATAAAGACGAAATTTAAAAAAAGTATTAAAAAAAAGAAATTCACATCGATCTGCCTTTTTTTTTAATGCGCTTAAAATTGATAGATATTACATTTCAGGCCTGTGACTATATTTCTTATTTCAGATCAGATCTTATTTCAGTTGCTTTGAAAACCCCAAAGGTTAATTTGCTATCAAATGGGATTTTCTGAAAATTGAATCGCTCATGTGTCTTGACTTCATAGAAGCTTTTTTTTTAAAAAAGAAATCATTACCACAAGAAAGTTTACAGTTTGTTTCTTTTTTTCTTAAGACTCCTTATGACTTAAACTCGTCAAATTGATTAAAATGCATGTGATTCTAGGTTTTTATGATATTCGATAAATTTCAGAAACTTTGAAAAGTAGATAGAAACCATTAAAATGCTTTTTTCCTACGGTATGAAAAAAAATCAATCAAACCAATTTTGAAATAGATTAAATTTCCTTATAGTGATTCATACAACTTAGTAGTTTCTTGAAATTTGGAATAAGAAATATTATCACAATAAATTAATTCATAATAATAAATATCAATCGAAAATATCATTTTGTTAATTTCAATGATTAAAAGATTAAAAGTAATTCTTTTCTTAACTTGTCTGAACATTTCCAGATTAGGTCTCAAAGGGCCTGTTCCTGACTCTGAAGATGTGGTTGATCAGAAGATTAAATTAATCAATCTGATTTTCTTACATCGATTGATCTAGCTCAAAAAAGTAAATCTTATTTTTGCAAATTTTAATATAAACATAGTGACGAAGTAAAAGATCGACATTATTTAAGAAGAAAATGTGGACTTACGAAATCTAAAATGAATTTCAAGTGTCAATCTTATGTATTTTTAATCATTGTTTTGTCTAATTTTGGCAGTCATAACTTCCTATTTGATTTTTACATTATTCCTTACTTTTCATTTCATCTTATAACTTTAGTGATCTCGTAAAGCTGAAATTCTTTATCTTCTGCTATTGAGCACATGTAAGTCATAACATTAGAAAAAGAAGAAGTTTGTTGAATTTTCAGACCAAATTCTCTAGACGATATGTTGCAGTAACATGATGTGCTTTTCCAGATGATTGTAACTTGCTGGTAAACACTAAGAATTACGAATATAAGTATTTAGATAAAATGGAAGTTTTTCTTTTCGTCTTGATTATTGCATCATTTCCGTGTAATGACTAGTTTAATTATTTATTGTAATGTGTCTCACTTATTTACGATAAATCATTTCATTTGGACAAAAACAGTACATATTAAAAGTTTAAAGAAATCAATATTCATTTTAATCTAGACAATGTTCAAAACAAATGTTAATGGAATTTAATATATAATTTCTTTCGTATAATTTTAGACATTAATAAATTACATATAAATAATTAATACTGCTTAAAGGTTACGATAACATTCGGTTCTTCTACTAATAAACCTCTTTTAATTTTTTAACATTGAGTTACGATAAAAGTCATTACAAAGTACTTTAACAAGTAAATTCCAAGCAACGAACATTAAAAAAGAAAAGGTTTTGCACTGATTTGGATTCTGTCAGAAATTTACCTGAGGACCCCAGAGAGATAAGATTGTCATAGGGAAGATGGTTTTCGCTGCTTGTCGCAGGTGATGTGAAGTAGAAACCGCAAATTTGTTAGGAAACTCAAGCTGTCAAGACAAGACCAAGACTTGCAATCGTTAACATACAGAGCTGTTATGTTCTCTGTTAATTAAATATTTTTTAATACTAAGTGGTGGAAATCTTCTCAAATTTATCACAGTTTAGTTGACACATACTAATTTCTGTCATTTGCGAATTGTAGATTATTCTAAAGTGATAATTTGCTGAAACTCAAAGCGGTCATGCGTTATTCATAAATATATCTTTTCATTTAGAAGACAATTAGATACTGTTAAAGAAGTTTGTCGAAAATTTTATTGAAGTTAATCTTCCAACAAAAAACTAATAAAATATATTTTATTACAGCACTCTGGTAAAATTTACTTAATAACTTATTAATCACATATTATTACTTATTATTCCCAGTGGACCAAGTTTACTTGGATCCAGGATGTTTTTGTTTCCAATATCCAATACTTTCGCCATCGGCGATTTTTACAATTAGGCCTTGATGTGAGATTTCTCTTATGTTGAAAGGTTAGATCCTGGACAATCTTCATTTACTTATGTTTTTCATTACGGAAATTCGTCCTTTTTCATTTTGTTTCCTCATCCTAGTTTTTTTAACAAACACTTCTCGAAGATATAGCTGTTGTACTTTAAGAAGCCGACCTTTTTTCTCTTGCTTCCATCTCGATATCCACTTTGAGTTCAGCTTCTAATCCATAAATGCATCTCATACTCTTGTAATTTTAATTATTTCAAACAATCGATCATATCTCATCATTTTAAGTGTTGAATGTCAATAGTTATCTTTAATACATATTACCAATTAAAATTTTTATTATTACCAATTTCAATATAAAAGCTTATTATTTACATCACTTAAATTCGTTGGTTGTTATGTCATTTTAAAAGGTTAATTCCTTAGTATCTTATTTTCTTTCTTAGAAATTAGAGGATTTTAACTTTAAAGCACAACAAAATAAATGTGAAACACACAATATTAGTTAAAAATTGTTTAAAAAAAATCATTCTAAAGATACATTATAGTCAGGTGCGGAGAGCTTTCGAAGCCATTGTAGCTTCCTTATCAATAGAAGGAAGAAGAATTTCGAAGAAAAATTTATTCCGAATTATGGAAACTGATTTTATTCATTCGTAATCTGATGTTTTATAATTCTGTACATTATTTTCGCTGTAAGTAATTTTGATACTTTTTTCTTCACAGTCATTTGGTAACTTCCTCAATTTGCCGCCAAGGATGCTACAATTCTTGTCATTCTATTCTTAAAATTACTCTAATTAACATTATATAGCTATAGAAAATGAAGGTCATGTATATGGAAACATCTAATTTCAAATGTATAGTTAACAAGATTGATTCCATTTCACAATGTATTTAAAACTATTACTATAAACACCTGAAATAATACGATAGTAGATTCAAATTGAAGCATGAGTTTGATTTTTTTTTTCTATACAACACATCGTGAACTTTCGTGAGGAGGCGTTTCATGGGCAGATGCATTGTTCTGTTTCATTTCCACTATAAAAGCGGTAAAAAAATAGATCAAATTTGAGACTTTTGTGTTCTTTATTTTTTCTCTCCTACAACACCAATTTACATAGCAAAAAGTATATTTATAAGTTAGGCTCAAAGAACAAAAACGGTCCATGAGCGAAAGAAAACGACCTGTGGCTTTAGAGAAACAGCCACAACAAGAAATTTCGCTTCATATCTGTTTTTAAAGATCTACAGCGCATTCTGGCATTTAATAATATCAAGATGCGAAATTCGTGTCTTGGCTGTTACGGAAAATACCCACAACGCGTTCGGGCATTATGAAAATACCTCTTTACCTTTTACAGGCACGACGAGATGTGAGACAAAGTTTCAAAAGGTTCCTGTAGTTTCCCATCAGTTAGCGTTTGATCTAGATAGAAGTTGATAGTTTTCACCAGCCATGTCTGTTAACACTCCGTCGGGCGCAATATGGTTCGGAACACGGTCGGGCGCATTGAGCCTTGGTGGCACTGCTTGATTTACTATTCTTTTAAACATATATAAACTTTCCTTCTTACCAAAAACAATTATTAACTCTTAATATTAAACCAACACGTTATAAAACGGCTGATGCCGCTATCGATAGAATTTCGAATAGTTAATGGAAATTGGAAATTGAAAAAACTCCGTCGGACGCAACTAATCTGCTGTAGGCACATTTCGTTTGCCCCGGCCCCTCTAAACGTCGTCCCAACTTCTCCATCCTAGGGGCTTCCTCTTTTTTTGTCCCACTAACAATGGTAAGGTCAGTTAGCGATTTACGGTTTTCCTCTATTTACGGTTGAAAACGTAATCAGGCACAATGAGCCTATGAGATCGTTTCTTCTGTCAACCGGAAATGAAGAACGAAAATCACAAACTGACCTTGCCATTGTTATTAGCACTGGAAAAGCGGAATCTATTAGGATGGAGACCTCGCGAAAAAATTTAGCGGGGGAGAGGAAAACAAAAGAGTTCGAGTTGTGCCTAGCAGATTGGTTGCGCCCGATGTGTGATTGTTAATAGTGTGAAGAAGATTTTTAATGAACAATTGAATCCGTTGAATGATGAAATCAGTGATATTAGCTTCTTTCCGGATAACATTTATCGGTTATGATAACATTGTACGGGAAGTGAAGGAAGCTCAGATATTGCGAAAGAATAACCAGTCACTGATTTTGAAACGTTAGCGTCTTCTTAAAAGATACGATCTCATGAAGATCGGTGAAATTTATTGAAGATGGCAAAAATGATGATTCAGACATTCGTTATTACTGTAAGACGGAGGAGCTGTTTGATGTTTTGGAAACAGCATATGTCAACACAGGGCTCAAAATGACAAGAGGAACACTATTTTCTTTGTGCAAAAACATTCTCTCTCTCTCTCTATCTATCTATCTATCTATCTATCTATCTATCTATCTATCTATTGATATCTACCTAAATTCCTTACTTGAATTATTATTATACATTACAGATCTATGAGACTTTATAATTGGCTTTGTCTGAACACGGACAACCACCGTATTAGCTGTAAAAATTGTTCAGAGCAAAAATCCGGACTTCATTGTTAGCGATACAACATAGGACTAGTGCGTCATGCTGTGTCAAGCCATCTCCTAAGATTCTTGGATTTGGCTGATAGTGATCATGGGAACACTGATAGCACAAAGTTACATTCAGAAGATTTTGCTGTCTCATGTGCTTCCCTTCACGGAGAGGCTACGACGGTCTAATTTCCAACAAGATAATGCTGCCTACATACATCACGGGTTTCCCTGGACTGCTTTCGTGTTGTCAACACCGTTCCATGGCTTGCCATGTCTTCAGACTTATCGCCTATTGAACATGTGTGAAGAATGAATTAGATTACACGCACGAATTGGTTTAAAAAAACGACATATAATTAAAATTTAAAATCACAAACGGCTGATAACTTTTGCAACCGTTCACAGTGCCTTGTCAATCAAAAGGTGTGGACAGCTGGGAAGGGCAGCTTCGGCAGTTGACGAATCCGAGTGATCTCCAGATCGGAGAGGCACTTGCAACAGCTACCGGAGGATTATTCGCAGCATAGCATTAGACGTCTTCATGACTTTATGATGACTAGGGCAGTATGACGCAGTAATAAAGGGACTGCTTATTTATAGTGTTTTGCCCGAAAAAATGGTCCATTTTATCTAATATTTTAATCAGTTATTTGCATCATTATTTTCATTGCCTTTGCCAAGTGTCATTCCATTTCGACTGCTGCTTCACGAATTTATTCCTAATATTTTGTAGAATAAATCTATCTGTTGGGTTTCAATATTTCTTGCTTATTAACTTAAATTTATCATTTGAAAGATTTATGTAAAAATCTTCACATTGTTGCTGACTTTTTTTTTTTTTTATTTACATATCAAAAGGCATACCTTGTGTTCCACAAGTATTCCACAAGGCTTCCAGAAGTAAGTTGAAGAGAACATAGAAATGTAAAAATTAACAAAAAGAAAAATAATCGTTAATTACTACAACAATGAGAAAATGGAAAAAAGAAAAGGAAATCACATTTGACTACAACAAGAGCAATATCAAAAACATTAACTTAACAAATATATACAAATATATACAATTATACACAAAAGACAAAAAAAAAATAAATAAACCACACATTCTGAAATAAAATTTTTAACAAGAAAAAGAAGCATAAAACCGCACATAATTAAAGGTTCACTGAGCTATTTTTGGATCCAAAAATAGCTCAGTGAACCTTTAATTATGTGCGGTTTTATGCTTCTTTTTCTTGTTATATGTCCTTCCCGCAAGTTAAATTTGACTACTAAAATTTTTAAGTTCAATAAAAACTTTTTTGCTTTTGACCAGTTTTGATAGAATTGGAGGCCAATTTATCGATTGAGATCTTAGTTTGTTTTGCAAAGACAATCTCTGCTGGGACAAAACAGGACAGTGCAGCAGCAAATGTTCTGGATTATGCTCTTTATAACCACACAAGCATGACCCACATGAGGCAAGGCCAAAACGAAACAGATAGCCCTGAAAATTTCCATGACCAGTGTGAAACTAAGTCACCTTAAAATTAGAGAGAAAATGTTTATTTTGTAGCCTAAGAAGAATAGTGAGGAAAAATTTCTTAGTCCACTGAGCCTTTCCAGAATTCAGGTACTCAGCATTCCAACTTATAATGGTTTTATGGCTCTGAAGGAGCTTCCAATGGGAAGCAGGTGGGGTCAAATCCAGAAAAATATCACGTTGCGTAGCCTGTTTGGCCAACAAATCGGCCTTGGAGTCAAAATTCCTGATGATTCTAGAACCATAAAGAAACCTTTCATGACAGAATCCAATTAATAATCGATACCTGATTTGCTATCTTTTATAACCTGTAATGCATTTCGATTCAATAATAACTCCATCATTCTTCGATAGGTAGAATCCTCTTTAGTACCACTTATATTTAAAGATTATCAGAGTTAAAAGCTCTCTTCTTTCCCTCAAATCCTACATTGCAGACACTGAACCAATAATAATTAACTAAAATATAATCACGGATTTAAAGCCGAAGAAACAAATTGATGTTCTTGACCATTACTTGTTGATATTTTTTTTCTGTTGATATTTTGGTACATTTTTCATTTTTGCTTGTTGATTATTTGTATTTATTTTCAGCAATTTCATTTACTTTGTCAGTTCAGTTTTGTGTTCCTCTTCGAGAGTAAAATTAGTTGGTTTAGTTCTTTTTACTGAGTTTTCCTTTCAGACAATAGGATTCTTCCTGATTTCAGTTCTTAGAAGTTTCACAGGAGCCACCGCAATTACATAAATCAAGGAAGATTTATTTTAAATTCTTCTTCAATTCTGGCTTGGATTTGAGACACCCATTTATTCACTTTACTGATGCGAAAAATACTAACCATACGATAAAAATTTATTCGTGATTTCGTTTCTTCTTCATTTTTTCAGTGTTGTTAAACTCATTGGTGTGTTTTCTTACGGATGTAAAATACACAACAGACACAAGGCGTCTTCCGGAATTCAAGTCCTACAATAAAAGGTTTCACTGTCAGATTAAAGCTACCCGAACACCATTCGATTTTGCACCAACTTAGTTGGTCCGATTTTGTCAGCCACGAACACCAGCCAACTCGCAAATGAAGTCGGCCGCGTATCCCATAATTCTATGCGTTTCTCCCAACAGCTGTTGAAAATCCGAAAAAATCGAGGTTTTGAAACCTCTCTGATAAGTTCTGCCGCATACAATTACTGCATTTCAGTATAAACTTTATGTATGCATGAAAGAAACTCGCAATACTCTGATATTCATTGTGTACACACTCGCCGTCGATTCGAATCGGTGATAATCGTTGTAAACACCATTTCTTTCCATGAGCGTGACGTCATGACTGACGTGTTCCAACTCTGTCCTGTGATTGGTAATTCCAACCAACTTTCCCTAGTTGGTCCTGCACAACCGACTCGAGTCGGTTTAGTTGGCCAACTAAATCGGTGCAAAGTCGCTGAAAAACGTGCTCAAAAGTCCGCTCTAGCAACTCGAAGACTGGAAGTTGGCCAACTAAGTTGGTCGAAAATCGGATGGTGTTCGCGGGGCTTAAGACTAAGACAGTTTATATTCATTCTTCAGATTCCAAGAATGATGTGAGTGCCTCGCCGTGGGTGTCTGAAATCTCTGAAATACAAGTACAAGAACAGTGAACTTCGACTCGTAAAACAGTAAGCCACTCATAAGTGGAATCCATTCTTTTAAATATGGTAAAATGTTTCTTTATGTTAACAGAATATCAACAATTTATGAGGTTAAAGTTGTTACATGATAAATTTAATACAACTCCAGTTATTAAGAGTTTTCAGAAAATGTTTATTGGTATAGAATAATATAATTTATAAGAAATGACATCTGATATTAGAAATTACAGTCACTGTACTGATTTACATGAAGACTGATATATTAATAGAATTTAAAACTAAATTCTTTTTTAATTGAATGTAATTCCAATAAAAACTCCAAGAATATTGGCAAGCGAAAAAGCTCGCCATCAACATAAATGTAAGGAGTCCATTTTTATTGCTACATCCGGTAATTGCACCAATCATTGTCTTTCCATAAAAAACATATATCAATATGGCATGAGAAAAAAGCCTAAAGATCTCAAATTTTAGCATCAGTTTGCTTCCCTGCAATTCATTTAGTGTTTACAAACATTGTAAACGTGGTTATGTTGATAAACAAACCACCATGTTGCTCTACGATCGCCGCCAGGGTGATGCACACCATCATCGCCAGTGGCACGACTGTTCGCCGGGTCATTGGATTATTTAAATCGGACTATTTGCATCAAGTCGACAATTGGTTCCAACGAACTAAGCTTCCAATTTTAGTTCTGGGTGTCTTTTTCGCTATAAGAAGCCGTGATTTAGAGGTTTCATCCACCCACTGATGATGGCTCATTAGCGAGCACGAAACTAGTTTGACTTTTTTAACTTTTTTAATATTTATGTTTTAATGAGAACTTTTTAATCATCAAATTTTTTAAACTTGTATGTAGGCTTATTAAAGAAACTTTTAACAAGAATCCCACTCGTAAAATCATCATCAATTGGTTTCATTCCGTTCATTAGTTTTCGCTGCAAATGCCTCCAAACAGTGAAAGTTATTTTATGGCCACCTTGTACAATAACAAAATCTAAAATGCATTTAGAGACATTTTCTATGTTGAGTTATTTAAGACAATTAAAAAACAATTAAAATGATTTCAGTTGCTACTGATGAATTTTCTAAATAAAATTTTTAAAGTGAATATTTTACAGTATGAAATTTACAGCAATTATTTTTTTCTAAACTTTACTGTTTTGAAAATAATAATCAATATTATTCTGTAAATTTCATTATAAATAGTTTCAGTCCAGTGTTTGCCGTTCCTTCAGTTTCTTTTGGGCTACAATTGAGTATCATTTCACTACTATCTTCATATAATGTCTGTGCCCATGAGCAGATAAACAATTTTACGAACTCACTCAACACAGACTAGGGCCCGTCCGGCGGAGAAATAAAAAGTAACAGCATTCCAGACATTTATTTCAGAATTTATTAATTTAAATATAGAGTTTTTAAAAATGTTGACCTTACAAGGAATGCAAATATACACTACGCAATGCTTAAAAGCATTAGTGGCTGAAAAACTACAGAACATCTTGTTAACTTCAAATTACATAACGATTTAAGAACGTCTAGCAACGATTGTACTTTTTAAATATCTCTGCCGCGCTTCCACCTCTGTAAGTTTTTTTCCTAAAGGTGAACCACATTGCGATTTTTGAACATCCGAGTTCTTAAGGTACCCACAAATTTACGGCAGTTAGCTACATCACAACTATGAGGCTGCTGGCACGTCTTTCATCAAGCTAATTACATTAAACTAATCATAAACTACTTTAATATTTTAATATTAACACTACTTTCTGATATTTTTAAACAATACTCATATATGGAATCAATGTAATAGAAATCTCTAGTGATAATCAAACTCATTAATTTTACAATGAAAAACCAGATGCCTGATTAAAGGGTTATTTCGATAAAATAAATAATTTTCTCAACTTTAATTACACTTTATGTGTACATCCGTCTAATATACCCCTCCTTAAGAATTTTTACATCATCAAACTCATGATATTATAATAATATAAAAGCGTTATTTTGTCTGTCATAAGACTTTACGTTTTTCCAATTTTGTGACGAAACTATAAGAGATAGATTGGTTATGTACAGGAATAAAATGTAGATCTTTGTAAGACAAACAAAATGCTACAAAAATCTTTCGAAAAAAGTTTTTGGTTTCCAAGATGGCGCCTTTTAAAGGGTCAAATTTTGACTTTTTCTCAATTTAAATGAAAAGTATAAAAGATAGAAGAGAGCATTAAATTGAGAAAATGTTGGTATTTAAAAGTTCTATCGAACGATGTATCACTTATTCACAAACGCTTCAGCGTTTGCAAGATACATGCAAAAATGTGAATTTTTGGTGTGTGACACCGACCCGCAATACATCCGAGTTATTCGGAGAAGCCACAACAGGCTGGGAAGTTATATATTCTCCGAAGATCGCAACATTAATTGGCTAAATAAATAAAGTTTGTTTTTTCAATGCTATATATGCAAGGGTTCCGGAGCGAAGCGACGATACCCGGCTATTATTATTATTTATATATTATAAAAACGTTATTCTGTCTGTCATTCTGTAAGCAAAATGTTAAATTACAAATTACTAAAATGTTACTAAAATAGAGAATCTATTCATAAGAAATGAAAAGATATTAAACAACTGTCCAACTATACTGATTGGCGACGTAAATATAGATATTTTCAAAATGAATAAAAACAATGCAGTACAGAAATGCGTAAAACTTATGTGCAATAATGGTTTCAAAAATCATCTTTACGGAACCACAAGAAACAACTGTACAATTCATGGAAATACGAAAGCAAATATAGATCATATTTTCATAAATAAACATGATATCAAAACACCAGGAATAATATGTATAGAATGAATCGGATAAGAGTTGAAAATGAGAAAATAACAGATCCAAATATAATCTATAAAGAACTAATCAATGATGTTAAGAAAACAAAATTCATGAAAATCGACACATATAAAAAGAAAAGTCCTGACTCACTCACTGACTGACTCATCAACGCCCACCCCAAACCCTTGGACCTAGAAAGCTGAAATTTTGCACAGAGGTTTCCTTTATGATGTAGACAATGAATAAGGCCAGATTTTTCGCAATTCTTAGGGGATAGGGAATAATCTTGCAAACTGACGATGAAGTGAACGGCGGCAACCCCAGATGTGTGGCGCCAACGCGCAATACACCTGAGTTAAGTGGAGAAGTCCACCACGGGCTGGGAAGTCGTATATTCTCCGATCTCAATATTAATTTGCGAAATAAATAAAGTTTTTTTTTTTTTTAATGTTATAGATGCAAGGGTTACGGAGCGAAGCGACGGTACCCGGCTAGTGGTATTATAATAAAATAACCTTCTCCTTACTAATAGTTGCGTCTTTCCACTCCCTTTTCAGCTTACCATTGTTAGGAAATTTTATTATATAGAGTTTTAAGTTAAACAAAACCAATAATTTTGAAGATTATCATTATAAAAATTTTAAACTCTTTGACAGGATGATTTTTTTCTCTCATTCCTCTTCTCTTATACACTACAACCTCGTTTATCCGGCTCTCGTTGATCCTGCTCCGGATAATCCGGATCAGATTTGTAGACTTTTTTTTTTATTTAATGTTCACATAGATAATAATTTTTAACTATGATATCAAGAACGTAACTATAAGTATATTCGCTTTTTATTTTGATTAAATCTACAGTTCCTGAATAGATTGTACATTATAAATTATGGTAAGTCGAGTTTAAGAAAGCTTTACTAGAGTAATTTTGTTACAAAACAAAGTTTCTTAATCGTAATAATCGGTAAATCTGCTTATTTTAGGAGTTGTTTTGCTTATTACCCATATTATCCGGATTTTTGATTTTCCGGATTGCCTTTGGTCCCAGTTAGTCCGGATAAACGAGGTTGTAGTGTACTTCTTTTAGGCTCTTCTAAAGTAGAAAGAGGGGCAGGAACAGAATGAACATTATCCTTTAGCTAGAGAGATAGCTCACGCCGGTCCATCCGTAGATCTAGCAATTTTCTCTCTTCATTTAGCAGGAGTTTCATCTATACTTGGAGCAATTAATTTTATTACTACTATTGTTAATATACGAACTAGAGGTATACTGTTTGAACATTTACCTTTATTTGTTTGAGCAGTATTCATTACTGCTATTCTTCTTCTTTTATCACTTCCAGTATTAGTAGGAGCTATCCCTATACTCCTTATTGGTCGTAATTTTAATACAAGATTCTTTGATCCTACAGGAGGAAGAGACCCCATTCTTTACCAACATTTATTTTGATTTTTTATACATCCAGAAGTATATAGATATATATAAACCTTAGAAATAATTTATGCTGTACTAGCTATTGAACTTCAAGGATTCATTGTGTGAACTCATCATATATTTACAGTAAGTATAGACGTGGATACTCGGGCTTATTTTACAGCCGCCACAAAAGTTATTGCAGTTCCAACAGGAATTAAAATTTTCAGTTGATTGGCCGCCCTTCTTGGATCAAAATTTATATATGAAGCCCCTCTTTTATGAGCATTAGGCTTTGTATTCTTATTTACCGTTGGAGGTTTAAAAGGGCCCGACTTTCTATGCCCCGGCTCCTAAAACCGGTGAACAGTTGTGGACTTTTTTATTACTCATTTGTAGTTAAACCAATGGCCTAAAAAGGTCGTGGCAAAAGCTGTAAAAACAACGTGAGGATAAGGCTTTGAAGATAGGAAAAAATATTTCTATCAGCCGCCATTTTGAAACGGTTGATCCGATTTGGTTGAAATACAATATTTACGGCAGTTAGTTATGTCGCAACTTTCAGGTCACGCCCGACATCCAAGCCCCCCCCCCCCCTAAAAACCCGTAAACAGATGTCGACTTTTTTTGTTACTTATTTGTAGTTAAATCAATGCCTAAAAGCTCTAAAACGTTTTTTTTTTTAAATTTATAAGCTAAATTGTTTATTAAAATTAAGTTTAAGAATTTTAGATCTATTGAAATTACATTAAAAAAAGTTAATCTAAATTTACGTCAGTTGCGTCAAGAGAAGCGGGATTCGTCGCTCAACACAACATGACTCCAATTGAACATCATCTAAGTTTCCCGGATCCGACACCATTCCAGACATTGCTGCCTGTGATAGTCGTCTCAAAGGACGCTGAGAATGAAAATATAAATGAAATAGTTGCAGATGGAGAAAGAAATAGACAGTGAATTTTGTGCTAAAGCATAAATAATAAAGCGACCCATAAAAATTAAAAATAATAATAATAATAATAAAAATTAGTACAAAAACTAAGGAAAAAAAGGTAAGAATTTTTTTTTAAAAAAAAAGTCAGGGAAATAAGAAAAAAAAAAAACCGATGCAGACATTGAGAAAAAAAGATTAAAAGAAAAAGGAAAAGAAAGTATATTTACGGCTTCAAAATAAGATCCGAGACGTTCAGCATCAAGCTACAACTGACAACTGAAATGAGTTTCGAACGTTTAAGCTGATAGCGGAATTTCAATGAAGAACAGTGCCAAATATCTCCAACATAAAGGGGAGGGGGAGTTGGCTCTTGAAAATACCTCATTCCTACAATTTTTGGACCTACGAACACTAAGGGGAAAATCCGTTTGTCGATCCGACCTTCCGTTCGGGAGTTGTTAGGGGTGGATAGACACGGACGGGCGGACAGGACAAACGCAATAGCTACCGATTTTGGTCTCTAATAAAACTCTGGCAATGAATGACAGAATAAATAGTTCACAGTTAAATATCTCACAATAAGAAGGAATAAAAAAGAAGGTTTAACGTGCATAAATGTAATATGAAAAGAGTAAGAAACATCTGAAACTGCACAATGTTTCTTACTCTTTTCATATTACATTTATGCACGTTAAACCTTCTTTATTATTAAATTTTCGAATTTTCGTTGGGCCTTATGCCTTTATTAAATGCCTTTCGAGCCGAGCTCAATGCTGGCCGAGGTAATTTTGCTGTAATGGTTACAGCGTTTTTGCTTTAGTTGTTTGCTCTCGACCGGGTCCCACTTTCCTAACGGCGAGGCGGGATCATAGGTATTCGACGCATTCTGAGTTCCATTATCAAAGCTAAATCTGGCTGATGAGTCCTAAAAAGGACGAAATAGCTATCCCAGATTGCTTTTGATAATGACTCAATGCGTTAAAAGCAAACAATTCTTACGATTTTGTGCAAGAAGGAATAAAATTAAATGAGTTTTCCGCGCACTAAGATAACTGATTTCTAAATCGAAAAACCGTGGTCCGAGGACAATGTCTATTAAATATATTCATGTACCAGTATAATTATATGTTTTTCACATGATTACACCTTTCCTTGATTATTTTTATGCAGGTCAGAAACAACCTGCAACCTTAATGTCTGTCTGAACATTTTTATAACTGTGCTACCTGTATTTAAAGATAATATTCTGCAAATTTTTAAGATACTTTGTACCAAAAAAATACACGTGATTTTGGATAGGAGGGGGGGGGGTAGTTTAAAACCTCACCACGTATCACCGGGGGGGGGGTTAAAAAGTTGCTAAAAAACATCACGTGATTAATGGACGACTCCATAGTTAATTGTAAATCTACCAAATCATAATAAAAACAAAGAAAAAAAATGATTATAAGAGGATCGTAATATTCCTTGGATAATGAAATTAGAAAATATCATAAAATTGAGGAAAATTAACTTTTTGGAGTGTATTAAAAATAGAAATAGAAAAACATATATAAGCAATCTGAAATAAATCCAAACACGAGAATCTCATCACTGATCGAGTAAATCTATAATTACTTAAGTTTTTGGTGAATTTCTTAATTTCCTCTTCTTTATCTGGTAATGAGTTTCTGCCACTATTTAATGAAATCCCACCGAGTAATTAAAGACACTATTCACTAAATTCTCAGGAGAGAGAGAAAGAGAACATGGCGTGGGAGTAACAAAGAAGGGCAAAGTCACTCAACGAGATGAGGACGATATCGTTAAATTAAGTGGAAGTAGAAAGAATCAATGCCATCGTTTTCCATCAATTCACCTTTAAATGGAGACAGAGAGAAAGATTGCCTTTACACATTAGAAACAAATCACAGTTTACCTGAGAAACCAGCGATAATTGATATGAAAATGGAATCATCATTATGAACGACTTTGATATATATTAAATTTGATATGTATTTCAGTAAATTATGTCTCAGTAAGAGGAATTTTGGCTACTGACAGAAATGAAATGTACACTGAAATGCCAAAAAAACTGGGATGGGAGCTACCAAGTGCATTTTATGCCACCACCCTCTTACAGTTACTGGAATCGTCCACAAACGACCTTTATACCAAGTGGGTCCAAGAAATAACATGAGGTGTTTGAAGCGCCATAAGTTAAGCGCATCGATCTCAAACATTGGATTGTAGGTGTATGAATTACGGGGAGTGCAAGCATGATAAAAACTTTCTAGTTCACATAGTCGTCACCAGGGTACATCTATCGCTGCTGTCGTCTACGCAGTATCTTCTTATTTTCTTTGCTCGTTCGAATTCGGACTTGTGGAACAGAACTGTTGGTCACAGAAGATGTTCAATGTATCCTCCATCCTCAGAGATCATTTGCATATATCGGCTCAATTTATCACACAGACATCTTATGGATTCAAGTCATATTGCATTTTTCAATTCCTATTGCGCCGACATTCTACATTGATAGATCCTATCATTGAGATAATCCCAGAGTCAAAAGTCACAAGAACTGATTAACAGAATCCTGTGGGCCAGGCATAAGGGTAATGCTTGCTTATTACACGTTCATTAAGGATAGCTCCATCTTGCATGAAGACTATTTTGTATAGGACACTGCTGCTGCAGGAATGGAAACACTTGGTTTCTCAATAAATATGCGTAGCGAAGCTTGTATTCAGGTGGACCATATGGTACATTATAAATTTGTTAACGATAGTGGTCCTCGACCCCTTCTGATGTATCTGATACTCCTGTATTTACGTAATATCCTTGTGACATTCGAATGCAACTAACAATAAAGCTTTACCAGTAAAGCGAGATCAACAAGTGTTAACGGCGTTGCTATGTTTTTGTTGCCGACTAGTGCATAAGTCATTGTGTGCTAGCATTTTCAAGGAAAATTCCATTTGCAAAGCCTACAGCAGAGCCACATGACCCCTGGTGATGATTATGTCAAGTTTTCTAATGATCGCACTCCATATGACCCATAAGACTACATATCGACGAGATCGACGAGATCTCATTGAGATCGACGAGCCTAATATTTATCAACTTATGGCGCTTCAAACACGTCACGTTATTTCTTGGACACCTGGTATAACGGCAGATATCTCTATATAACGGCAGACGGGTGTGGTCGAAAAAAGTCCTTGATGAACGTCGAGGGGCGTCTGGCACGCATCGTAGTATCTGACCCTCTTGTTATGTGCAAAATTGCTGCAAATAACAACTAAACTCAATGCTGGAGCTAGTACTAAAATCAGCGATCGAACAGTGCAACGTTCATTGTGTTATATGAGGTTCCAGAATTGACGCACCAGCGGCGGTCTGGCATCATTGGGGCCCTTTGGCTAGAAACGAATTTGGGGCCCTTTAGGATTTACCATTTTCCTGATGAATGTAATCAGTACATAACTTACTAGGGGGGGGGGTCTGGGGATATGGAATGAATTAAGGGCTATTTTTATTACTATACAATAATATTTTTATTATTTTATTTTTATTACTATACAATAATATTATCATTATTTGCATTATTTATAAAATTTCTGTATACAGTATATTAATATACAGAAATATTTATAAATAATGCAAATAATGACATACTTTCAAGTGCATTCTATATAGCTTATTCAAAATTATCAAAAGTAATCAGATGAATAACGTAACTATTATAAAGTTTTACTATACCGTAGTCTATCAAAAAAACCACAATTACACTAAGGCAATAAGTTTTTCCTTAATTCTTCACTAGTATTAGCTACTTTATCTACGATTAGATCTTTATCTGAATTGAAAAACAAATCTCGTTCCATATTCATTAGAATTAAGTTGGACAATGTATCTTGAATCAGAATTGATCTAAGCCTGTTTTTTACAATTTTTACCTTAGAAAATACCCTTTCACATGTTACTTACGTACATAGAAGGGTAACAACAAACTTGTATGCTGTGTATAGGTTAATAAAAAACCCAGATCGAGATAATTCATAAATAATGGGGAAAGCACAGGCCAAACATTTGAAGCATTGTCTATTTTCGGTGCAGTGGACAAAATTTTCTTCTTCCGCATCTTCTTCAGAGTCAACATGATCATTTTCACTGTCTTCTTGATTATGCATATCTTCTGTTTTATTATATTCAACTTTTTTACTCTCACATCTCGTTAACTCTCATTTTTATCTGCAAACTATTTTAGCTCTATTAGTAAAAGACTTCTGTCAACTTTACGCAGTTTGGGAATGGTGCATAAAATGTCGGGGGGGAAAGTATCTATGATGTTATTTCACGAAACGTTTTAGGATCTAGCCAAGACCAATCTTTTAAAATGTCTTTGTTGGATACGAATCTTTCTTCAATACTTGTTTTGGCACAGTCCACAACGCTGAAATAGATCTGTTTGTATTTCTGACTTGGGGCTATTTCAGGTGCTTCGACTTTGGTTTTTTCTCCAGGCAATGTTTTCTTCCTTAAATTCTTAAATTTTTAAAATCCAGTTCTACTTCGACGTCAATTGAGTCCTTAAGATTGTTAACCATGGTAGCATACTTTTTCGTTCTTTCGTAAAGGAATTCAAAGTGCTTATTACATCTTTAAGAATTGATTTGCTGCAACAAAAAATCTACCAAGTTCCAGGCCGTAGCGTAGTCTAGGTTTTTATTTTGTAGGTATTTAGAGGCAATTATTAAAAAATTATGTAAAAATAATTATAATGTTAAGATATTAGTTACATTACAGCTTTGATTACAACATTTTTCCTTATCTTCTTAGTCAATACTATCGGTGCTCTCGATGCCTGATCAAGCAATTTGGGACTGGAACTAGAGCTACTAAGCCACGAACTAAGTCTACGAGAACGTTTTGCTGCATTTTCTTCTCTTCTCTTCTTTGCTTTTATTGTGACCACTTGGATATTGATGTTTTTTCATATTTTGAAACAAAATAAAACAACACCCATACGACGCGAATATCAACTTCACATACACTACAGTAGAGTATTTACTTCGCGAGGGAAACTCGGTCAAGTCAAACCAATTCGCGAGTACAACTGATTCGTGCGCCTCCTGGTGTAGGAAGACGAACTAGAGGTGCGGTGCAATTCAGATCCGACTTGAGTAAATATGAAAGCGTCCTCGCATAGATAATATTTTTTTATTATTTTTTGATATTTTTTATAGCCTCAGATTTTGTAGCCTCATAAAAAAATATTTGATATTTTTTTGTACCCTCTAATAAATAAATGAGACGGGGACAAAAATTCTGCCGATTGGTGGCGCTAAATTCGCCGTACGGAGCACTCTTTAATGCACATTTCAGCATTGGCAAAAAGAAAAAGTTAGATTGCCGATGACAATCAGAAAACATTTTAAAATAATGAAATTATAATATGCATTCTTATGGGAGTTGCGGAGAGTTGAGTATACATATGCCTGTACTTGTAAAATAGCAGACAGTTTTCGAATAAAAGTAATTATTGCATACATTTTTAAATTATCTCCATTTTGGCATCTGGCATATTAAAAAAATAACCTCTTGCCGACCAAATACTTAAGTACAGTAAATTGTACAATCGTTGCACTCGCTTTTCCCGGTTTCTGGGGTTTAAGATCGTCTGTCTGTGTTTATAAACACGTTGATCTCACATCCCTCGGTTTCATGGGTTTAAGATCGCCCGTATTAATTACTATCTACCTATATTAATTCTCTTACAAAGCTTATTCTTAAAGAGCTTCAGATAGTTATGTTGATTTTGGGGCCCTGAATGCAAAATTTAAAAAAAAAATTCTATCCTGCAGAATTATGTAAAATTCCAGTTCAGAGCCCTCTCTGAACTGCTTAGTAATGAAGGCTATGTTGGGGCCCTAACAGTGGAATTTGTATAAGGAGCGTAGCAATCCAAATGCAGAAGCCAGATTAACTTTACTTTCCAACTTATTACGCTTAGTACAGTCTGGTAGTAGGCCCATACCCACCCATTAGCTGACGAGAAAGTCAGTTAACGTGAGACGCTATAATAATAAAAATTATTAATGTGCGCTAAAATGAATAAAATATCCGTGACGCCGACGCACTGGTCAAATAGTAAAAATAGATAAAAAATTAAAATCAACAACTAGTTACGGCCCTATAATTAAGGGGGCCTTCTTCCGGTAAAATAAACCAAAGTTAAAAAAAAATGGGCTTATATAGCCTCTGGAGCTACCTTACATCTTGGGAACTAGAGATGCGCATCTGACTTGGCTGAAATCGGAAGAGTTAAAGCTAAGGGAGGTGAGGGGAAACACAGGTTGTTTGTCGCATTATTTGAAAAGAGGCGGGTAATGGGATTCCTAGTTTATTTGTTTACATTTTTTAAAGCCATATTTGGCCATGTTCTGTACCGAAAGAACCTGGTTATAGCAATAGGGTAGCTTCCCGCATCGACAGCTTATCTACTATTTCTACAGCTTACAACGTAAAATGGCTGCTACTAAAACAGCCATTTTATTCAACGGGATATGCAGGAAAATGGACTTAATCCCCGCAGCCCTACGTTTCAAAACACAGGAGAACTCTGGTGCCATACAAAGGATCCTCAGAAAGCTAAGGAAAAAAAAATTCAGCAACGAATTAACAGGCTTCATAGAAAAAAGAATGCAATCCTACATCGTGTCATGAACACTTCCAACGCTTTAAGAAAAAGGGCGAGCAATTCCAATTCTTATTTGCATATTTTAGAAACAGTAGCACGAACCTTTTATTCTAACTATAGACGTATTTCCCACACTCACGTTAAGAAGCTCACAAAACTAAGTTTCGAAAAATGGCCCTTCATTCCGCATTGTACAAACAACTTCGTAAACATTAGTGGCTATGAACTTTCCCTTGGCCAACAACGGCTTTTAAACAAGGGACTTAAATTTAACATTCCTTCCAAGCCTAAAATGCAGAATATACAAGAATGCGTAACTGAAAAAACAGCCGACGAACTGAAGGATGCTTCGCTCTCCATACCTTATCTTAAATTCCTCCCCAAAGTTCATAAGGAAAAAAACGAGAAAGGGTTATTCCCTGTCCGTCCGATAGTGAACTGTGATAACTCTGCGCTTAAAGGAATCTCCACCATTATTTACAATAAGCTCCTACTTTTAAGAAATACCTCCGCATTTGCGATAAAAGATAGCTTTTCTTTCATCCAAAAAATAAGTAAGCTCCAATTCCATGATGAATACAAATTTTTTTTGTTGGACGTCGACTCGCTATTCACGTCCATTTCAACAGAACTGGTAAATAAGGTCTTGTCACACATACAAAGCAAATTTATGGATTATTTTGCTAAACTCAATGTGGACAACGAATTGACTCCTCTCATAAATGCACTTTTTAATATGCAGTTTTTTTATTATTAATAAGGACATATACAAACAAACCACAGGACTATTCATGGGCCTCTCTCCGCTTCTGCCGTCTTATGGGAGATAACCATGAACTTATATAGAGGATGAGGCATACATGATTTATGTCCATAGGCACTTTCAAATTCCATTATACTGTCATTACATGGACGATCTTTTTATTTTATTCCCATCCATCTATTCAACATGAAATCACATCCATTATCGGCTCCGTCCACTGTAACATCAAGTTCAAAATTGAAAAAGAAAATGAAGTTCATAAGACCATTGCTTTTCTTGGATGTTCAAATAAAACGGGGGGAGGGTTCTTTTTACACATCTGTGTTTGCAAAGAAACGTCCCAGCCAATTACCTTGCATTACCAATCTTACTGTCCCAAACCGTTTAAGGTTAATAATATTAGAATGGCTGTAGATCGAGCTTTTAATTTGTCCAATAACCTCGCGGATTTTAACAAGGAGATCCAGTTTGTTAGAAATTTATTTTTTTCAAAACGGTTATCCCCCAATCGTTTTGGACAATAACATTACCAAATTCACATGTGCACTATTTAAACGATAATAATATGCAAAAGCCTACCCGTAATTTCATCCCACACTGTTCCAAGCATTAGGTGAAACGCTCAGGCCTATTAATGTAACGCTCACATCTTCCAGTCATAATACAATTGGCAAACTGAGTATTCTCAAAGGCAATAAAAATAAAAATGGCTCAGATGATAATAAGGCAGTGGTTTACGCTATCCCTTGCACTAATGAGGAGGGCAGTGTTTATACAGGCGAGACCAAGCAGAAATTGTCGGCCCGTGTATATCAATACCGGTATGCCTTAGATAACCTTAGATAACCGTGATCGCAATTATAATATAGTAACGCATTCCAAAAAGCATAAACATTACATTAATTTCGATCAAGTTTCCATTCTTTGTAAGGAAGAAAATGACTTCTTGCATAAATGCAAAGAATCTTTTCATATATTGACTAACCCCTATTGCTATAACCAGGTTCTTTCGGTATAGAACATGGCCAAATATGGCCTTAAAAAAAGTAAACAAACAAACTAGGAATACCATTACCCCCCTCTTTTCAAATAATGCGACAAACAACCTGTGTTTCCCCTCACCTCCCTTAGCTTTAACTCTTCCGATTCCAGCCAATAGTCAGATGCGCATCTCTAGTTCCCAAGATGTAAGGTAGCTCCAGAGGCTATATAAGCCCATTTTTATTTAACTTTGGTTTATTTTACCGGAAGAAGGCCCCTTAATTAAAGGGCCGTAACTAGTTGTTGTTTTTAATTTTTTATCTATTTTTACTACTTGACCAGTGCGTCGGCGTCACGGATATTTTAGTCTTGTTAATGTTAATGAGTAATTGTAAACAGTGCCCGATATAGGAACATGAATAATCAGAAATTAAAACGTAAAGAAAAATCAAGGTAAAAAATAGTGTATCCCTCGCTGTTCTCGATTGTTTGTAACTTTCGAAGTGTGAAAATACTAATTTTACTTTCACTCATCTGCCCAGTGCGCCGCCGGGGGCCCTCCCTGGGCTCCCTGGGATACGGGCCGTCGGCGATTGCCGACCTGGCTAGACCGCCCTTGGACAGCACACTTGGGTACTATTATTGATCACACAGCACAAGGCTCTGCGCTTCACCGGAGCTCGGGAACACCGCCACTGACCTCTAAATGACTGTAAACTTGTAACCTTGTTCTAAAAATCGAGGCTATAACTGTTTCGGGTAGATGGCGACTCCGGATGAGGCGAAATCCCCACCTGATACTGGATAGCGCATGGTTATGAGGGACAATATAAACCGGCGGTGGCTGTGTTACGGTATGGGATGCGTTCATATGTCTGCAGACCTGGATGACCGGTAGCCACTATGTCACCTGCAGCCGTTCATGTCCTGCATTTGTTTCAATGGGCGATGCTTCTGTCAGCAGGACAACGCAACACGTGCAAGGCTATAGTCACCTGATTATAACTGAAGGAGCATTCCTATGAGTTTGCCTTCATGTCTTTGCCCCCGCGTTCCGCCGAAATTAAACGCCATCGAACAACACTTCAACGTTCTGTCACTTCCAGGAATCCACCACCAGCGAACATAACGGAATTGTTCGATGCTCTGTGACAATGCATGGTATGCACTATCTCCGTAGTACTACAGAGCGCTCGTGGAGTCCATGCAATGTCGTGTTACTGCTGTGATCTAAGAGCGAGGAAGACCTACGCAATATTAAACAAGTATTTCAGCACTTTAGTGCAAGTAATTAAGCAAAGCACTTTTAAAAATAGCAATCAAATCATTGCAAAACTTTCTCCGTATTTACAGAGTATGAAGTAAATTTTAGACTATTATTTTTTTTTTAGATTTTCAGTCTAAGAAATTTCCTCGCTAAATATGAAAGGGCCTGCACCAAAACAACAAGGTCTCAATATGGAAGTGATTGTAATCTTAGTGGGAAGGAATATGGAACTTCCAAGAATTAAACTAAAAACAAAAAAATACACATTAAAAAATAAAACATAGAAAATTCATGTGCCAGCTTGCGCTGATCTCAATAATTTTTTCATTCCCAAATAAAAAAAGGGCCTAAAAATTCTTGGAGTTTCCATATTCCTTCCCACTACGATAATATTTCCTATGGAAACCTTGTTGTTTTGCTGCTGACTGTTCTCAGCTGATGATCGCTAAAGAACGTGAAATACATAGCTATCCTGGGATATTACCTATTGAAACACTGAGTCTGAAACCTTTTAATTAGAAATACAACTACTAGCCGAGTATTCCAATGGCCTACAGACAAGGGCCTACATTGACCCCCTGATAAACAGTTCTCTTTTAAATATAATAGTTCTTTTACAGTCGTCCTTTGTAAGGCTTTATCTATGTTTTTGTAATAGTATTACAAAAGGCACTTATTCTAATAATCAACTATTTTTTTGATATTCTTTTGGATTAAGAAAACAGTTTTGATTTGCAGTATAAAATGTTATTCTGAAGGGTTCAATAGTCAGAAAAAGTTGGGACCAACAGGAATAAGCCCATCCAGAAGCTTGTAACTTTTCTTTTATGATTTTGATAGTAACCGATTAATTAGTAATTTCTAAATTTAGTTTTATACTTTATTTATTTCTTTGCTTAAAAATCAATTTTATTTCTCATATTGTCTGTCTCCGAACTGTCGTTTCTAGTTTTGAAGACATACTTCTTAAGAATTTTTAAGAATAAATCGATAATCTACAGGAAGTTTGTAATTGTGAGTTACGTAGTATAAAAACTGATTAACTTTAGGTATTTACAAGTCAATCTTATGTGCTCTTAGAAATATGTCAGGGAATTAATCAAAAAAAGCAAAGCATTGATAGTCATCAAACTAATCTTAAAACTCTATCGTTTTAAAGAGAGAGGAATTCTATCCTTAAATTTATGTTAAATTTTAATTTTACGTCAACTTTTGTTCACAAAAACCTTGAGAAAGTTTTAAGAGATTAAAACGAAATATTGGAAAATGTCTACACTGTAGGAGTTTCAGGAATTTATTTATGTGTTTATCTGATTTAAATATTAATGTATTAGTATATTTTTTTAAGGTTTTTCTACTTCACCACAGCTACACTCTTTTGAAACTCTACGAATAATATAATTATAGACTAAAAATTTTAATAGATTTTGGTGCAGGCACTTTCATATTTAGCGAGGAAATTTCTTAGATTGAAAATCTAAAAATTAATAATCTTTTAAAATTTACTTCAAACTTTGTAAATACGGAGAAAGTTTGCAATGACTTGGATTGCTATTTTAAAAGTGCTTTGCTTAATTATTGCACCGAAGTGCTAAAAAAACTGAGGTCCTCTTCGCTCTTGGATGATGTCAGCAACACGAGCGCTCTGTAGTACTGTGCAGACAGTGCATACCATGCATTCTGCAGAGACTCCCATAATTCCGTTATGTTCGCTGGTGGTGGATTCCTGGAAGAGACCTTATTTTGCTGGTGACTATTCTCAGCTGATGATCGCTAAAAAGCGTGAAATAGCTATCCTGGGATGTCATCTAGTGAAGCACTGGGTCTCAAACCTTTTAATGTATTAATATTTACAGGCGCTTTATTTAATTGTGCATTAAAAAAAAAAAATTAATTGAGGCTAGCGGCGGCTGCCACATGAATTTTCTATATTTTATTTTTAATGTGTATTTTTTGTTTTAGTTTGGAGGTTCCATATTCCTTCCCATAAGTATTATTTCTTTACAACCATTATTCTGAGAGATTCAGCCAACTCCATCGGATATTGGGATTTCAACTTCAATCAAAGTCAAGCACCGAAGGAAATCTCAACTCTAAGTGAATCAATAATAATTTTGTCACTGATCTTAACTTTTAATTAATCATATTAATTAGTGAAAATGAAAGTGTAATGTTGAGATTACCTCTGATTGCTTCCAATTGATCTAAGACTTTAACTATTCAGAAAAAGGTATTTTACACTAACCCACAAATAAGACTTCATTCAATAAAATGAAATAATCTATAAGGATATTGATCTTAAGAAATTCCACTAATATAAAACTGAATTGTAATCTCGTTCTAAATTGTAAGTAAATACATATCAATCCAAAACTAGCTTTTAATAGTCCGATTAAAGTTTATAATAAGGTAAATGTCTACAATAAAGAATAAAACGAAATGAGGAATTTACTGTGACCATAAAAGTCTTGTATAACGCAGTACATTTGAATGCTGAATCTAAACAATTCTAAACCCTTTACCAACAAAATAAAAGTGTTAAGAATATTTAATTAAAGCTTTTTGAAGCGTTTGATTCTATCTCAGAACAGAGCTTTTAATTAAAATTTGATGAAAGTTGGTTTCCAATTCCCTTAGCAAACGCTCGCAGTTGTCTTGGATTGGTTTTAAGAGAAACTTTCATACACCTTCTAATTTATAAGTAATGAATTCTATCAACGTTATAAGTCGTGGATCAGATGGTGCTAAGGTGAGAAAAATTGGCTTCTACATTATTGGAAAGTCACATAAAAACTTGGCAACGTCTTGACAATCGAAAAACCTATCAAAAGTGATCTTTCACCCAAAAAAATTAAAAATGACGTCAAGAAGCAGAGCTTGGGGATTTACTACAGTATTATGAAGAAAAGGAGGGAAAGCTTATGAAATATCAAGAGAGAGAGTCTTTAAAAGCTTCCAAGAAATTCAATATTTACAGAACTTGTCACATTTCTTTATTGACATAAAGCTTAGGAAATTAATAAGCTTATGTCAATGAAGCTGTTAAGGATTTAGAAAATGCTTAAAAGTTTTATTAAAAAGCAAATAAGCTTTTAATAATAAGATTTTAAATAAGAAGTACTTTCATAACAATAATAATAATAATAAGAAAGCCGTAAAGAAGAAGCGGAAATTTGTCGTTCAGAATATTTCATGATTTGAAGGCGGCGAAAATTTCTCCAAAACTAAAATTTCTATGTCTTTAGCACGGATGATTCAAAGTTTCAAAAAAATGTTTGTTTGTTTTTTTTTTAAACAAATGATGATTTCCAAAGTTTGTTGATGACCAGACTATAATAATTGGTTATTTTTGAAAAAATAATTTCAGATAACACAGTGAGTTCGGATATTCAGTTTCCTTTATTGGATATTTTGGTTGATTATTTCTTCTTCACGAGCAACCCTAATTACTTGCAAATCAGGGACCAGGAAGCAAAAAGATTTCCAAAATATAGTGGCAATGATTACGGATTGAAGCATTAAAATGCTGCAATTTTACAACTAAAATATGATTACAGTGATTTTAATAAAGGAAAAAAAAACAGAAGGCAACTTCAGAAAAGAAAATCTATAATATATTTTGTAGAGTTCATTTTGCAACGAAAGCATATTTGAAGTTTGAGGCTTAGTGTCATCAAAGGGTTACACGAAGGTCAAGTTGGTGGCTGAGATCCAACTTCTGAGATTTTTTTTTTTAAGGCAATTCTCAAAACGACATCGACAACCGAAGGAGACTGCTTTTCTTAAACCAGAACCACTGATATTATTTTTCCAAGAAAAGAATCAGACCACACTTAAATCAGGGAGTAGATAAATCCCCCTACAGTCAGTGCAGCAGTTCTAACTTTGTTAATTGTTAAAATTACGGACAAAGTAGCAGAAACATTCTGCTTTTTTTTATCTGTTGGTGAAGAACGGAGATAATTTGAAGATTACGAGGGGAATTAAAGAAGTCTAAATTCAATTATTAAATAAACCCTTGATTTGTAGATAAATAGTGAAAAATTCGGTAATAATATTTTTTTCTTTTTCATACAGTGTATTAAGTTATTAATAACGGTCGAAAATGAAATCTTCTTGAAATTGATTTGAGAAAAAAAATATAAATTAATTTGGTCATTAATGTTCTTACAATTAATTCTATTCACAGAATCGTATTATTGTTTTGTTTAACATTTATAAAGGGAAGCTTTTTTAGTTAAGCTGAGACCCTGCAACAGTTGTTTCGAGCTTATTTTTTTGATAATAAAGTAAAAAAGCCAACAAAGTAAAAAAGCGCGCTACCCGAAACATGTTGTATTTTTTAAAGTGTTTAAATGTTTTTTTAATCATTATTATGTGTGTTGGCTTTTTTACTTTATTATCAATTTACTCACACACGTTAAAATTGCAATTCAATTAGCTTATTTTTTTCTTTTCTTTAATTTCTGGAGGTCACTTGGTTTACTAATAATTCAACATTTATGAGGATATGACGTCGTAAATGATTTTCCTTCTAAGCGAGATAAATGTATTTAAATACAAGTGTAACGTGCGGAGCTTACGTTTACATCACAATAAGGAACATACACGCACAAGAAAAAAATCAAATCACTGATCTGTTTTGGTTTTGGTTTTTTGGGGGTTTTTTTTCTGAGATAAATGTAGAATGGTAAAACATGAAGAACATGAAACTAACAAATATTTTCCAAATCACAAATTGTTATCAGCTCGAAAGTTGGACTCTAAAAGAATAAACATGTTTGTTGGTGTTTTAATGGCGCAAAAGCAGCAGTGGCTAAGCTGCGCCAAAAAACAAAAAAAAAAAGAAAAGAATAAACATAAAAAGGAATTATTTCCTGATTCGTTGCCTCGGTTATCAATCTGTTAGAGGTAGAAAGCTTTGCCACAAAATGTTCCCTTAGATGTTGGTAAATGAATTTCATATTGATAATGTCAATATTTTTCACTTAATTCTAGTTTCACCATTGGCTGAGTTTCTATTTATTTTTATTCTTTTACTGAAGATGTTAATTTTTATTTGGATATTGTGTTAATAATTTAAGATCTCTAATTTGACAAATTGTAAAATCTATTGAAATATTGTTTTGTTCTTGCTAGGATATTAAATTATATTAATTAAGATAATTTAATTAGTCAGAATAAAAAAGGAAAAGAAAAAATAAATGCAGTTTAAATAGCTTGAAAAGAATTTTTTTTTTCCAAGATTATTTTATTTATTATAACTCTGTCCCTCGAAGTGAATGTGGAAGTCCTAATTTAAATATGCAAATGCTGGGACGACGTAGCGATATGATACGTCAAAAAACGGAGTGACAAGTTTTTTGTGAGTCAATTGGACAGTTGGTTGAGTTTATTAGTCGAGTCAATGTTCGAACGATGCGAGAAGTTGACGATTCCATGAGTATGGAATTTTCCAGAAATGTGTGCGATAATTCTACAAACTATTCAGCTCAAAAAAGGCTCTGGATACCATGTGTGCATTCAAGTCAGTTCTGCAGTTAGAATGCAAAGTTATCCGCTTTAAAAGCCAAGTACAAAGCGTTCAAGTTATATGCAGATGGAATGCAAGGTTAGTCAACTATATAAGTTCAGAACAAAGTGTTCGTGTTGGAAAGTGCAATGAAGAGAAACGAAATCAGATGTGAAGCATTATCAACACGAGAAGATATCAAAGTTTATTTATAAAAGACGAAAGGACTTTTATTAGGAAGACCGTTGTTGTCATTGAAGAAGAAGATTGGCAAAATCTCTTTGCAACTGAACGGAACGAAACTTGGACCAAATTATTTGGAGTTAAGGTGTGTCGGAACAGTTAAGATTTGAAGAACTGTCGCAAGAATTATATTGTACCTTAGAGATTTAGTAAAAGACTATAACAGTTAAGGAAGAAGAATTTATTTATTCTAATTATTAATTCATATAAAACGAAGGACTTAATAGTAACAACCCAACCAACAGAGTCATACAAAAGAAATTAAATTACTACTAGTAATTATTTTATAAAGAACTGTTTCGAATTAAATATAAAAATATATTTAATTCATGCCCAACTTTTCCAATATTATTCAAGAATTTGAATTAAGAAGAATTCTATTGACAACTGACGTCATTGGATACGAAGCAGATGAACCTTTCCACAACGCAGTCTGGGAACTAAGAATTAGACGTGTGGAAATTGTGCGCCATATTTGAAAGTTCAAAAGTGAATTGTTCATCTATAGTCATCATTAACTGTGCATCGAGAATTGACAGTAGGAAGCCCTCCGTGTATTCGTCATCGCAGCAAATTCGCCAAGGTGAAAAGTCGAGCTGAGACGAAAAAACTAAGTAATTGAAATATTTAATTAGTTCCATTTTGGAGGGTACGACGCCGACGAAGATACGAACAAAGTGCATCGGACTTTGTTAGTGTGCTAGGAAGTACTATTGCTGAAGAATATTTATTTCACATAAGGTTGAGATTAATAGAAAAGCCTTAAATTTACTATTATGCGATATCTTTATAAAATTTATAAAGATTAAGTGCATTCGTACAAGGTGAATGAAACCATTTAGTGATCAGTAGTGAGAATTATTACACATAGGTGAATTGCCTTTTCGATTGATTTAAGTTATCATACAAGTGTAGAGAAAGTTGGCAAACATTCACAAAGGTGAAATTGAAAAAAGCCGTTTACATTCATTAATGATTTACAGTGCTTTTGATATGAACTGTGTAGTACAATAGATATATTAGCAACTATTATTATTATTATTAATAAGAAGTGTGCGTATTGTTATTTATAAATATTCAGGGAAATATTTTTTTGAGAACCAGTTTTGTGAAAGTATAGGTCGATACCCGCAAAGGATTTATTATTATTTTAATAGTGCTGAATTCCAGAACTGAAGGAGAATTAACATAGATAAGGCTATTGTACGTGTAAATATATCCATTGTGGATATCCATCACAACATAATAATTTTAAATGAAATGCAAAATAAACAACTTTATGTTTTTACACTGGCTTACCCTAATTTCCTTGTTGCTATTCTGCTTGTTACTATGCGTTCTGCACCTAATCGTAGCAGTTCTTCCTAAAACTCCCTACTTCGTGGTCTCCACAAATTGGAATGTCAAAAAAAGTTTTAGTTATAAAAATAAGCTTTTAATTGCAGTTTCACTGAATTTTTTTTTTAAAAAAAATAAGAAATGGAATAACTGTTTTTGCTTCTTATAATATAGTTATAATCATATAATTGCTTCTTCCGGTGGGTTAAAATTTCTTTTTTTTAGGTTAAAATTTTTAGGTTAAAATTATAGGTTAAATTTCTAGAAGGGAAATAAGTTAGTTGTATTTTTCCTTGAAGTTCCGAGAGACACTTTCACAAGACAAAGTCACTAAGCTTCAAAATTTCCATAGTAAGTTTTTCTTTTTTTAGGTATTTAATAAAACTAAGACAAAATTCCTTCCAAATACAATCTACTTTAACGAAAATTAGCAAATAAATTTTTAAAAAATTCCCAAAAGAGAAGATGGTGCAATAATGTTTGTCAGGGAGAAAACTGCAAGACTCAATGACTTCATAGAGAATTAAGAAAATGTAAAAAAAACTGAAGTAACATTAAGATATATTAGCATTAGTTGATCTTACAGAAGGCCTGGAAAACAAAACTAAAGCGCTGTTTTCTTTCCTCTGCTTTACTATCAAATACATCAAAACTAACTTTTTGAAAAAAAAAGTCAAACAAAGGGAAGACGGAAACTGAAAATATTAAATTATGAATTAAGTGAAGAGAAAATCTTGAGGCTTCTTTGAGTTTTCTTGGCTGACATCTTAGGAATGGAAGAAAACAATAGAATGCTTTTATAACTTCCATCATTTTCAATGAAACTCTTAGTTTAAAGTTTATAGTTATCAGACGTTTAAAGTTTATATTTCATCAAAAAAAAAAAAATTGAAAATTCTTAGATATTTCGACAATTATACAAAAAAGTCTTTCTTTACTGTAAAATTTAAAAGGCAAACATTTTTTCCAAAAAAATATGTTTAACTCAAGATATTTAATAAGATAAAAAAGAAACAAAGGCTCAAAATGATTTACTAACTTTTTCTATATTTTCCAAAGAAAAAGTTTTCTATTTTTATCATATCTATCTTTTAAAACCTAATTTCTCCACTACTATGTAACTGAACCAAGAAACTTCTTGAAAGGTTTTTGGTGAAAGTTAACAACGATGAATTCAGTTTTTACGTTTAGCATTTAGGGATTCAATATATGAATTAGTTATTTAAGAAACAGGAAAAAATTAAAGACATTTCCCACTTCTTTTGACTTTTTCTATTCCATTGTTACATAATTCAAAGCAGTAAATGTATTAGAATGACTCAAAATATTAATCTACTTCTTCCAATTCTAGTCAAATCCTAACTTTAACTGCAATCTTAAAAATAAATATAATTTAGTTAACGACAATTTGGATAAAACTACAAAAGGTTAAAGTTTTTGGACCTTTAGTTGAAATATCTATAAAAACATCTATGAAATATCTATGAAATGACAAAACATTTAAATATGATGCATTATTGATCGTATTGGCATCGGATACAACCGTTTTAAGCAATTAACGTGATTAGAAATGATTATAATATCAATGAGTGAGACCAAGTGATATACTAAATGACGTCCTAGTATAGCTGTTCACGCTAATATGACGATCATCAGCGAGGAGCAGTCACCAGTAAACAACCTGGTCTCGGTACACGGGCCTATAGAAAATAACGTCAGAATCAATGTGGAGTCTGCAAAGCTAAAATAAACAATAAAAAAACTAGCCTAAAGGATAACTGGCGAGAAAATTCATGTGCTGCTGCTGCTATGAATTTTTTAGCGCATAAAAACTCAGATTACACATTTAAATATTAATAAATATCAATGGGTAAGACCAAGTTGTTTACTAAATGTAGCGTGCACATGAATTTTCTCGCCAGTTAGATAAAAATGTTGCGATTTTACAAGTAGCTATATCTACTGAAACTTTCAAATAACTATGAAGCAATTTGTTTCTTCGAAAATGTGAGTAGCACTCGGTGATTTCCTTGGAAAGAAACCTTCCTTGGTAGAAACCGCTAGATTTTACTTGGACAGGTGACGTCATTTTCTTGAAGATATGTGGGAATAATATCGACATTGTTTGAGGGTGTGTGGGCCACTGGAAGTATATCGATCCAGAAGTCCTCTGGTTTCAGTATATTAATAAAGGAGAGGGGTTCTCGAAGATCAAGAATTTTAATTGCGTGAAACAGCAATGGAGGTTCGTAAAACAAGGACCATAGGTTTTGTAAGGCTATCATATAAAACGAAAAAAACTTAAGATATCAAGATATCACTTAAAGTCAACTATCAGACGTACCTGACTCTTTCAGACAATGATTCTTAAAAGGAAGATCCAAATAAGAAGTTGATAGATGTTGGACTTATAAGTCAAAAACCTTCAGCTCAAAAACCACTAAAACCCGAGTGTCTTTAATGTGTTGAAAAGATGCATAGCACTAATCTCATAGCAATTCTGGATTACAAACAGTTTAATTATTTTATAGTAACTATTTTTGGATTTTAGCAAATACTCGAAAAATGACAACCCCAATAGTATTTTAAGTTACTATCGAGTTTTGGAAGATAAATGGAATATCCTGAATCAGTTTGAAAGTTAAATCACAAAGAAGTAAATCAGAACCAGAATGTTATTTAAACCTGCTTGTAATTTTTATAAGCTTTTATCTAAACTTTACCGAAGATATATTACATCAATTCAAAGTCAGAAGGTGATAGAACGGATTTAGAGAACATAAATCTAGTGAATTTATAACAGACATTATCGTCCATCCACTTTCAATTCTTGGAATTTTGTTGAAAGTCAACAGCGACATTTGTTTCAGAAAAATCATTGATCAAATCCAGCAGCAGCTAAAGAAAGTTTTATGACGATAAAATGGAAAAGGAATAGAATGAAATCGTTTCTACGAATTGAGAAAATAAATGAAAGAAGAGATTTACTAGTTAAAAGAAAAAAAAAAGGAAAGAATGGAACATAAAGATAGAAGAGAGGAAGTTGTTTCAAGTTACTTCTTCCAGTTATGAGACAAAACAAAACCAACTAACTTTACGAAAAGTATGTTTCCGAAATATCTTCATTATTTTCCTCAGAATTCGTTATTCTTTAAACGAAGTAAACAGAAATATCTGCGATATTAAAAAGAAAATAATCTGTCAGCGAAATGACAACTCACTAGATCGTTAGATTCTTCAATTTTTTTTTTTAAGTATTAGATATTAATTTTTGAAATCTCCGAATCTAATATATACATATTTTCTTGTTCTTTAACTTTGTCGTTGTTTCGCTTAACTAATGTTCTTAATCCTATTTTCATAGAAGATAAAGTGATCTAACTAAATGTTGCGCATAGTAAGAATATATAATTATATTTTCAATAATAAGAAACTATTACATTTTCTTATTATTGCCCAAAGTTTTCATAAAACATATTTGCATTATTTTGGGGGGGTTTTGTGTGAGAAGGAAGCGTGTCAGAAATTTCAATCAAATAAACGTGTGTTTTTATTTAGTAAAAGGAAACTGAACTTCAATATATTCTTCAATTATTTCCCATCTACTGTAAATCTAAATAACAGGGAGAATCATGAGCACAATTACCTGTTCTTACATAATTTCTCTATCTGTCGAACTTGACTTCCATATAATTTATTTACTGCAACTTGACTTCCATATAATTTATTTACT
>JAFIDM010000003.1:18630399-18659267 GCA_023159025.1 Thereuonema tuberculata | reverse complement strand
CATATAATTTATTTACTGCAACTTGACTTCCATATAATTTATTTACTACGGCTTGAATTCCATATAATTTATTTACTGAATCTTGACTTCCATATAATTTATTTACTAAAACTGGACTTCCATATAATTTATTTACTAAAACTTGGCTTCCATATAATTTATGTACTACAACGTAACTTCCATGTAATTTATTGCTGATGACCAATTTAGATCCCTTGGCGCATTTTAACGATCTCATGCAAAAATTAAAGGATGGTTATATTTTTTTTCAAAAATCAAAACGAATTTTGGAAATAAGAAAATACTACCTCAACTAATCTCTCTGAAAAATTTACCATAAACATTAACATTACTCTTAGATTAAATTGAAATAACTAGTCTCATTTAAATTAAGTGTTTTCTTATAATAATCATAAGCCTGTCCTCTTTGGCTCTAATTTAATTTATGTTTATGAAATTAAAAATTATTATTATTTTAATAATGCTACCTGTTTCATTTGTTGGCACTCAAAAAAGTAAATCATATTTAAATAAATCATTAGTAAATCATTAATATTATACCTTTACATTAATAAATTCTCATTGGGAACTTCAAAAAAATGTATGTGTTCGAAACCAATTTAAATAGCGCTTAGTTTATTTAAGAAATTCATTATTAAAGAATAAAAGTTACACAGTTTAAGTATCAACTTATTTAAGTTAAAGATGCGTTTTCAGTCCTTCCGTTTACTAATTTCTAATCTGTAATTAGAATGAAGCTACTGGAAGTTTCCTCACAAACCGCTAATGACTTGGAAAACCACTTTGAGTGATGCAAAAATTAAGACGAAATTATAAAGAATTTTCCAAAAGATACACGGATTCTTGCTGCATCTTTATTCGCCAACCGCAGAACTAAGTAGAGCTTATGGAATAACAGCAGTCAATCACGACCCTCGAAACCAACTCAAATGTAAGTTGTTCAGAGAAGAAGAGGGGTTCATTCTTCTGCTAAGCTTACCACCACCACTGATACTAATCTCCCAAGCAAAAAAAAAAAATGTTACCTTTTTAAAGTACAAAAAAAGCCAACTAAAGTTAAGTTGAATGTTAAGTTATAATAATAGAATCAGCAAACTTTATTCATGGAAACGAAAATAAAACTTCAAAAATGATTAAAATACGAGTAAATGAGAGGAGGATGTTGTGCTTTAAGTTACAGAAACATCTATTAAAATGTTAGAATGATAATTTGAATCAAAGTTGAGGAGAGACTGAAGTTTAAACTGTTCAAAAATTTGCAAGAAATCTGTGCTGAAAAAAAGATATAAAGAATGCAACATTTCCGCAGTTTACTTCCCATCGACATAAAGACAGCAGTATTATATCAACAAGGCAAAACAAGATAATTAGACAGTGTCAAAAGCAAAGCGGCCCCATAGTATGCACAATTTTATAAACAAACTTTATCGGAAGCGACCACTTTTGACCCCCAACTTCCAATCCTGGAGCGGTCCTAGAGGTCTGATTTTTTGGACGTGGTCACCCTACTTTTTGCCAATGGTGAAGGTTTCGGTCCCCTACGTTTTACAGGCAAGCTGTAACCTAGGGGCCGCTAACATTGCTTTTATGCTGTCTGGATGGCACACTGTGTAGCGGCCAAACGGTTACAGATATTCGAATGAAACCTTCACCATTGTGTTCAGCATCAAAAAGTAGGTGACCACGTTTAAGAAATCAGACGTCTACGACCACTCCCTGATCTCCCCCCCAATAGCATTGTCTTTCTTTTAAAAACGCCTTTAAAAGACAGAAAACTCCTTGGGGGGGGGGGTCAGGGAGTGGTCCTAGAGGTCTGATTTTATGTATGTGGTGACTTACTATTTGATGCTGAACATAATGGTGAAGGTTTCATTCTAATATCACTAACCGTTTGGCCGCTGCAGAGTGTGATATCCAGACAGGATAAAAGCAAGAGCGGTCCCCTAGCGGTTTTACAGGCAAGCTGTAACCTTGGAACCCCTAAAAACTTGCTTCGTATTTTAACTTTGGTCAGTAAAAAATATCTTATTCCCCCAAAAAATATTAATTTTGTATAAAGAGATTTTTAATTCATTCTTGTTTGAAATGCTTTTGATCGATTCTTTATGAAAGTTCAAATGTATGTTTTATCTTTCACTTAAAAAGAGGAGTCGTCATTTAATGGTGGTCAATTTTAAATGTACTTATAATAATGGGAAGTAAATCACTTTCACACATATAACTATTAAGAAATCTAAAAATCTAATTTACAATTAAAAGGTTGCAACAGGTTTTGCTAGAGGAAATTGTAAATTGAATTTTTACATTTCTTAGTAGCCATTTACTTCCCAAGATTATCAACGACGTTAAATATCTTATCAATTCTAATTACAGTAGTTTTTTAATCTGAACGACATCTGTAACAAGTCACAGAGAGAAGAAGAAACATCCAAGTCCATTCCGGATTCGACCCCTGATTCGGCGACCTCCAACGAATGGCTTTGATCATTCAGTTGTGTCCGAGCGAACAATTACGGTGTTTAAAGTAGTGGTACAAATTATTCCTTTAATAAAGAAGTCAATTGTTTTCTCTTTTAAAGTTCTTTTAAAGTTGAAGGCCTAAGCATTCCAAATGCAAACACGAAAACTGAACATAATGAAGAAATAACTGAAGAAACACATATTGCAGATAAAACTAAATGGATAACAAAGTAAAAAAGTAACAAAGTAAAAGAAAATCCGCACCTGAATAAGAGAAAAAAAATAAAAGAAGAAATTGCCTTTCTGATTTTAGGTTATGGGGAGGAGTTGGGAACGGCCGTTTCGTCCTTCAACGGACTCATCAGCCCAACCCAGCCTCACCCTAACCAAAATCAGAAAGGCAAGATCTTCTTGGTGAAAACCACTGTCAACCTGGCAGTGGTTCCACCCACAATAAAAAACAAGAAATAAAATTGCTGCATCATCCGATGCCAATTTGTTTTCATATTAAAATTAAATGGATTTACAATAAAAAGTTGAAAAGTGGATTTTACTGAAAATACATTTAATTTAATTTTCAAAGTGAGTTTCTTCGAATTTAATTACAAACGCTTTCTATTTTTGTAAATGTTAAAGTTAGAGAGCAGAATATAAGAGAGAATATTTTTTTTTTTCTTTGAAGGTTTTTTTTCTCTCTCTTTTTTTTTTCAAGGGCATCTTAAAATGTTTTCTTTCCTTCGTGATATATCTTTATTGTTATCTGTTCCTTGTATTTCTCTTATATATCTTTTCTTTCTAGTTCGGTACTTGTTCAACGATGCATCCCCTTCTCTTTATTTTTATTTCGATAATTTCTCCTTTAGTTACAAGAAAGGATTCTGTTTTCCTGAAAGTAAAGCAAATAAAACAAGTGGAAGAGAAAATCGATGATAATAAATCATTTGAAAACCTAACTTAATGAGAGACAAGAAAAAGATGAAACAAGTAATCAATGCTTTTAGACCAGAAACGATTTAGTAGCTGAGACAAGAGCATCAAAGACATCTCCTACAGAGGGATAACATATAAATAATTAACAGGGAGCTTTTACTTCGCACGAGAGAAGATTCCGGAACCTCAACAAACTCTATCTTAGGGTTTAACCTATTATTCAAATTGAGAAACTAGATACAGAAAATAGACAGATAAGTTGAAAAAAGTTTTCTGTTTTTTTTCTCCCTACGATCTTATCTTTAATATTTATATATAATAATTAATTTCATAATTTATAAGTTATTTACAGTTGATTTGCCAACTTTGGAATATTCGCAAGATATATATTCCTAACATTACAATTACATCTTTCTAAGATAAAGATTTATTTAAAGACTTTAACGACTTAAATTTATCTCTTTTTCTTCTTCAACGAAAGCTTTTTCTAATGTCCACGTGGGGTCGCTGTCGGCACAACCGGCGCTTCTGTAACCGAAGAGAAATGTACAGCCGGATGCACTTCCTGACGCCAACCCCTTATTAAAGGGGAGAACCCAAATATCATAGAAAGAAAAGACTTAAATTTATCTAAAATACATTTTTGCGGTTTTTGGCCGGTCGTTTTTACCATTGGTCCCATAGTGCCAAAGTGAATGGAGAACTTTCTACATAAGACTTAAATCTAACTCTAAATTTTAGAACCCCACGATATATTGTTTATAAATTATCTTGGACGAAATTGTGTCTTTGTACTTTAAATTGCAATCTTTATATTTTTGTTCTAATATTTGTTTTTTATTAAAAAATAAAATAAAACAAAAAATAAATTTTTATTAAAAATAAATAACCAAACACAAAAGTTAGAACAAAGCTATAATAATCTAAAACAGCTAACTACCCTAAGCTTACAAAAACTGTAATCCTTCAGTAAAAAAATATTAATCCATACATTGAAAATTAAAAGTAATAGAAATACTTTATTATCGATGACAAATTAAACATCAATACACAGATTTCATTTATTGAAATTCTTTATACTCCTTTGATCATTTTGAAGACAAATGCTTTTCACTGGAATTCTGTCAACTTATTCTCTTCTTCAATCAAAGCTATCTAGTTTTCATTGATACAATTTCATATCTATGATCTATTTATGCAATCTTAATTTTAATCTGGTTATATTAAAGAAATGCCGTTCCGACTTAGCCTAGTGGTCTAGGCGGCGATCTGCCAAGAGGGTCGGAACCTAGTTTCTAATCCCGGCATTGCCATGGATGTTTGAAAACATTTCATTTCCTGTGTTGTCTGCTTTCCTATCTTTCTTTGTGTGGAGGCATTCCTTAATGACTTCCTGAGGAAGGAAACCACTGGTTTCCTGAAAATTCTTTTAGGCGTTCACTCCCTACAGATCCGTTGTTCACGGACAGTTCGAACACGAAATTTGCACTTGATGTCACCGTGAAACAACAACAATCAAAGAAAGAAGAATTCTTTGATTTTTATATATTCGCTAATGATTGGATCAGTAACGAGATATGTTTTGTGACTGTTTTTCATTTATATTTCTCCAGCCACCATAAAGGTATCCATGATTTAGAAACAGGAAGGGGTTGATGGATGTCTTTTTTTGTAATTTTTTTGAATAACGACATCCATAAAAAAATTGTAACTTTTTTTGCTAATGGGGAAGTTAGGGGCTTTTCAAACAAAGCGATGAACTTTCAAGCCAAAAAAACATGTGCAGAATTCTATATTTTTTATTTTTTTTAATGTGAAGGGCCTTATTGTGTTTTGTTTGTAGGTCTTCTGAGTTTACTGAGCTGTAGTTACTGACGGATCCAACTGATGATGGTCTTCAAATCTGAAACAGGCTGTCTTGGATGTTATTATTATTATTATTCCCTTTAATTATCTTTATTATCTTTATTTTACTTTATTACTTTATTATTAATATAAATGGTAAAATATTTAATTTCTACATAATTATTCTTCATGTTTGTTTTCCTTTTTCATTATGTTAGCATTTGTTTTTGTTACGTACGTTATTTGTATTACCTAGAAAAAAAATTCGATATAACAAACAAAAAATGCATTAACATAACGAAAAAGAAAAACAAAGGAATAAAAGGAAGATGAAAGCAAAAAAAGAAAGTAAATGATATTTGGTCATTTATATAAATAATAAAGTCATCAAAATAAAGTAACATTTTTACTTAATCTTTTAATTAGAGAAGATAATATTTAAGATTCCCAGTCGCATTACTAATGTAATCCAGACAGAACAATAATAATAAAAAAGGATAAAGAAACAAAAGCAAGATAGAAAAAGAGGAAAGATAGAAACATATAGTGGTTCCGCTGTAATCATAGCAGAACGGCATGTTAGAACCTGAGCTCCCACCAATAACAATACCCGAACTATCGCATTTCTAACATTTAAGCTATTAAATGAAATCCAATGAAAACAACGTCAAATATCTCGAAATCCGTGAAGAGTTGGCCCCCAAATCTATATTTTTTTGAAGTACTCCATTTTTACTTTCATCTCACATAAGGATATCAAAATCCGTGATATAAAGGTATGTCGTCTTCTTGTTTCATAATTGGTTTTACTGCCAATCAAGTTCGGGGTGCAGTGAGTGCATACATGCAGGCAGCGGCCGGAATGGCCTTTTTATTGAGACGTTTTAGACAATAAAATATCATTCATTTTTTTTAAAATACAGTGATGGAAGATGAAATAATGCAATCTTAGTAATACCGTATTTTAAACCGTCTTATTCCCATATTGATCATCTTAAAAATATAATATCATTGTTTTAACTGTTGACGAAAAGAAAGTTCACTCCTCAATCATTATTCACTATTCCTGACGGGGTTTATAACATTTACACGGTAAAAATTATGGTATTATTATTACAGAATTATTAAGAATACAGTTTTATCTAACTAATTTTGATATAGCATTAAATTCTATTCAAGAAAATTTGAGAATCTAAAGGAATATAGTACTTCCTTTAGTGTCTATGAATCTAAAGAAATAACTGAAGAGGAAATTAAAAAAAAATTGTTTTCAAATTGGATCATCCCTTCAAATTGATAAAAGAAGCACAATTTTTTGAGGATACTGATGGTCTTGAGTTTTCAACGAATTGACATAGAATTTTGAACAGTGGAATTACAGACCCATTATAAAACATAACATGTGTTACAAAACAAAAAACCAACTTCCAATCATCATTTTTTAATTATTCACAGTTTTGAGAACTTTTCTGACATTATCAGTTTTGGTGCAGCATCAGATGAAAGAAGTTTTCCGAAACGGAAAGTGATAAAAATCATATTAAAGAACGTCAATCAGCCAAGAGAAGTGTAATGATCAAGAACTGCAAAATATAAAGAAGTTAAGCTTAGCGTTAAAGTTTAGAATTATCAGCTGTTACGAATTAGAAAATAAGAAAATAAGTAGATTGCAATAAAACGCCAACCATTAAAGCACAAATACAATTTAAAAAAGCACACAATAAAACACTAGATATGTTTCGAATCCCTTAGTTGGAATTCTTTTTCAAGTGTGCTCCCCCTCCCCCTCCCCGTTGCTAAAAATTGATCCTCCTCTATTGGATTCGTTGGTGCATTTAATATAATATCCAAATAGCAACAAGAACTCATATATTGTGGAATCAAAAAGACAGGTTGAAACACGTCTCAAGAAACACGTTCACGCTGTTAAAAAAGGAAATATATTGTACAATATTGCATCCCACTGCATTAACAATGAACACGTATTAGACATCGCTAATCCTATTACAGTGCAACTTGGATAATTCGAACGTCTTTAATTCGAAATCGTGGTTAATTTCTCTTAGTCCCTTATTATCAGTTTATTATCATTTAACTGCACGTTAAAAGAATTTTTTTAAGTAGATTACAATTTTAACTTTTTCGGCTGCATTTTATTACTCTGTTGTTTTTTGTTTTTTTTGTTTTTTTTTTGTAGTTTTCTTTTGAATACAAATTATATTATATCAGATGCAACAAATGTATAAGGTAATCTTTTTTTTATTATGTTTTTTTATCACGAGAAACTATATGGGACGGTCGTAAATGGTTTAAGTTAGGAATGTAATTGTATTTGGGAGCCACACTGCCCAGGGCTACAAAACATCAGACGACTAACAGACCAGAAATATCCTAGTCTATTGTTAAAGTTTAAGAATTAACAAATGATCATAAACAAGAGAAAGAGAAGAGGAAGTAGACATGAACAGAAAAGACAACAGCCATTTAGGCTCTCGGGTATCTAGAAAGCTTAGATATATCGTATCATATACATGACAAGATAGGATTACAAAAAAAATTACAAAATAAATACATTTTTATTTAAAACCACTTTGGAATATCCGGCGTTGCTCGAAAAGAAAGTCGCTATTGTCCCAGTGTATGGCCCAACGTCAATTCATGTTGTCGAGAAAACATTTGTACTGCGGATATTGTGATGATCCAATATTATAGAATCAGTAAGTGACTGTATCCTAATCCTCTAATATCTCGAGGATCCTATTTCATTTTTCTCTTCGTTCCAAAACAAATGTTTGGGAAAAGAAAAATTATCGACCTTATGTTGACTTCTCTATAGAATGTTTTATGATGCAGAGAAATAGCGTCTTTTCCTAATTTTTCATATAAACCCAAATGATTACACCGATTTGGAATTGATTGATAAAAGTATCCTTATCCATTTTCACTTCGAAATCTTTCCATTTCAAAACAATCTTGTCGCACTGACGAATGCACCGTTTCCTTTTCTCTTATTCTTATTGTCTATGAAGGAACAAGAATGAATTATTTTCCGAATTTCTATACATACTATTGCATCCAACAATGCAGCAATTTGGATAATTCGAAGCTGAAGGGACCAGAGAAAAAGTTCGAGTTATCCAAGAATTCGAATTACATATATTCTCTCAAACAGAAGAGATAAATAACAAAGATTAACTCCACGATCAAAGATTTAACACGTAAACTTTATCTAAGAATACTGCTACTTTTTTTTCATTAAATCAAACTTTTTTTTACTAGCTTAATTATTCATCACTGTAAAAAAAAAGGACGATATTTTTTAATTGCTTCATTGAATGCAATCTTTGTGTCCTAGCATATGATTCCAACCTATCAATTGATACAAAAATACATTCCAACCCTCGCTTTTGTTTTCCTTAGAAAGACCGTTAAAATAAATAATGTATCTTAGTAAATGTACCTGAGAAAAGTCTCAGGAACAATTTTTACCGTAATATTTTAAGAACAATCGTACGAAAAATTCGAATTATCCACGATATTAAAATATTAAAATAGCATTATTTTAATACAGAATTCTAGGGACCGAGCAAAAAATTCGAATTATCCAGAATTTCGAATTAAACAAGTTCGAATTATCCAAGTTTCACTGTATTTAAATTTTTCATATACAAGGTGATTCAAATTAAAGTAACCTAATGTAGAGCACTCTGGAGAAGCAGTGGGCGAAACAATATCAGACTTGGACTATTCCAGATTCCAGATCATCCCAAAGAATTAGGCAATATAAAAAATTAGTTCAAAAAATTACCGATAGAGGAAAAGATGACAATGCCTGAAGGTATCAATTACAGTATTATGGACTGGATGGGTGCGTGAATGGGAAAAGAACCATAAACAACGGAGTGTTATCGAGTGATTTTTATTAAGTCATTCCATTCATTATGAAAAACTGGCTAATACCACCGATAGTTGACTGAGGCTGCAAGGAGCTGTCAAGGATAGTCAGAGGCAATGTTCAATGTGTTGGCCGTTCGACAGCAGAACGCTATTTATTTGTAAGTATGTTTCGATTGTGACGTTTACGATTACGTCCTTCAAATCTACCAATGAAGAACGTTGCCCCGATAAACCATGAGATAACTCCAAAGTAGAAAATCACAGGGATTCAGGTCTGGTGAACGTCGTGGCCATCTTGTTGGGAATGCGCGACTCATGATTATATCCTCTGTGAAATATTGTCGCAGCAACTGTTGAACATGACGTCCTATACGGGAGGTCCTATATCCTGCATAAATGTTGTCGTGGTGAGGTATGTTTTGCTAGAGATGCGCAATGACGAAACTGTACAATGTGGTCCTGATAACAGCTCCGCTCCGGTTGGATGGATTTTCTCGAAGAAAAACGGGTCGATCAGATCGATCAGTCTATATTGTTGGTAAATGTAAGGGAATCTGTTGAACTGACGAGGATTCTCTGTAGCCCAGATGCGACAGTTTTACATGTTCAATGTTTCACATATATGAAAATGAGCTTCATCACTCCATAGGATGCTCCAGGACCAATCCTCATCCACTTGCATGGGTGCCAGAAATGTCGCCATCGCCAGGTTGCAACTCTTGAAGATGATTGAGCTTACAGGGATCGTCACGCAATGCTTTGTGCGAACATCTCTACATACTGTTGTGTAGGTACATCTAACTGCCTTATCGTGGCACGATTATTACCCGCGATAGTTCTCACGAGATAGCTCCGTGGAGGTCATTGCAACGCCTTCGGTCACTTCAGGTATCTTAGATTTACACTCAGTTTCTGCTCGGACTGTGTAGTTTCCTCTCCTCGAATCGATGAACCATGCGCTACAATGCACAAGGTATGAATGACCTTTCCACAATGATTCGCGACGTCTGTAATCGAGAGGCAGCAGCAGCTACTTCTCATTATTCTACCAGAATGGGGGCTGCAGCAGCGTTTTCGCCATTCTGGTAGAATAAGGCACGTTCCGGCAACGTGAGACCCATCGCGCTCGTCGAAGAATGTCTCTGAGTCAGCCTCACACTTCATTTTATAGCTAATTTAATACCTTACGACGTACGCGCTATGCAAATTTAACAAGTGTTGCCGCTCCTTATTTCCCCCTGTGGGTCATTTTTTTAAACTAATTTTGTTTATTCCAAAAATTGTTCTTTATGATCTGGAATGTATACAGACCAAGTCTGACGTTGTTTCGTCCACTAGTTTTCTCTTCAAAGTACCCTGCATTTTGAATCACCTTGTATGTAACTGCGCCAAGTTTCTAAAACTGCCACCAATGGCAGCACTAGTTACGTGCTTTTCTTAGAGTACGAAAAATTAGAACGTTAATGGTTGAGATCATTATCTTTTTTGATGAATTTCTTGTTGTTTTTTTAGTTTCGGAAGTTGCACATTGATTCCCACGATTCCTAAAAATTACAGACCTTAAAAGTGAAGAATATTTCCTGAGTTCTTTTGGTAGTTTTGCGAAAAATGAGCAGCTGTAGAAAAATTCAAATACTATTCTAAAATTATTTTTTAAATTTCTACAGTCCCATTTGGATAGGTTTTCTACCTTTTCGAATATAAAGTGAAGAGATTAAGTTTCAACCTTACGTTGAAAAATATAGAGTAAGATATGGACATGTAACTCGAGAAAACATAAAGCATTTTCTTTGGTTCGATGAAAGACTCTTTATAACTATAAGTTTACTTATGGTGTTTCTATGTATTTATTAATTGTGAGTATGAATAAATAAATAAATGATATAAAACCAATCGTAGCATCGTTCCACGCAATGAATTCTAGAATCGTTAAATTGATTTTTCTTTGATTAATGTCCAGTGATTGATCTGCCTGTACTCGTTCGATTATTTCCTATCAAAGGAGAGAGCTGAATGAGAGAGAATTGCTTTCCCTGATTGGTGGATAGCTTAATGGCATCTGCACGTGCGCAGCTCCTCCGTGTGGCGACTAGTGGTAGCTTAGCAAAGCCGACGCTTCATCCTTTGGTGGAAACATTCTTCTATCGATGCGAGGATCGGCGGTAGTTTGGAAGACTTCTCCTCGGCAGACTGTTTTGTTTTCACCGCTCTGTTCCCTGAATGATTTATGCATAATTATGATTTATTTATTAAGAGAGAGACACAAAGAGAAACAAAATACGACAACTACTAAAATTATTTTAAAAGAGAACAATGGGTAGATCATAAAGCACTCTTCATGTTCCTGCAATTTAAGGGATTTCAGGACTGGAGGTGAGGATGATTTTTATTTAAGACTATTATTAATGCAATTTTTTAATGTTTCTTGATGCCGCTAACTAATCTATCTATTAATTGAAACTTAGATCTTTCGACAACAGCACATTGCGACGAAATCCATTTTATCTCAGCTATTCAACAGGTATTAAATCAGATTTCTTCCTTGTTTATTCTCTGTTATGTTTATTATTGCCAAATTTACATCCATTTTTTTCACAAATATCTTGATTATGCTTTGCTTATTAGAATACTAGATGGGCAGAGGATTCGCAAGAGGACATGAAAATTGTATTATAAGCGAAGAAGGAATGTTTCTGTTATGATTGAATCCATATTTTGATTTTAAATATTCCTCAGCTATTCAAGATTTCAATAACAAAAAGTAGGATTCGAAAGATCATTGCGATTCGTATAAATAAAGCGTGGAGAAATTAGAAAAGAATAATTATTGTTTTTTATGAATGCATTTAACGACTAAATGAAAATTAAGGAAATTTATTTTATGAATATCCCCAAGGAATTTTCTTTCATATAAAGGTTTCATTTAATCTTATTTTTAAATCCTCAGGTGATTTTATTTACACAATAACTGATGAAATGCGGATTTTATGAAATTCGACTGTGTCAAATATCAAATTGGGACAATGCAATTTAATCAATGATTTTTTACATCATTTCTTTAAAGTAAATTCATCTTTATACATACGTACCTCAATTGAACTCTTTACACCATAAGATCATGACTTTAGTGGGTAGGAGCAATTCTTATATGATGTCATTATCACATAAATTTCTTGTTTTGATTTTCAATCCATTTTGAACTAAACAAAAATGTAAACTTTTGTAATTCAGTACTTTTTCTTGAGTCTCTTTCATTAAATCAGTTTGTTATCATGTTGTTAAAAGTTTAAGCACATATTAATTGCTGGCGTTTATGGAATCTTTGTATGAAAAAAATAGTATGTTTAGTAATTGTAATTTAATGCCATCACCTTTGCAGTAAAGATGTCCTGAATTATTATATCAAGAAAACAGATCCTTCTAAAATACATATGTTTTTAGATATTATAGATAGAATAAGATATATTTACAGATCGGGTATTTGATATATGTATAAATCGGTGGTGGTGTACAAATCAAGATACATACTTTGAACTTCTCCTATAAATGTCTATTTTTTTGTAAGATTATTTTTATCCTACAGCCCAATAACTGTAATAAAGGCGCATTTTTATAATTCACTGATATTGATATGAGGCTGAGAGATTGAACACAATAAGGTTTATTCGAAATACTAATTTTGCACTGCTCTTATACATCATGTAAGTTTCAACAATGGATTTCGTATGTTTGGATTTCTTTTTAGTCGAATATTTCAAGATTGCAAAGACAAAAGCTTATTCAATACAACTATTTCATCAACTATTTCTATTGAATTTATATTTGATTATTATAGTTAAATTAAAGAGAAGGTATCTGTTGTTGTTTTTCTTTTTTCTGTCAATAAAGAAAATCACAAGTTCTTGGCAAGAAATTACTGAAATGTTAAACTGTTAAGGTTTTTTTTTTTTGTTTATTTTGATTTTTTAAATCTCTTAAACCTATACAATGTCCCTGTGTATTTGTAAAATCTATTTTTTTTTCTGAATACAAGTAGTACAAAGTATCATCAAATTTACGTTTTGTTCGAACTGCATTAAACAGCCAATATTGATTTAATTTAAAGTGTCCCACTACAGGCCTGTGTAGTCCTTGGATTCACGGAAGTTAAGGCTACCGACGTTCCCAGATCAACGGACTAAGTTGAGGTCGAGTGCTCAGCCCCACGCCTTCAATCCCTCGAGAAAGAAACCCATTTAACAGAGGGCTGGATAGACCCTAGGGCCCGTTTGGAGGAGAAGGGAGAGTGGAAAAATCCCCACCCTCCGCCGAGGCCGGGAATCGAATCCGTCACCTCCAACCCACAGCCTTTCCTACATTTGTTTAATTTAATAAATCTAATTCATTTGAATAAAAAGGAATCACATGCTTACATTGTTATATGTAGATCAATTTTGTCACTTCAAATATGTTTCTATGCAAATTTCTGTCATGCTCATTTCACGTAATATTCTAAAACTTTTGTTTTCTGTGTGTTGCATATCTTTTCCCATTTCATTTTGTTTTCTCATTTTAATATTTCAGGTCCAAATTAATGGAGATATTCGTAAGATACAGAGAAGAAATTATGATTCAAACAGTATGGTTATGAGAAAATATTTACCTTCAGCAGTTGCAAAGCAATCAATATCATCAATGAGAAGAGAGATTGAGCATTGACAGAAATAGCTTTAGTTTATCAATGGGGAAATAGTTTCCAGAAATTCCAACAAATGACAAAGGACTCATTGGTTATTCAGATTGAAGCTTAGAATCAGACAAATGATTGTCTTCAGAAAAAGAACAAAATATAAAGATTCTGAGTTCCTGTGTGGAAAACAGTTTTAGAAAGTTGTGTATTTTGATGATTTCATAAGAAGTGGAAGATGAAAATGCATTCATGGGATATGAAGACCTGAATTATTTTGAAGAAGAAATTGTAAATTATGAAAAGAAGACAAATTATAAGCAGCTATTCTTTCTTTATTTTAAATCTCATCCGGAAAAGTTAATAGACATCGTTTTCAAAGACCAAAAAAAAGATAAGATTTTTAATAACATACTTGGGTGTGTGATTAAGTCCATAAGCGTTGCTTCTTTGAGTAGAATTTTTCACAACAGCTGACTGTTGTAACAATGCGCCAGTATTCAGTTTCGCTTGTTTCAAGCAAAGAAAAAATACTGGTAATATTTTACGGAATCTCACCTGGTGAATTAGGGCTAATTGATTGTTTTTGGACGAAAACGATTCGTTAATACATCGTAGGAATAAAAATGATGGAAAACCTCGGGTTTTTTTTTTGGTAGCTGTTAAGAAAATTTGAATTTAAAGCGGGACTCTTTTTGCGGCACACGTATAAGACAATTAACATGGCGGTCGAAACTTTTGCTAAAAGGCGCTACAAGCTTTTGCCTTGAAAATGTGCACATCCGCCGCCTGTGAAAGAGTTCCAAGAAAATCTCGAATTTTCTTAAAAACTATCAAAAAAAAGCCGGGGTTTTTCCATCACTTTTATTCCTAATCTATATTACTAAAATCTTTTATTTCTCTGTCTGTCTGTGTGTCTGTCCGGCGCAATTTTCTGAGAGAATGGAAAATAGAAATAATTTTTACAGTGAAACATCCGCGACAGGAATCGAACCTGCAACCTTCTGATCCGAAGTCAGATGCCTTATCCATTAGGCCATAGGGACTACAACTCTCTTCATATGGTTTTTTGACTTATATCTCCTTTCCTTTCCCCCATCAATAAGGAATGTATTCAATCTTTTTTTTGAATCTTAAGATTGTTTATTTATTTCACATCAGTCAGTTTATTTGTAATTCGAAACTGACAATTAGAACGATAATTGCCGAAACGTTGCAATATTTTAAATATTCTTACTTAACCAAATCCTATGTGATATTGAAAAATATGTGGGTGTACACGCCAGATATTGGAGTAAAGAAAACAGAGTCAAGAAAGAGAGAAGCACTCATTTTTTGAGGTGGAATACCGAAAAAAATCACTATTTGCAACTCAAAAACCACCAATAAATGTAACTCAAACGTCACTGAAAAGTGACAATTATAATTAAAATGAGAGTCAAAAAAGAATGATGCGATACTTCTATTAGATAGAATACTGAAAAATCACTATCTGTAACTCAGAAACCATCAATATTTGGAAGACAAAAGCCACTGAAAAGTGCCACTTAGAATAAAAAAAGAGACTCAAAAAAGAAAGAAGCAGTATTTCTATTAGATAGAATACTGAACTCTATTGTAACTCAGAAACCACTGAAAAGTATCATTTGTAATAAAAAAAAAAAAAGAGTCAAGAAATAAGAAGCAGTATTTCATTAGGTAGAATACTGAAAAATCACTATTTGTAACTCAAAAACCATCCCTATTTCTAACTCGAAAACCACTAAAAGTATCAATAGGAATAAAAAAAAAAGATAGTCAAGAAAGAAAGATGCACTATTTCAATTAGGTAGAATACTGCTCAGAAGTTAGACGTCTTAGTCATTAGACCACTAGGCCTACATTCTAATCTCTGTAAAAAATAAAAATATATCATAGATATATGATTTATAAGGTGGTTCTAAAAGCATTCGTAGATTGAGAGAATATAGACATCAAAAATTAAATTAATAAAAAAGCTTTCAAAACATTTTAGTTTTAGTTTCCTTGATGTAATTTGTGTGTGTGTGTGTGTGTGTGTGTGTTTTTTAATAAATAAAAAATTGTTTTCCGTTACATAAGGGAGGCCTCCGGAGCGAAGCGACGGGTAGCCGACTAGTATGCATTAACGAATCGTTTTCTTCCAAATAACTTGAAATTAGCCCTAATTCCAAAGGTGAGATTTCGTAAAAAACTACCAAAAAACTTATTTCTTTTGTGTCATTTCTAAACAATGGTTTCACCCTTTTGATGGTTTTATACATTTTAGGCGCTTTTTCTTTATTTCAATGAGCATAGAAAATTCATTGAGGCTGCCAGAGGTCAACATATGAATTTCCTTTATTTTATTTTTAGTTAGATTTGTGGAGGTCCCATATCTTGTCTTATCCTCTGTTTAAATAAAAGAGGGAAAATTTCAAGACAAATCCATAGTTTCTAATCCAAAATATCTGTTGCTTAAGGAAAAATTGTATTAAAGAATTTTATGCAATGAATAAAGAATTTTATGAGCATTCAGCTGTAATTTTGAAAATGTATTTAATTTTCATTAAATTCAATTTGTATTTGTATTTAATATGAAATCATGGGAAAAATAAAAAAGATTACACTAGGAAATACAATTTTTTATTTGTTTCATTTTCATTTCATTTTTTCTCAAAATGTATCTTAAATAAAGTTGTTGAATAAATGAAAATTACTCAAAATATGGCATTGAGATGTTTTTTCATTCTTTTTTTTTTAAAAGTATTGTTATTGAATATTTAATGAGAAATTTTCTATCATTGTTGCTTTTCTATTTCTTTCTAAAAAGCAAGTTCCTTTTTTTCATCAAGCGCCGTGAAGTTGAAATAGAAATTTTTTAAAAATATTATAAAATTCTTCATTTCAAGACTTCAGTTCTAGAAGTTTTTTCGAAGTTATATCTCATTATGGCTATAAATACAATCAAAGTAATCGTATCTCAACAGTAATCTTCATTTTCTTACCGAAACTAGCATACGTTTCGGAAGCGATTTTCATAAATTCACCCCCCCCCTTTTGATTTTGAAGCCAGAGAGAGCCTTTACTGTTTTCTATACGATGTTATTAATATTTGTAGAAAGCATTTCTTCTCGAAGTTTTGCATAAAATTTCGTGATATTTCATCTGCTGCTCAAAGGTTTCTAGATTTATTTTTATGAAAGTTCACTAGTGGTTTTGATAGATTTTGTGAAACATTTAGTTGCTGAAGAGAAATTATAGAGGAGTGACATTATCGTCGTTATTACAATGAATATCGTTTATCTATTTTCTAAAATTAAAATAACTAATGTTCAAACTTTAATATTATGATGTTTAATTTAATTAGGATAATATTAATTTAATTTAAAATTTATATATAATTAAAATATAGAAAGATAACTATATGAAAATTAATAAGCCGTCTTATCAATAACCGTTAAATAATTGCTTGTATCACTGGAATACATTTTGAGTCGTTGCTTTACTACAACTAATTAGAGTAAATTGGTCAGTTTGGTTGATATTTTTTGTAATTCATATCAATCTAGAAATGTATGAAATCTTCATGGTTCAATATGTTGTATTCCTTTATCTTATGGAATTAGCCGAAGAGATCGTTTCCAAATTTTCTTCTTTATAATAGCCGTTCTTATTTTCCCTCAATTTATTGTAATTTGTTTCTGACATAATCTGTCTTAAAATGCTGCCATTAAACTGGTCATTCAGTTCATAGCAGTATCAAAAATGAATGATAAAGCTTATTCTTTTCATACTGTTCTCTAATCTAGATATTATTAAAAAGAAAGACTAAGATGGGTGAGCCTCAACGTTCGAACAAAGAGGTTATCAGTTGATGATCCACTACTCGTGATCGAAGATCTACATGTCTTCAAATAGAAATTAGTGTGGGCCAAGCACAATTAGACAATACTTTACAGATTGTAATGTGCTGCATGTCTAAAAGTGGTTATGATTGGTTAATAACATTTAACGTCATTTCCGTGCCATTTTTGATATGAGCAAATATTTTTCAAAATGGTGGTTTCCATAAAAAGTAAAAAAATTCGTGGGCCAAATTTTTCCCGTGACGACCAAATTTTCAGGACAAGAATCTTCAAAGGAATTACCTCATCCATCATTATTTTGGGAACTTTTAGTAGTGTAAGTATCTTATAGTATCATCAAAACCAGAGGAATTTGAGTCGATGTCAGCCATCTTAAAAAAGGTAAGAAGCGCGAGGACTGATGGGAATTTTTTAATTGAGGAATGATTTAACATACGGTAAGAAAATTGGGCAGCTAAAGTTTGATGGTTCAACAGCGATAGAGAGACCGAGGAATATTGGTGCGCAGCCAATGTAGGTTAAGGGGGTAATTTGAACAACCCTCCATTTTTACGTAAGTTTGGTGAACACTTAGAATTCTGAAATTTCGAGTTTATAAATTACTAAGGTTCAGATTGTTTGAGAGAAATCTAAATTGGCATTCATAAGACAATGATTACGAGTAATACTATTTTTGAGTGTTGTCAAATGAATTACTTTTATGATAAAACTAATCGAAAATCTATCTTCTTAAAATGCCAAAAATGTCTTTAAAAGACATTAAATTTTTAAAAAAAATAGATATTTGCTTATTTTAAAATTAAATATTAGAAGAATTTTTAACAATGAATTTGGCTTGTGTATGGAAGTGGCAGATGTCACATTATAAGTTGTTTGTTTGAGAAGTTATTCTTGTTTTGTATTATTTTTTCATTTTAGGATAAGGAGACGTGTTCTCCTTTCCTAAGAAATTTATGTATTACGGCATGAATAAGGCTTTGAAAATATAAGTAGAAATATCGCCAAAAGGTGTTTGTGTGTTATTTATGTCTAATCGAAAATAATATAGACACTTACGTTAATGACTAAGAAAGTTTATATTTCAGTTTTTTTTTTTTTTTTTATTCATATATAGGAATATATACTTGAAGGGAATAAAACAATAACAAAAATTTGACTAATTTAGAAACTAAAATTTTATTTGGAACGTAATTAATTCTTTAAGTACAGTTCCAATTAGGAATTTTTAAGCAATAATAAAAAAATAATTACTATTTTTACTGATTTTTGAAAAACCAAAATGGAATTGTTTGAACAGATGTCTTATTTATTTATTTGTTAAAGTAGATAAATGCTGTATCTTCTGTCAAGAAGTCAATGAAATTGTGAAGGAAGGAAGAAAATATTTACATTAAGAGCTGTGTAACGAGAGTACTCTTAAAACACTACTAAAATAATATTAATCCATTATATCGTAATATAAAAAGCAATTGTGAATCCTACAAATGATGCATCGAGTTTTTAATTCTGATTTCACTGAAAAGTAGGGGAAGTTAAAAAATCTTCAAATAAAAGGAACATTTATGGAAAATAGCTTCCAAATAATTTCTGTTGACTAACTGACTCCTAGGAAACATCTTACGGAAAGTTTGACCTGAAATATGGCAGATGCAGACAGATTCCAAATTTATTAAATCTCTTGAATAACGTCTTGGGTATTTCTGAATAGAATGAGACATTCTGAAAAGGTTTTCAACTTCCTTTTTGAAATTAAACTGATTATTTCATCGGTTATTTTAAGATGCTGAATAAATGCTTCCTTTCTTGTTAAGAATTTATTTATAATTTGTTTATAATTTATTTTAAATTTTGGTAATTTAAACAAGCTGATAAATTCAAAACTAAGGAAAAAAAACATTGCATTCTTCTCTCCAGATATTTCTAATGTTAATTGGCAAGCTCGATGTTCTGAAACACAAGTTTCCAATGATGTTTCAAGAAAACATTATATTATTACAAAGGCACAAAAAGTAATAATTACTAATTAAACCATCACACAGAAACGTAATAAAATAGGGAAACATGAATACAATTAAAAAAAAGCGACTAGTTTCTCTGAGCAATCGCTGAGCTTCTTCAGTGAGGAGACTAAAAATCTTCCTGAATGGCCCGGGGTCACATGGTAAACGAAACCAATGGAAGTTCTGCTGCTCATGTGGAAAATTCCATGTTGTGAAGTTGCTAGGCTAGTCTATGTCCTAGACAGGAGTGATTAATCCTACAGTGGGTCTCTGCATGCAATGATTGCTATTATTGTTGTCATCTTTGATAATCTCAAAATAAGTGGATCGGCTTCTTTCTAGTCTATAGTGGAATGTCCGAAAATAACAGGAATCCAAGATGCTCAACAATGTATGTAAAGCTCAAACTTGTCTAAAGTTATTTGAATAACTAAATGAGCCGTCACTGAATTTAGAGAGCTATACCAACTTGAGGAAGATTTTTAGTCTCATCACTAACTTGTAGAAACTAAGCGATTCTTTAGCGAAACTAATCCCTGTTTTAATTGTACTTCATGTTTCCTCATTTTTTTATGTATGTGTGTGTGTCATGGCTCATTTAGTTTCTCATAAATTTACACACGTTAAATTTGACTTTTAAAAAGAAGTGTTTCATAAACAAAACTTGATTTTGAAGCTTAATGGAGTTCTTATCATTAAAACTAGAGCAAAATAGCAAAGAGGACAAACATTTGTACTTAGTGACACACAATCTTTTTAAAAAATAAAAATTCGTAGAAACATTGTCATAACTATGGCAAGGCATTTGATGATTTTGCATCTTTTTCCTATAAAGGTTGAAACATGGCTCGCATCTATGAAACTGTGTAACATTCAATAATTGGTTAAATAGAGGCAATTCATTAGGGCATTTTTTAGGGATAGGTCATTTTTGGGCAATTATTAGGTCATTTTGAGCAATTTTAATAGTTTTTTTTGGAAGGCAATGTCATTTTTTTTATACTTTGAGATTTTATTTATTATTCATTATCTTTGCTTGTCCTCATTCCAGCCAACAAATTTTCCTTTGACCTTGACCTTTGAAACAAGTAGGCCTTTTTTTTTTTTGGTTGTCAAAGTTAAAAAAGGTAAAAAAAAGGTTTAATGTAATAAATTCAAATATTTTATTGGTTATTTTTTTTTTTATTTTTCTGTTATTTTTTTACTATTTTTAGGTCATAAATGCCTTGCCCTAGTCATAACCAATGTGGTTAGGCTCCAAATTTCATTTCCTTGAAATCCTTTATGTATTTACATTAAATCATATAAGTAAAAATATAAATATTTAGAAAGTATTTTATAATAAATTATGAATTATTAACACGAAAATTAAAATGTTATCAAAATATCTCTGATTAAATGGGAGGTGGAAATGTTTGTATTTTAGTGTATTTAGTATTGGAAGAAACCAATAGTTAAGAATCAACGTTAGTTTTAGGGTTCATTTCAGAAAACAAATTAAAGCAAACCTAAATGTAAATATTGATGAAATTTATCTTTTATTTAGAAAGGTCATTATTTCTCATCTAGCAAATAAGTTATACAGCAAAGAAGAGAGAAACGAATAAAGTACACATCATTTGAAGCAAATTTAACAGACATAAATGATTTTTTAGATTTACAATTATATTCTTCAAATAATTCACACCATCAAAATTATACAAAAAAAAAAAAAAAAAACCAAGTCAATTACGCAATTTTCAAACATTTCCTAAAATACCATCACCAAAAATCTTTCAGTGAAACAAAACTTCAGTTAAACGGTATCCCGTATGAAATTTAAATAAAAAATAGAAAAACCATTTATTTCCTTGGATTATAAAAGTACAATAAAACATATATTAACTCTTTATGATTAAAAGTTTATACACATTTTGCATTGATTATGAAAAATCTTGATTAATTACCCATTAAAATTATTAAAAAATTAATAAGAAAAGTTACTATTTTTTTTTATATATTAGAAGGAGTCGTCCTATTTTTGTAGTGGAGGTACAATCTTGTTGTAAGCTCTGGCCATTGGAATAAGTTCAGCTCGCATTTCAAGAGGAAGATACTCAGCAATTAAGGTATTAAGAGGTTTTTCTTCAGTTACCACGCCTTGTCTGTAAATATAACAAAGAAAAAAGAAGTTATTAACAACAGGTTAAATCAACAAAATAAGAACTTGTTAGTGTCCTCCAAATGAGAGATGGCCGGCGGAAGTTTGAACTGCGCAGCCCTTCCGGTAGCTGATCAATTATGTTTTCCTGTCACAATGGACGACGGGGGTCTGTTTTCACTGAGAAAGGCATGTTGATAACACCAAATTAAAACTTCTCTCGACTATTTAGCGTTATTTCAATACCAGTTTCTAATAATAAGTATTTATATAAATAAATAAATATATATTATTTATAAATACAATGCTCTTTTGCAAAGTAACAAGCGATTACCGTAATGGCGGCGTCCTGTCATAAAATCAGACGGAAGTGCCTGACCAGACTAATCGATCATACATGCGCAGATCTCACAAAAACAGGGCGGCCATCTCTCATTTGGAGGACAATAACTTGCCTTTAATTGGAATAATGCCTGAACTATAATAAGTTAAAATTGTGGTTCAAGAATAACAGCTATTATAAAAAATAGAAAAAAAGCTATTATATGAAAATTCCTTGAGGTTATTGAATCTTATATAAATCTGGATGAACATTATTTCAATTACAAAGCTGAATACTTTGTATAAGTATACTTTACAAAGGTATACATCTGTAGATAGGAAAATGAAAATAAAAATAATAGAGATGACGGAAATTTAAAATCTGTAATAAATATTGATGTTTGATTTAGTTAAGAAAATGTTAACATACACTAGACAAAAGTATGCAGAGTTCATAGTTTCAATGTTCTGGAATGTTACGTGTAGTTTTTTATATGTTTTCAACTAAGTGTGTCAACTGAGAAGTAAAGGTACAGTATTTCTTACTCTATGTCCACACAATATGGGTAGCCTATTGCTGTTTTTCTTTGACAATTCTCTAAAAAAAAAAACTAAAAAAAAAACCAAGATAACCCACAACAATGTGGCCAAATTTGGATTACAAGTCATAAAGAATTTTTGAATCAGGGAAAATGGAAATGATTGTATATTTCTACAAAAATAAAGAAAGATGAGGAAAAATATGGTATACATCGTGGAAAATCTGGCTCTTAGCATTACTAGTATAACACAAGTGAATAGAATTTTGTGCTAAAGCATAAATTTAAAGGCGACCCATAATAATAAAAAAAATTAAAAATAATAATAATAGAAGAAAGTACATTAACATAAGAAAAAATAAAAAAAAGTTAGGAAAACAAGAAAATAACAGAAAAATTAAGAAAAACGACTATCCACGATTAAGAGGGGAAAAAAAGAAAAAAGAAAAAAAAAGAGTAGATATACGGATTCGAACCAACAACCTTCAGTATACGAGTCCGAGATCTTAACCATCAACTATAACTGACAACTGAAATAAGATGGTTGCATTTCTAGCATTTAATTTAATTATATTTCTAACATTTCTAATAGAGGAAATCCAATGAAAACAATCCCAAATATCGCGAGGGGGGGGGGGGGGGAGGCCGTTGGCCCCTGAAAATACCCTATTGCTACGGTGTTTTGGACTCTGAACACGATGGTGAAATCCGTTTATCGATCCGACCTTCCGTTCGGGAGTTGTTAGGGGTGAACAGACGGACGGACAGGACAACAGCAATAACTCCCAAAAGGGTCGCTAATAAAATTAAAATAACTAATAAGTTTTCATATTTGGGGAGTGAAACAGCATTTAAGAGAACTGTTTTAATATTAAAGAATAAGTATTGTATCCATCGCGGAAAGAAAAAGTATTAGAAAATATAATCAAAAATAAAAAGTCTTTCAAAACTTTCTTCTCTATCCAAGTTTGTCCGAAGCGAAATATTCAGAACTTCCGCCTTAACTAAAAAAAATGATACTTTTCGGTTGCAATTACTTCAACGGATCACATTCCTTACCTGCAAAACATTTGGATTCTATTAAGTCAATATCATTCATAAGCAGAATATTACAAAAACCTTTTTAAAAACAAAATTATCAGTAATGAAGCGACAACATAAATGTGAATGTAAAGCTATGTATCTTTCTTAGAGAGTAAGAGTAGGTGATAAATTAAAACTTCTGCTTATAATTCACTGATGAGTCATTGATAAGAGCATAGAATACGAGGATCTTGAACTCCATGTAAAAGAAACAATACGCATCGGACAGTTTGATGAAATTCTTCTTTTAATTAAAATATTAATTATTTTTGTTTTGTTTAAATAATTGATTTTTTTTTTATAAAATTTCAAAAGAATTAGAATTTGTATAATTCCTTTCTATCTGTATTTCAATTTTTTTTTAATTATTTAAAAAATAAATGGTGGTGTCGTGTGCAGAAGTCTTTCACCGAAATTCATCATAAACTAATTTCCATCAAAACAATCAGATTATTTTGATTTCTAAGGGAAAAGTAGGGAAAAAAAATCCAAGTTAGAAGAAATCTTCGCAGTTTTTAAGTACTAATCAAAAAAGAATGGATACGAAAAGAATTGGAGATGTGCCAGTTAACTTTGCTTTCGCGTGATGATGGAATTGGACTACAAAGAAATTAAAAGTGTCTCCAAATAAAATCCACCCACAAGAAACTGACAAACAAATACAGGAAAAAGAAAGAAAAGTGTTGGAGCAGAACCGTGGAAGAGGTAAGTTTCTAAAGTAAGCTAATAGGCTTGTAAAGAAACAAGCCTTAATACTATGATATACTGGGTTTTTTTCCTTGATACAAGCCTCATAAAAAGATTCTATGTCTTTATCTGAAAGTATCTGCGCATGTCTTTAACTTATTTTGACCTCAAAGGAAAATATCATTGATTAAATCTAAATTAACTTACTAATTTTGGTTATGTAATTCAGAAACAATTAAGTTTAGCGCATTTCTAACGTTTGTTGATATTAATGTCTAATGATAAGAGATTTAATCAGTATATTTTGCGAATTTTATTATCATCACTTCATGTTTGGAAAACATCTCAACAATTTAGTTATTCGCTGTAGTTTTCTTGATGTCTATCAAAAGAAATTAAAATTTTATAATTACGGTTTATGAACGAAAAGCATTAAACTTACTTTTTTTTTAAAAAAAAGTATGTAATGACTTATCTAAACCACATAATTATGATACAGGAAACACAACCAACAAATAATCTTCTAAAAACATTACAGTGATCCCTCGCTATTTCGCGCCTCAAGTCTCGCGGCTTCAGTGCATCGCGGGTTTTTCAAAAATATTCATCGAAAAATAAAAATTCAAAAATACCGCCATATCGGCGGCCGTATTGCGGAAAGCAGCGATGTTTCGTCGTGATGAGCGAGAGAAACGGCTTCGTAGTTTACCAGACAGAGAGAGCAGCTCTCACAGAGGCTTGTACATACCCATAGGAAGTCAGACAAAATAAAAACCCCAGCTACAGCGTCAGCGACTCCATCAGAAGAGCATCCGAGTGAACCTCAACCCTCTACGAGTGGGAGTGAGTGAGTGAATGTACAATATTAAAGTTTCACAATTAAAAAGATTTAAGTAAAATATACTGTACATATATTTTAAACATTATGGTACCCACACACTTACGAAAATTCCTGGGGGGGGGGGGCAATCCTACTTCGCGGATTTTCACCTATCGCGAGGGGCTATGGTCCCCATTAACCGCGATAAACGAGGGATTACTGTACTATACTTCACAGAAAATAACTTATTCAGCTTCTTCAGGCATCTGTTTAAATTACCCAATATTTGCTTTGTAATTATTTACTTGACTTATTTCAAATTCAATAAAAAGTATATAAATACTATTGAAAATTAATTATTAATTTTATGAATCTCAGATAAAATTGACTTAGTAAATCTCCTTTGGATTCAGAAACCAAAGGGATTACTTCGGGACTCCGTTTCCTATCTGTTAGGACTCGTGGAAAAGAACAGGAACCACTTAAGACATATTAATATAACAGTAAAAGATCACATCCTTCGAGCAGGGTTAATTCAGAATTTTAGAAATGTAAACCAGTCTATAACTCTTCCAAAAATATTCATTTTATGCTTTAATACCTACAGTGATTCTTGCGGAAATCCTTACTTTGAAGATAGACCTAAAATTCATAAACTAAACATGCCATAAGTTCAGTACTAAATTCTTAAGTTTTACCGACTCAGAACAAAGCTTAAGATGCGTAAATAGTATTCTAATGAAGTCTCTTTTAACCTTTAGAAAGAGTGATAATTACATCTTTAGAGTTTTAACTAAGAAAATTTAACATCTCTATTTCAAAATACTTGGTAATAGTAAATTTCATTTATTTTCACTGAACGTAGTCAGCATATTCTAACATTCCAGTTCTAGAAACTCTCCATTCATTAGAAAAATTAGTTATGAAATATCCAGAAGTATTAGCAGAGTTACAATTAGATAAAACAGTTTTTATGAAATTAATTAATTTGGTTTGTACTAATTACTCACTTCAGATCAGTACAAACAAGGAAGAGGATTTCCCAAGGGTTCCCAATCTATATGTAACATCTTAATAAATTAGTTTTCCAAATTATTCATATCAAAATACAATTCTAACTAGTAGTAGTATCGAGATGCAGATGATCTTCTAGTAATTTGCTACTGCACTAAATGCCAATTTTATATTTTCTATAACAAATTCAACAATTTTCATGAAGATATAAAATTCTCATGCAAAAGCAGTAGCTTTCCTTGATGTGATGCTGCACAAAAAGGGATAACAATGTAAAAGTATAGCATTACAAGAAAGATTGAAGAAGTGGACAAATACTAAACTTTAATTAAGAAATAACATCTTTGTAAAAAAAGAAAAAGTATCAAAAACAATTACTTAAGCGAATTGATATTACAACAAGTGATCTGATCATATTTCAAAATATGAAAGGTCTACTGAGGAAAAGAAAGGACTAACAGTAAGATTTATTGACAATAAAATGAAAAAATTACAACAAATTTAAAATAAAGGAAAAATTTCAAATAAAATATAAAGAAAAAAGAACTTTGATCATGCCTTATTGTAATAATAAATCATAATTAGTTAAATTGCTAGGCGGAAAATATGGTGGTACTTTAATGAAATTGTAAAATTAAGTGAATAATTTGTAAAAAAAAGGTTATCAACTCGACCCTAATAATCAAATATTATTAACAAAAGTCAATGTTGGTTTTATCCGAAGGTCTACGTAGGGGAAACAGGTCGTAGTATGAAAGAAAGTCTCAAAGAGTACAACTAATGCTTAAGATTAGGTCCAAGTCGGAAATTTGAAATGGTAGATCATAGTTTAAATTTGCACATTGTCCTCTTAAGACAAATTTTTAACTATCAAAACAGTAAGAAAATTACAGAAAGTAATGATTCATTAGAAATATAATTTCCATCCATAGTAATTCTATCCGGAGACAGGTCAACATTCCTATGGAATTCAAGAATTCCCATAGAAGCACCTGGGGAAAGAAACTGAGGTGGGTTTCCGTGGCCTTCCTTAGGAAGCCATTATGGAATGCTTCAGACCGAAGAGAAAGTGAAGAAGAGGCTAACAAACACAGGAAAGGAAAGTGAAACAACCAAGCCACGGGATTTGAACCCAGATTCCGACACAACGTCCCATGGCAGACGTCCGCCCAAAATTGCTCGCCCATGCCGGAACGGCAGAAATACCACTTATGGAAATATAAATAAAAATAAAGAGTTAAAATGTAGATGATTATATCACTTTACTTTGTATACATCACTCAAAAAAATAATATAAAAACCTTTCAATTTAATGCATATATAGCTACACTTTAATTCTTTAATTTCTAATAATAGATTGCAAATTTCTAAACATTTTCAAATATAGAATTTAATACGCAACAATTCCGTTAAATTGCTGTAAGTTAGATAATTAATGCCCATGAGATAACATCTCTCGTTGATAACTATAGTATTGTATTTTAATTATGTAATTTGAAATGCATGAAAAAGAAAGTTCGGTTGTTTTTTAAAATTTTTATAAAATGTTTGTTTATTTTTCTAAAGGCAACGAAGTTTGATAAGATCATTTCAATTTAATGTTTAATTTAATAAAAGTAGAATGCACATGGGAAAAGATGAAGTCTATGTCCATAATAAGTATTACAATAATAAGCAGAGACAGAAATATTTCAATTACAATGTACTTGTATTTAAAATCAATTGCTTTTACACAACATGTCTTTTAGAGGCAGCCATTAAAAACACTACACCGTGCATCTGGTGTACAAGCATCAAAATCAAGGGGCGGAGGAACTTTGATCTGGATTCCACCATATCAGAATAAACCGAAAAAATTGCAATGATTAAAGAATTGGGGGAACTTTAGGAACATTGACATTTACATAACTTCAATGCAAATGAATTTTACTTATATATCATCGTAAAACCTAACATTTTAAACCTTAAGTTTTAAAATCTAGAATTGTTGAGCGGGAGAAGGTATATGATATCAGTAATAGATATTACACTTTTTATCTATTACTATATTATCATGTATCTTCATTACATTTTTGTCTCAGAGAACACTGGTTCTAGGTTTTTTGTTTTGACGCAAATTATTTCGCAGTCAATTTATTTAAACACATGGAAATTCTTTAGTTATTATAATAATATTAGTACGTCCAGTTATTGTTGGAAGAATCTCTCATTTCTGAATCATGTTAAAACGGTGTAATCAACATAAATTAAGATTAGGTTGTCAATGAATTACACGACAAAGCGAAGTTACGACTGTGAAGTGAGGAATCTTGAGGGAAAGTTCCATCAATCTTCAGATATAAAGAGTTATCAAGCTTTATAATAATGCTCAAAAGTTGTCAACTTATTTCCAAGTTAAGCTCTGAAAAAAATGTGTAATTCTATGAAATAAGCTTGTCTTCTTCCAGATCACTCTACTATGAACTTGACAGAAAATTCTTGGCCATTTAAATAACATACAGTAATAAGGAAGTTCATTTAATTTTTATTTTCAGTATTTACTTTAATAATCTTAAATTATCATAAGCTATATTTAGGTC
>JAFIDM010000003.1:18612272-18625399 GCA_023159025.1 Thereuonema tuberculata | reverse complement strand
CTATGAACAGCCAATTGTACTGTCAAACACATAATCATAATTTATTTCGTCAATTTTCGCTGTTTCAGAAACAGCTTCTTCAGACGGAACATTGGCGTACGAACTGTTTATTGAAATTTGAAAATTTATGATAAGTACTGTCTGAAGAAGCTGTATCTGAAACAGCGAAAATTTACGAAATAAATTATGATATGTTTTTAACAGAAAATTATTGCTTGTAGTAAAACTTTTTCAAGGGCTGTTCTACAGATTAGTGCGTGTCGACATTTTGGAAGAAACTTGGAAAAGACAGGGCTTAAATTTCCAAGGCGGATCATCGAAATTTTTAATTCCCTTATATGTAGCTTATAATTCCTTATTTTGATTCGTTAAGTTCAATAAGTTGTTCAGATATTTGATGCAACTGATATAAGAAGGATAGGGTAATGTAGGGAGGAATTAATATCAATATATATATATTTTTTTAATTTTTATTTAAGGCCTCAGTCCAAGGCTGGACGAAGGCTTCCCCAACACTGAGAGAAATCTGGTCGTAATCATCCCTATTGATCAGGTGACTGGGATGCTGTTATGTGAAGACAAAGGGGATAGAGAAGAACGACAGACAAAACAGAAAGAAAGTAAACATCCAACCCGACGCGACGCCGGGATTCGAATCAAGGTGCCAACGTATCTTTCTCATGGAACCACTAGACCAAGCAAGATATCAATTCGGATAAGTAAATTATTACTCCACATTCGACTTTCAATAAACTGATTAAAATTCACAATAAGGTAAATAATAATTTACTACGATAAGGGATTTAATTCTCTCCATACAGAATAACGGTGTTTCACATAACATTGTACGTTTATTCGGACAAAGGGAATTTAACAAAAGTCAAACTTGTAAAACTTTTACAGTATATATTGTGAAATTTCAGCTTGAAGTGAATCATTATTGACTGAGTAAAAATATAACGATCAACTACAATTTTTGGATTGAATAAATTATAGTTTGAGGCATCAGTCGAACATAAAAATATCATCTAAGAAAGAAACAGATTTTATCAAGTTTGTTGAAGGATTTTGTGAATAGGAGTCAACAATCCTATTTGGAGTCATAACAAAAGAAAGTGTGTGTGTGGGAGGCCCTGAAGATGCCCAAATCAACAACTAGGATTCTTACAGTAAAAAAAGGGCGAATTCATCAATTGAAGCTACAAGACGACTCAGCAATTTAAAAAAAATATCTCCCCCCCCCCCCCAAAAAAAAACAACCCCAACTTATTTAGGTCGTTTAACAACATGTGTTTGTCATTTAAATATTCAGGAAAGTGATTGATGATCTTCTCCAAAGAAATAAGGAAACATGAGTTAAATTCGTATTTGGATGACATGAAAATAATAAAAAAACAAAAAACAACAACAATACCTTCACTTCGTCCGTCTACAATCACAATAACTCAACAACTATTATCCTACTGATTGAAGTTTATTGAAGCAGAAATACCTGATTCTGATATTGATCGGGTTTGCCTGTAAGGTCACTAAAATAGATGGCGTTAAAAACCGTTGGAAACACCAGAAAAAAACTTCATTTACAATTTATTAAGAAAACGTTATTAAATGCAAAAGTGATCCTTTATTTTTACCTTAAACTCCCCGTTCCCTTTCTTTATTGTTCGATCTTATGAAACTTGTAACTTATTTTTTATTTATTAATTCTGACATAAAATGCAGTAAAGTGACTTTGGTTTTAAACTAAAGCCTGTAAAGTTTATTCGAAAAAGGGTTAACTGAGAAATCAAATTGGAGAGGAAGAACAAACAAAAGAAAGTAAATTTAGAGTAACATTAATCGGATTTTGTTTCGTTTGAAAGTTTTCCAACTTAAGCCACTGTTTAATAAGGAAGAAGAAAGAATTTCTAAAACTCAATCCTTTAAAGTAAACCAGTAGCAGGTGAATGTATTCAAAGCAAACATTGAACAACTGAAGAAAGAAAGAAATAAAAAAGAAACGAAGATGATCCAAGGCTGCTCTGAGTCGTTATCTTTTCTAACGAAGAGGAACTAAATCCCTAATTCGTGAATCCAAGTAATGATGGCAAAGGCAATTAAAGAATCTGCAGCAGAAATAAAAAGTAGGACAACAAAACAATTTCCATTGTCTGTTACTTTCCTATTCAAGCAGTTGATTTTTTCTTCGTCTGATGTTTGATCTGTAAAGAAACTTCTATATTCATTTTTATCGTCGGAATCGCAGTGGCGCCTCAACAGCAAAAACAAACAATAAAAGACTCACAAATGCAATAGTAGTGAGAAAATTCATGTGCCAGCAGTCCGACAATGAAACAATGAATTTTTTAAAGCATAAAAAAAATCAATCTGCGCATTTGAATTATTAATAAACAACAATGGATGAGAGCAAGTTGTTTCCCAAGTCATATCCTGGAACAGCTGATTCACGCTCTTTGGCGATTATCAGGCAAAAGCAGTCATCAGTAAACAACGAGGTCTCGGTACTGAGGCTAATGGGAATGATCACTGGAATCGCAGTGGTGCCTCAAAAGAAAAAATAAACAAGATGCTCCTGGCTGATGAACGCCAAAGAGCGTGAAACAGCTGTTCAAGGACGTCACATGGTAAACAATTTAGTCTCATCCATTGTTATTCATTTAAAGGAAACGAGAAGTTTCCGGAAGACCTTACAGCCGACTTTCCTTAAAATATTCCGGGTTTTTTCTTCTTTGTTTTCTTAAATAATGATAACAACTTCACAAGTCTCCACATGAAAATTATAATATGCACAAATTAATTGAACTCCCCTACAGCGCTTTTGACACTCATCATCTACAGCCAACCACAGTTTAAGTCCAAAGAAATAAAACATTTCAATCGTAAGAAAGACAATGGTTTCTCCAAAAAATAATCAGAACTTCATTATGAAAGTAAAATAATTAATGCATCTGCCAGCTTTTATCCCAGCCACAAATAAATTAAACCTATCCGTATATCAAGTAAAATAATGTTAATAAATGAATCAATTACAATTAATACAGACTTCTTGTATTTTCTGTTTATTCTATGAAAATTAAATGTTTCGCTTTCAATATTTTTTTTTATGCGGAAAAGATTATCATCTCAAAATTTCACAAAAAAAGAAAAAAGTCTCAAAATTAAAAAACCCAACCTATCTTTTGCTTGGGTTTAAACTCAAAGCAACCTCTTCGAGTTTTGCAAAGCAAAGATTTCAATCAATCATTTGCAGTTTAGAAATTTAGCTTTGAGTTTTGCCTGTTCGATATATGCCTAATTTTGAAGTTTATGTTTCATGGCTTCTTATTAAGGTACCTATTTTTTATTTTATATTTAATAACTTTAGCTCAATATTATAGATTTTGCTCTTTTTAATTTTAATTTTTAATTTTAAATTTAAATATATAAAATTAAGTAAATTTAATAAAGTATTAATTTTAATTTTCAATAAGTAATAAAGAAAACTGGCGTCTTTATTATTTCGCTTTTAGATTTAGGTATTTTACTTACAATATTGGTAATCTTTTTTAATTTAAAATTTAAAATTTTAGGTAGTTTGGTTGTAGTTTTTAATTTTAAAAAGAGCAAAGTCTTGGTATATTGCGTTTTTGTTTTCTAAATTGTTTCTAAATTTTGCCGCTGAAGACGTGGAGATAATTTGGCTGCATCTCCATAGAAACAGTGATTTGTTCTTTGGTTTTAGCGTTTTTAAATCCCAAATCACTGTTCGGCTATATATATTACTTCTTTCATATATAAAACAAGTTTTGCTGACTTAAAAGCTTTTGCGGGATGTATGTACACAAACCCATTTATATGTAGATCAAAGATTCTCAATTGGTGTGCCGCGCGAAAAAACAAAACAAAACAGCAAATACATTTTTTATTCAAACGGGAAATGAGAGGAAATATAAAATCGTTATTAAATATTTTCAACAACATTATTTATTAACACAAGAGAAACAAGTAAATAAGTAATACAAACTGGAATGGTTAAAATTAGTAAATCAATAGTTATATCTTTTTTTTTTTTGTAATTCATTCAGCAAATTTGGTATATAATCAAAATATAATTCAGGTGAAAATTTGCTAATATTTTTCCTAGGATTCTATTATATGTAGTAAAGCAACGAAAAAGTTTGGATGCCCTGGGATATTAGGAACAACGTTTAGTGAGCAGCATGAGTTTTCCAAATACCTACGTGTGCTTTGAACCAAAAAAGATTGAGAAGCACTGATATAGACCATTTTCTGTCTTTTAGCTTTATTTTCGATTCCCGTTTTCAAACATTTCAATATTGTTTAGTTGAGTTTAAAGATTGTATTTTTAAGTTCAATACTACATTTTTGTTCAGTTCTTTGAAATCATCAATTTCCTATTTACAGTAAGACCCCGATTATCCGAGTTTCCGCTGTAACCGAGCTATCAAATATTCACCAACAATCCTGGGTTATCCTTAAAAAAATGCCGGAACATATTGCTGCAGAAAAACGCCAAAGTAACGTAAAACAAAAAACAATTAAGGACTTTTTTAAGTAAAAGAACTCTTTCAATATGAATTGTATGTGGTGAATAACTTTGTATTTGTTAAAATATACATTGAAACCTAGACGATTTATTTTATTTACAATTATCGGTTTAACCGAGTTTTTCAGTTATCGGTCCAGTTAATCCAGTTTTTCAGTTAGTCTCGGTCCACATTAACTCGGGTAATCGGGACTCTACTGTATTTTGATATTAAATGTAAGAGAAGATTAGCCAATTTCCCGTCTCTGGTTTAAGTAAACTTGTCAATTCCTCTTTTAAATATGTCAACAACTTTCAATCGATCAATCAATTGCAGTTCGCGTCATCAACTTCAGATGAATCTACTTCAGCCTCGTTGATGATTCAAATAAAAAAACAAACATTCAACTGAATATTATTAAAGAACTCATTAAAATTATATTAGGGTTTGGCAAAAGTTTCATTCCAAGACCACTGAAGTTCAATGTGTTTTTGTTTTTATTATTCAGCTACAGCATTATAGAAATACGATGTGTCGATAGGCATGGTTGGCTATACGAAGGCTGTGGATCCTAATAGCACTTTTCAGTTGAAATATACGAAAAGTTAGAAGAAAAATTATATAAGCATCTCAATATTTTAGTATATTTGTTAAAATAATTTAAACCCAAAAATAAAAGAAAATAAAAAGCATTTTAAAGAAATTACGAATAAAAATGCACTCTAATTGCAGCTTCTCCATAGTGAGGTAAACTTAAATTGGGAGTCTGCAATTATTCTCGCCATGGATGATCCTTAAAGCTCCACGAATATTCTAAAGGATCACGTCGTCTAACTTCATATTAGTTTCATCATCTAATCTTGTATAAGGACCCAGAATGTCAAGCGATAACCAACAATAGTTTATTAATCATTCAAAACGTGAAATAAGGAACATTTAGTATTTTGACTGTTTTCAAACTAACTGAAAGAGACCCTAACGAACAATCTCTTTTTGTTAATGAACTTTTTTCTATATCATTTTTTTTTCTCAATTTTATCATATATTAAACTTATCTGCAAGTTGACTTGCCAATTATATCTTGTATTAAATAATTTATATTTTGTTTATTTACCAAATTTATTTACTTGAAACGGCTTCTATTTTATTTTTTTTAATAGTTCCTTCACAAACTGGACAATAATTTTATCGTCAATTCTTTATATATTAATATCTTTATTAAAACAGGAAAAAAGAATTTCTTTTACGGGAAATCAATTCATGAGAAAAAGAAAAGAAAAATACGTAAGAAAATGCGGAATATTTAAATAACAAAACACGATACATATTACATGTATTAAACAACAAATATTTTAGGAATTAAGTAAAGCTTCAGCAATGAAAATTCCTTAGTTTTTGAGTAAAAAAATTATGCTTAGAGGCATTAATTTGCAGACTTATTTTATCCAAGACACATGGTTTTAATTAAGTGTAAGTTTTAAAATTTTTATTCAGCATTCATTTTCATCAAAGTTGTCATAAAAGTTTTATTACTATGACTACATTAAAAAAATAATCTGAAAGTAACAGTCGAAGACTGAAGACAAAGAATCATGAAATATGCAAATTGCAAACAACAGCAACGAATTAATATAAGAAAGAAACTCAAAGAACAGAATAAAGAAGTTGTACAATCTTTATTTCTGAGATTAATTCAAGAATCCCTGGAGAACAAGAAATTAAAATTAACAGAGTAGGAAAAATTTATTGTATTTATGTTGATGACATACGTTTGCTTATGACTACAAGTTACTTATTTATAAATTTCGTAGCGGCAGAAGAAAAACAAAGACCATAATATGAATCGTTTCTCAAACCTGCAAACTACATCAGTTAACATGTATAGTTTTCGCGCAAACCGTAGTTTGCAGTAATCATCGGAAAACCATTTAATTCTAGATGCAGCCGTGTTTCACGTCATTCTCATTCGATAATTTATTGATATGTATTTTATTCAACACCCCGTTTATTAAATCATTCGTTCCCTATTTTGATTATTTGTGTTTCATTTTATGAATATTTGCAATTTGTTTTCTCGCAACATAGTGTGCCAACAACACAAAACAAGAAATAAACACATCTACATTGAATAATGATACAATAGAGTCCGTTAATCCGGACTAGATGGGACCGGACCCTAACCGGATCATCGAAAATCCGGATTAAAAGGAATTTGCTTTAAAATGCACAAAACACAAGTTTAAAATGGGTAAAACTAAAAAAATCGGCGGTTTTTCTTTCCCTACAGCTTACTTTTAGTTTTAATACGATATACTGTATATATATATATATATATATAGATCTAAGTTATTAACCTACGAACTGATGTATCAAATGTAGGTCCATTGGTTGAATCAAAGCAATGACGTTCGGGAGCAGAATTCACAAAAATGTCCCCCTTCCGCAATTCTTTTTCAGGAGGGTGACACTGTGCATTGTCTATGAAAACACAACTTTTTGGGGGGAGTTTTTTTCTCCTTCAAAAAATTCTCTCTTTTTTTAATCCCGTCCGGATTAACCGGATGTCCGGACTAGCGGGACTCTACTGTTCAAAGATATTTTTTTCGAAAATTATTCATTTCCGAACCCATGTTTATAGGAGATTTTTTGTTTGTTTGCAGAAGTAGAACCTACGGCTCAATTTTTGACCCACCTTTTGGAATCACCTTGTATATTAATATAATAAAATTATAGTACATATAGTACATATAGTCCGTCCACGATAATGTGACGATTCGACGTCAGTACTAGCCTCTCTCAGAAGTTCGAAAGAATATTATGTTACAGCTATAAAACAAAACAAAAACAAAAATTTAGTTTTAATTTTAGTCCTCCATTTTCCAATTCCTTTCGGAAATAATCTTCAACCTATGAAATAATTTTTCCAGCATTGCTCTGTAAAATACTCTGGGGCAACATTTTGAAGGAAATTAATAGAGACCTGTGTTTTCAGGCGCGCTTGTTTGTGATTGGCTGAAAAACAGATACGCCATAACCACGTGGGGTTCCTTCCTTCACGTTATCGTGGGTCGGACTATATTATATTATTTACATATAATCGGATCATTTCTAAAGAAATGTTTAAAATTTGAAACGTACAAAGTGGAGTGATTTATTGAAATAGGGTTATTCAAATGATTCACATGAAGCATTGAGTTCATAATATTGAGTTAAATAGATTGGTTTTTCCTTAATTTTTTATTAGCATTCTTTAACCCCTTCTTTCTTAGTGAGGATCGTTAAATTAGTCAGTGTGTGGGTTATCTCCAAATAACTTTTCAATCCACTGATTGGAGATGATTAACTTTCTTTTCAGTGAAATTCCCGTTAAATCTCCGCGTGGCTTCTTGCCTAGAAATTACGGAGTGAAGAAAGCAGAATTCTAATAGAAAAATTTAACAACCAAAAGCAAGTGGATTTCCTTCAATATTATCAATGAGGTACGTAATGAATCCTCTTAATATCTACATGTGTTTTTATTATATGGTTAAAATTAATGAAAGCAAATGGCTTTATCCTTTTATAAAACTTATAAATTACATTGTGTGGAACTACCATTATAAAACTTGTCGTTAATTGACATAATTCCTCTGATGCAAAAAAGCGTCAGTACATTAAACAAACCAAGAGATGAAAAAGATTATAAAAAGAGACAAGACGTTGTGGCCAGGAAAAATCCTGGCAACATACTGTAGAAAAGTTCCTGGATAATGGCCAGGTTAAAATTCTTTGGGACTTTAGAATACAAACGGACCAGCACATTACAGCCAACACACCTGACATCACTGTGATTGAAGCGATTTTGATTGACATAGCCATCCCTGGGGACTGTCGAGTCCAGGAAAAAGAACATGAAAAAATGGAGAAGTACAGGGCTCTGGGATTAGAAACCACACGAATTTGGCATAAAAACGCAAGAGTGCTACCCATTGTCATCGGCACAATTGGCACAATTTCAGCCAATTTTACGGATTATTGTACCCGGTTAGGACACGGATTATTGTACCCGGGATAGTAATCCCTCCATTTATGCGAATTCACTTTAATGCGGTTGAAAAATTTTTCAATTTTAAATTATCAACTAGACACCAAAAGTCACGACAATGCATAAATTTAAAATATTTAATTGTTAACCACATTGAAGTAAATTAACTTTACCTATATTGCATGTTTACTAGTATATACATTGTAATTATACAATTTCTGGATTTCCCCAATTTCATTTATTCCGTAATCTTATACAGTATACAGTTTATACAGTATAAATGTTTATAGCCAATAAGGCTAATTGTTAAAATAATTACTCCTCAGCAAGCAGCATACCAATATGGAATATACTATACCAATATGGAATATGGTGAATGAATTGTTTTTTTCAATTCTATTATCTGTATTCTGTATATATTTTATTTCTTATTTATATTTTTTTTGCCTAATAATCCTTTACTTTTTTTTTTAATATGTATTTTGTTTTTTAGTTTAGTTTTCTGGAGGTGTCATTTCCATTCCTGCTTCCCTTTATTACCACCTCTGTGTTGAGACCAAGGTGTTCTCAGTAACTACTCCCAACTGATGAACCACCAATTTAGCGTGAAACAGCTGTTTTGGGATGTCACTTGTGAACACAGTCTCACCCTTTTAATGTGTTTACATATTTTCATTTTATTGTATTTTTCCAATCATTTTTTTTGTAAGTTTTTATAGATCCCACGTGGCTTTGTTTACATTGGATGTTGGATAGTTCTTTTGATCGAAGACAGAGAAACAGCACTATGAGAATGCGACAATTTTTTACTCAGGGAAAGTATTTATTTGATCATTCCCTCAATGTCAAATTTGTATTAAAACTATCCTGTTGTATTGGATGAAATGTCGGAGTAAAAAAATGTCATATTTACTCAAATACACTATTTATTTGATGTGTATTTCAACGATGAGGGAACACAATGGATCATGCGCTCGGTGCAGCTGCCGATCAGGATTGGTGTAGACATCAATCAATCGAAGAACATCTCTTGTGATTGATTCAGCATGAAAAGCAATCAACTGTAGTAGGGGCGACCAAAATTTGTGATTTTCAGTTATTTAATTTCTTTTTAAAAATACACGAAATTTAATAAATGTATATGAAATTCAGTTAAAACTTTTCTATTCCAGTAAACAGTAAAATATTTAAGAATATATGGAACATATCCCTACAGCTTTCCCTGGCTCTTTTACGCGGTTTTCATTTTTGCGATGTTTTTGTGGAACCGATTACTCGTGTAAATGGAGGGATTACTGTATTTATTTGTAGTTAAATTTTGAATTTAATATTTGGTATCATTATTTGCCTTATATTATTTTTTTTCCTATTATTTAACTTTAAAAATATTGTATTCTCAGCACCTAAACACAAGATTTTCTGATAAAAAAATCCTAGCAGGACTGGAAGTACAAAATAAATATAAATAAGAAATCTAGCCTGTAGCATTAATACGCCATCTCGCGACAGATGTGTGCACTAGAGGAAAAAAAAACCAAAACAAAACAAAAAACCTTTAGTTTGAGGACAGCGAAGGAATTTGTTTCCCTTTCTTCCACTGTTGATAACAGACTCTATGATTCTTCCTTGTGATTTTCAGTTATTTAATTTCTTTTTAAAAATACAGGAAATATGATAAAGGTGTATGAAATTCCTGCAATTCTATTTTTACATTAAAAATATATATCGACTGTCACGATAAGGATGCGAAAATTCAATAAGTTACTATAATTAACAATACAGGTGTTGGAGTGGAAAATAGAAACATTTTGTTTTAATAAGATCTTGAAAGAATTTTGAATTTTGAAAAACAACACGTTAATAAAATCCACAGATAAGTAGAATTGAAAAATGATTATTATAATTTATTAATATTTTTACCGATTTGCTACTATAAGCTATTTAATTGCCAAAGGATTCATCATCTAGATGAATTTCATTAGAAAACACTGCCTTTATTGAATAAAGCATTCAAGTGTTTGGATCTAAAACTGTAAGTTAGTTCTTTAAGGAAATGGGTGACACTCTGAAGTGACTCTCGATAAATCTGAAATTAAATCCTGAAATTGGTCAGTCGAGGACAGCACTGTCTCTTTTCTGCCTATCTTTGAGAAACTGGTAAAAGATTAATAAACATCAACGGGTGAGACGAAGTATTTACTAAGTAACATCCTAGAACATCTGTATCACACTCTTTAAGTGGTCGTCAGCTAGAAGTAGTCACCAGTAAACGATTAGTTTCTAAAATTAGTTTCTGTTATTTGAGGGTCCAGTTTTAGTCTTCTGATAAGGATCAAAATACTTATATTCCAGTTTTGTCTGTCTGTAGACAAGTATCATTAAAATATCATTAGCAACAATCACAACAATTGCGTCTTTTGCATGCGCAACAATCACATTTGTAACAATAAGGAAATTAAAGCAATATCAATTTTATTTCCATAGACTATCAGAAGACGTTGCGAAGCATTGTGATTGGTTTACTAATCGCTATCCCTACTTGTTTTTTTCTAGTATCGCCTCTGCTTTTGAGAGTGTAATTGCTTAGACCTAGTTATTGAAAACAATAAACAAAAGGTTATGAGAAAGAATACCCGACATTTTAAATTCAGTGACTAATAATGTAATACGATTTTATTAATTTACTTTGAAATATTCCGTAGATTACATTCAACTCCACTTAAAGAAGATGTGACTCTGTTATAGAATCTTAACTAAACCACTGGAAAAAATTACAAAAAGATACCAATGATAGGAAGAAACATGGAACAGACAGAAGAGAAAAAGTTCGATTTGAAAAAGTTAATTTATCGTCAGGAAATGTTTTCTTTGTAGTAGAAGATGAACAATGCTTCGCCCACACTTTCTAATTGAATTAAGGATTCATCGCACCAATGAAAAGTCACTTATCAGATTTAATGGATGAGAACGAAAATGCTAACCATCTCTGGAATGGCGAGAATTAAATAACAGCTGGAGATGATATTCATTACAAGGATTCCTTAAGAACAAACCAAAAGTTGGAGAACGTCGATAAAATGAATAGTCGTCGAAGAAATTGACTTGTTTCTTTGTTAAATGAGTTTCCAGATAATGGAATTGGATTTCAGGAACAGAGACAGGAAAAATAATCTCAAGACGTCAGTCAAGGAGTGAGAAGTAAATGAAATTCAATTGCAGAGGGGTTGTAATTTGCTTCAGTTTTAAAGAATAATTAAAGAAAGAATATGAAGATGTTTTATCATTTGACAAATAAATCACAGGTCCTTAGTAACTTCGTAGAAATAACGACAAATCGAGTAATATTCGGAAGACATAAATTTATAAATCGGCAGTTAACGAATTTCGGATATTTTCCAGAATTCTAATAGGTTAAAATAAAAAGAGGAGACCGGTAGAAGTTCGTAAACAGAAAGAGTAAAGACAAAAGAAATCGTAAAACAAGTAATGAAAAACGAAAAAACAAACAAAAGTTTCGAGACCAAACATGTTGTTGACAAGTTAACGAAAGGGGATAAACAATTTTTATTAATCAATAATTCTTAACATACAGTGTCCTGCCACTTTATTAGATATACCCGTGCTGTGCGCACAAATGGTACAGACAATGTCATGGTGTGGGGGATGTTATCCTGACACACATTGGGTCCATTGATACCTCTGGAGGCACATCAGGATGCTAGAGCATACCTAAACATCGTAGCTGACCAAGTGCAACCGTACATGTTAACAGTTTATCCTCATGCAGATGGCTACTTCCAGCAGGATAATGCGCCTGTGCACAAAGTCTGCATCACTACGGGATGGTTTGAGGAACATGATGATGACTTTTCCTCGGATCTCAGCCCGATTGAAAATTTGTGGGATGAGCTGGAACGGGCTGTTCGCTCTAGGCCTACACCTCCATCAAATCTTCAGGAACTGCGTGACACATTCATGTGTTCATGGTACACAAGACCACAACAACGTTTTCAGCATCTTGTGGAATCCATGCCTCGATGAATTCAGGCTGTTTTGAGGGCTAAAGGAGGCCCAACACGCTACTAGATAGGTATACCTAATAAAGTGGTCGGGCAGTGTATTTTCAAACCAATTAATTATCAGCTCCACGAACGAAAACAGAAATACAAAAAATCCAATATACTACAAAAACAGCGTATCACCAATCATTTTGCCACTGAAACAAAAATAGATCCAAGGCTTATTTACATTCTTCCTGTCTCGCACAGAAAGTAAAAAAAAAAAAATTGCTTTATAGATATGCACAATTCTGCTAACTACTAAAACAGTGCATCCCAACCTTTTTCGAGCCGCAGATCCCCTTTACTAATAGGCAAGTAACCTACGACCCCCCCCTCCCGCATACACATAAAAATGCATTTTTATAGGGTAAAGAAAGCAAATTCAATATAGATTGGAATTCTACAATATATTAGAATATATTTCTAACTTTATATTTAATTAACATCGAGACACCTATTCAGTACAGTAAAACCTCGTTAAGTCGTCACTCAAGGGACCAAACATTTTTGACGACT
>JAFIDM010000003.1:18519602-18602272 GCA_023159025.1 Thereuonema tuberculata | reverse complement strand
TTCTGATAAAACTTATTTAAATTTATGACATCTTTCAATTATCGAGATGCTAATCGTAGACTTAATGCCAATATTCTGATTTCATAGCAATTATCAACTTTGTCCTTTAATTTCAGGGGATTTTAAGTGAAATGAAAACATTTACCTTTCCTTGTAGATGATTATTAATAAACGCACCGATGGTTTTCACTTACGATATTTCATTTGCTGAAACATGAATGGACTACTACGGTAATAACAGTGCAGTGTTAGACGTAGCAAGAAATTTTCAGTTTACCGTCAAACTGATAGTTAGTTGTTTCGCATTCAGTGTTTCTTCACAGTAATTTCTATTACTGTTAGTTACGAATTTCTTTTGTACGGTTCCCCATGGAAGAATTTTACATACATCGCCTCTTGTCTCTAAATGCACGTGCCTAGGTTCAAGAGGATGCATTCACTGGTTCAAAAGTGAAAACACGTTTAGACAACCAGACACGCATAGTAAAAACAGATTGATTTCATAATATAGCAACCTTTAATGTTTATTCCTCACATCTATTTAGTTAGAAAATATGTGAATTGATCATTTTAATGATTTATTTTGTATTTGAGAATATTATAGAAAAAGAAGATATTACCATTAGTACGTCAATCTACAAAATGGAGATATCGATATTTATGTCTTTTAATTATAATTTTCGAAAAAACTTAGGTTGGATGAATCCTGTTCTCCAAATTAGAATATACATTTCATGGTTTGTGGAAATAATTCTATTTTTATTCATTGAACAATCTGACTCAAAGTTTTATTTATTGTACACTCAGAAAAAGAAGAATTACCTTATAAGGAAATAAACACATCACTTAGTTGATCCTGGAACTCATGGCTACAGAAAGCAATATGGCGGCGTCAAGTTACTGTTAAAAGAACAGGTTACTGTAAAAGGCCTTCACAGCCAAAATAGAGGTTTAATTTGGAATGTTTACCACTATTTTAAGAGTCAGGGTGATGAAATATATATTCCTGGATTACTAGGAAGCCCTGCTATTGCTACAAATTTGTCCCATTTGACGGTGAAGAGCGAAAATCGACCACATCCGGTAATTTTTCTTCGGTCGCGCATTTCATTTTCCACGACCGAAGCCTTTTGGATATGGATGATATTTATAATAAATGTGAATAGCACAAAAATAATAATAACAGTTCATAGTTAAAAAAGCAAAGAATATAAAAACGAAAAATCGAAAACCTTGCTCTCTTCTACTTTGATTGCGGAAATATAGGAATTAGTTACGATGCTCTGCGATAGATTTCACTGAGAATACATGGAAATAGTAATCCATAACCTACGATTTTCATCTTTTTCCAACTGTCATGTAATTGGGTTGGCGATCGCTGCTTTAACTGACGAATTGTCTTTCTCTAATATTTAAAAGTAGTATAAAATTCTTTTACCTTTTCATGAGATTCACGATATCTTCTTTTATGATTGTCTTTCTCTTGGCTTTCGAAGTAGATTCTTGAAGTTCACAGCAGATGCCTTTGAAGAAGTTGTTAGTGCTGAGAAAAGAAAATTATAAATTAAAATTATCAATAACTTAAAGGAATTAATTATTTAACATTATGTATAATATAAACTTTTAAAAATAGTAATATGTAAATGCATAATATAAAATAAACATCATTAATAGAACAAAGCTAAAAATAAAATTTACATCGCTTCTTGTACATTGAACATGAAGAGTTAGCGTTTATTTGTACGTTAGTCACGTACAAATAAAATGTTATATAAAACATTTTAATAAAATAACATTTTATTTGTACGTGACTAATACAATAAAATAAAACTTATAAAAAAATCCAAGGGCTGATTTTTAATTTCAGTTCTAGTGAATCCAAAAAAAAGTAACAAAAACATTTGAAGGAAATATGAAACTATGAAGATAGGAGAGTTAATAAAAACTTTGATGCTGTTGTTTAAAAATAGGATTTATTTAAACACCTCCCTTTCCATAAAAAAGATGTTAAATCAACACTGAAATAAAAACTTCAGTACAAACTCAGAGAAATACTTCAGACCTTTCAATTGTCAAAGTAAAACTCAACTGAAAGTAAAAGTAGTGTTAATTCAAATGGTATTTTAAAATCACGGTGAAATCGTACAATAACTGTAAGACCGCTATCATCAGTTATAAAGGAGGGTTTATGTAAATTAAGACTGTTGTCTAGAATAAGTTAACCGGAAGCAATAATATAAAGAGGGAATTGTAATCAAGGGTCCCCCGTATAGTCAAATGAAAAGTAACAAAGAAGCTCTTGACGGATATTTTTTAGAAGATATCATTTTATTTCTACAATTGTTGCAAATGCAAGTACAGTACAACCGTCTACGTTTAAGGATCTGGAGTGACTAAGGCCAATGACTGAATCCAGCAAAAAAGTATCGGCCCATGCCATGATACCTTTTATATATTGTTTTTGTATCTGCGTTCTCTTGTAATAAGCAACTTTTTAGGATATTAGTTTACGCTTTTACTTCAAATCTGCGAAATTTTCCTAAATACTACACGAGAAGTGGATCCCCGGATTAAATTTAAGATAAATATGTAAAAAAAATCTGAGAACATGCTTTTTCTTTAATGATTTAAGTTTTTGCCCAGGCTCTAACAGACACTAGTTCTTAATGTTTTATCAATTGGGATTTCTTTTAAGTACAATCCTTTGTTGAAAATGACTTGAATTCGTCTGCTGTTTCTTTGTAGGTTTCAGTTCTTAATTTTTTTCTTCCTTCGATTGTTTTTATGTTCTTTGTTTTTAGTTATCAAAAAAGGAGACAAAGAGCGAGAATGTTCCACTGCGACTGTGTTTACGAGATTCCAAAAGCTGATCATTTCCATTTCGAACTCTTGGGTTAATTGAATTCTAGATTAATTGCAAATGCCAACAGTTCAAGTGAAGCAACAAAACAATCAAACAAAAAAATCGAAAGAAAAATAAAACACTTATGCCCCAAACTGATCTTATCAGAAAATCTACAGAAGTAGCAAAGCGTCTCCTTTGTTTCCGAACAGATCTAATATTTTCATCGTTATTTTACTTTTTTCTTTAAGCGTTATTTGACTCAGTTGTTTTCTAATATTCAAACTGTATTTCCAAACTGTTAAACTTACCAGTTGATAAGAACTTCGTCGAGATCTTTGCTGACTCTGTATCTTGAAAACCTCTTGAATTCTTTTCGAATAATAGACAAAGGAAGCGTAGGAGGACCCGACGGTTTAACTGGCACCTTCTTCTTTAAAATGTTACATGGTCTGGCTAGTTGGAATCTAAAGTATTAAAAAAAAGTAATAAAATAAGAAAAATAATAATATAATAGCTGAAAAATTCAAAGTCATGATTAATGGAAATTGGCCTCTAATAACTGGCTGAATTCCCTGAATGAAACTTGAAAATTCAGGCTTCAAAATACAGATTAATTTCACAATTTGGCAAAACGAAAGCACGCGCTACTTATTACTAAATGAGGTTCTGTTTTAAATTAAATTTTGAAATTAATTTGTTAACTTAATTTAAATTCAATTAATTTGGAATACAGCTTTAAAATCAGGTTTCACCTGACATCCTGACTCTCAACTACAGGTAATTTGATAGAGATCCTAACTACGTCAGGTGGCTGTCGTTCCTCTGGAAATACAATGAAATCTAGCTCGACTCCGTCGTTTACTCCCTGACCGACTGGCATTGTTCCTAATTACATCAGTCGATGGCATTACATCAACATCCGCCCATTAAAGCCAATAATAATTTTCAGGTATTCAAACTTTGTACAATTTCTTCTGACGGTTTTTGATTGAATTTTCTTTGGTAGTTCTACTTATTGTTATTTATTACTCGGTTTCCCGTTTACTACTCTTTAAAATCAATTCTTGTGGGGTTTTTTTTATAAAGTTTAATGCTTTATGAATTTTATTAAATTAAATCTAATCCAATAAGTATTTTTCCTAATATTGTAATTCTGTTTTATGAAGAATTCGTCTAATTGCTTGCTCATGTTTTTGTTTTGTTAGAATAGGTCTTGAACTTTAAATATTTAATATGTTCAAAGCTTACACAGCTTATTTTTTAATGTTGGATGCCACTACATTAATGTTTTTAATTAATGTTGGCAGCGGAAGTGGTATCCATAACTTTCTGTCAGTCTGAGCCTATCATCGAGGGTTAATCCGGCTGATAATTCCTAATAAGGATGAAACAGCGGTTTCGGATTCCGATCGAGGATGGCTCAGTCTGCGCGCGAAAGCCATGCACTAGAGGATTTCTTTTATTGTTAAACATTATAGAGCACGTTAAGTTATTTTTATATTTATTTGAATCTTTAGTTAATGTTCGTAGAAGTTTATTTTTCTTTAATTGTAATGAAACTATAAAACACGTAGTTATCAAAAACTCTGCGACGACTCTCGATATTATTAACTCCTTACTCTAATAGCACACATTAAAATATATTTTAAAACTGTCCTCACAATATTAAATCAGAACATAAGAAAGATAACAGAATTCCTTCTTTTACTACCTTTTTCCTACTCATTAACTTCTTTCTCTACTCTTGCATTTATAATGAGTTTTACACGTAATATTCCTGAGATTTTTTAAAATTAAATTTTGCTAAACTACTGAATTGATAACACGGTAACGTAATACCTTAAAGACTTAAATTACACCACATGTTTAATTTCAATTAGAAGATAGGATTAAAAATGTATCTCTGTTTTGGATAAATATTCCTATTACAGGTAAAGGTTCGCGATTTAATGACAATTGAGTAAAACAAAGGTTTCTGAGAATTTATTCTAAACTCAAAAAATGTATTTCTTTTCCTATTATTGCTTCTTTTACAAAAAGATTGAAAGTAATGATTTAAATAACATTCATAATATCAAAAAAAAAAAAAAAATTACTAGAATCTGGACCTATTATTTTCTGGAGTTGATTTTAAATAGAAATGATTTATCGATTTCTGCTACCAATGTATTCCTTGACTCCCACGCTCAATTATTGAGCAATCATCAAATCTCAATCTGTATTCTATTGTTGAAATGAAAGGAAATCAATTGATGAAATTTTGTCCTCATTTTTAATCCCTCACTTTTAAAAATCGAGCAAAAAGTTTTCTTTGACAACCCAAGAGAAGGTGAAGCGGGAAGAGAAAAACGTGAGAATGGAAATCTTGAGTTGTTTTTTTCTTTTTTAGCAACTGAAACTTCACATTGAAATGAAAAAAAATTATTATCATATACTATTTCTTATCCTTAATTTTTCTTTTCATTAACTATCCACCATAATGATTTTTTGCAATAGTTTTATATTATTCGATAATAGCTTTTTTTTCCTTGAAACATAAAAAAACCTGAATATAATAAACATCTAAAAAAAAAATCTGAAACATCTAAAAAACAAATGAAGTCAATCAATATAATTTACTCATTTTTAAAGATTTCATTTCCTTTTATACTTCCTTCACATTTACATTTCTTATAAAACTTTTAAGAAAAACCAACGTCTGAGAAATATTACTAAGAAAAGTTCAATACTAATAACAATATTAGGTTGGAAAACCTAAAATGTCGGTTTGGAGTGAACGAATTCAAAAAATGCTTTTGAGTATCAGATGTAATTTTTATTATTCAAAATAGGCACTATCTTGCCAACGCTGTCTATAAAGCTATAAAGCTATAAATTCCTTTCTTGCACATATCCTTGATTGGCGTTACAGGAATTCTTCGATGTCCCTTTTTGAGATCACAATCTTGGAGGAATCTCATCTCTTCAGAAAGCTCTCCATATGTCTGAATAGGTGCAAATCTGTTGGCAATAAGGTGGATGAGGTAAAAATCTCACATCTAAGTTCATATAATTTCCTGCGGGTGTGGGATGCCGTATGGGTGTTTTCTGTCTTGCATTATCGTGAAGCAAAATAGGACCTTTTCGATTGGCCAGTGTAAGCTGTATCTTTCCTAGCTTCTGGTGCACTCAGTCAATTCTGACACATACACCTCTGCTGTAATGGTTTGTCACCGGGAAAGAAAATTCCAATGGATAATTCCAGCCGTGGGCCACCAAACAGTCAAAAGAATTTTTCGTGAGTGAAGAGGCGGGTTAGGAGTTGCTACCGGTGGCTCCTTCTTATTAGATTTCCACAAACATTTTCGTTATTGTTAATTGTCCATGAACTAATTCATAGATAGTAAAAACCAATCAAGTAATAAAGAAGAAATCCCTTATGGACTAAAGATGACAAAATAACACCAATCCCCTGCCCACTGTACAAACCTTCTTCTACTTCGACACTTATTTCTGTTCATATTCTCTTCGCTTGTGCTCCTTATAAAAAGGCTCTATAACTTTTCTTGTTCTTGTATTTTTCTTATGATTTTTGTCTTTCATAACATGACCTGTCATACGGCAATGTTCTGCTGATTCAGGTAATTCAGTCAATTTCTTCTTACATCATAATATTTTGCACAATTGGCAGAGGATTTGGTTCAAAAGGAGATAAGGTTAAACAAAACGGTAGCGGTAGTATTTAATCAATTATACTGTTGATGTAGAGTTTGTTAAAGAGTATTAGTAGATTAAATGATAATAGTATATGATCTATAGAGGTTTCATCAATAAAAGTTTGTTTGTAAGGAACATTTAATCCATTATGTTACTTCTCATTGTTAATTCGTCTTCTGTTATATTTTTAAAAACTTGAAAAACGAAGAAGGGGGAAAATTCTTCCGAAAATTTGTGATTAAATATTTCATACATAAGACGTATGTATGCCTTGTAAGAATATAATATGAAGAGAGAAGATTTAGGAAGAAGATATGGTGATAGAATATACAATAAAAACTCATTCTAAAAATCGTTTCGAATAAACGCATCGCTATAATCAATAGTTAATAGCCTACACAAGCGATTAGATAACTGTAACTCCATATAATGAACATTAATGTTATTAATAATGTAATATTAATGACATGTACAGTGCATGTTTCATACATTATCCGAAACGGGCGGGGTCGCATCAAACTCGGATAAACGAGTTTTTAGTTGTCCTGAGTGAGAATCCCAAAAGTAATAAAGTTGAATCAACTTAATAATTAATGGGGTTTAACGTGCATTAAATGTAATGTGAAAACGGGAAGCAAACTCGAGAATGCACAAATACGTTAAATTCGTTTTGCTTTCACGCATTGAGCCATCATCGACAGCAATTTGGGATTTCGTCCTTATTAGGACTCATCAGCCAGATTTAGCTTCGATGATCAAGCCCGGAATGCGTGAGTACCTATGGTTCCGTGTCCAGCGCTAAGCGGGTCAAGGTAATTTTTCTGTACTTGTGTCAGCGAATTTTCTTTCGTCGTTTGCTTTCTACCGCGTCTCACTTCCGAGAGCGGGAGAAGGAACCATAGGTACACATGCCTTCCGGGCTTGATCATCGAAGCTAAATCTGGCTGATGAGTCCTAATAAGGACGAAACAGCTGTCCCAGATTCTTGTCGATGATGTCTCAATGCGTGAAAGCAAAACGAATTTACCTAGTAAGTTGATTCAATATGAAAACGGGAAGAAAACTCGAGAATGCACAAATTCTGTAATTTTTCGTCATGCATTTAAAAAGGTTAAAACAGAACGTTTCAGCCCAGCTTGAGGTTATTTTTAACTGTCTGAGCTGAAACGTTCTGTTTTAACCTTTTTAATGCATGACGAAAAATTACATTAGTAATTAGATTCAATTTTATTACTTTTGGATTCTCACTTAGGATAATTTAATTCCAATCTCCCATTAATTAACATTATAATAATTTTATGTTATTAAATAGGCTGAAGCCGAATCTTCCAGATTTTGAAGATTCTTCCGGAATAAAATAGAACACGATAACCAATTACTATCAATAAAGAAGTAATTTATATGAAATATCAAATATTACAGCGATTCAACTACTAGCCAAATAACTTAAGGTTATTAAAAAATCTGTTATTTTTGAGCGCGAGCAACAGAATATTTAAGATGATGATGTTTTTCGAAAATCACGTTGAGAAAAAGTAAACAATTATTCAGGAAAAGTTATTAAATAACGAAAAATAAACATTCCATTAGAAGGAAAACTGCACTTCAAGTTCAAAATTTGTTAAAATAATTAAACTAACTTAATTTCTTTCAATTAGAACATTTCTTTTTTCTTCTTTCAATTTTGTTATTGAAATATTTACTTACTGTTTGCCTTTGTTTTCTATTGGTTGATCTTCAGCCAATGAGTGAGAATTGTCTCCTAATTCAGTTACTTGATTAGTTTGAACTGAAGCAGCAACAACTTCATTTTGAGGCAGAGTTTGCAAGTTGAATCTAAAATAAAAAGAATTACTTTTTTTTATTCACAGAGAATTTAATTGAAAAAAACAAAACAAACAAACAAACAAACAAACAGCAAGGCTCTTCTAAAACAAACAACAGCATTTCTTGTGGCTAAATATTAATGTGTATTTTACTTTTTTTAATTGATTCCGCCCGAAACATAAAGAGGAAAATTTTTGAAAAAAAAAAAAAAAAAATCTTCATACAATGATGTTTATTCCGTCAAGTTTAATCTTTTTTATTTGTCTGGTGCAAATTATTCCAAAGCTTTCAGGTGACTTCCTTTACAACACAGTCTTACCTTTCTACAGTGAACTCAAATATTTTTGATTTAGAAATATTATGCTAATTAATGTTAATATTTTTACAGTGATTAAGATTTAGATTATTTTTATTAGCATTTGTTAAATCTCTAAATGTTCTTTTAGAACAGATCTTTAAATTTTTTTTTTTTTTTTTTTTTTTTTTTTTAAATAACCATTAAATACTTAAAGATGTTTTCCCTCGAGAATTATCACGGCCTTGTAATAATTCGAAACGGATATCAGTGCATCTCCATCATTCGAAACAATTTCCTGAAAAAGTTCACGATTTCATATCTAGTTATCATCTTTCCAATTTCTAAATAGAAACATGATGTTTTTGTTTTAAAATAAAAACTTGCACAATTACAACAGACATAATTTGTAAGGCTGTTCAAGGTAATATCAAGCAGCAGCTCATAACTCTCTTAGGCATCTATACAGAGCGCAGCCCATAGCAGAATCTCCACTCTATCTGTCCATCCGGCGCGAGAAATTCATTGATTGGCCTATTTTTATTATAATGGTATCTTCCAATCTATGGAGAGCTTCTATTTTTTCTGTGGAGTTTTGAAGTTGTGAAATTTGCGAGATTTTAACATTCGCTTTGTATAGAAGCCGTGGGGCATTATGCGATCGCTACAGGGATTGATGCTTCCTATCCTGCTTTGGTTTCTAATGGTTACCCTATTGATTTTGTTTACAGGCAGGTGGCCAGGGCTTTGCGGAATATTTATAATCCGGTGCCCAAAGCAATTTTAACCTCCAAGATATTTGTGTCCATACCTTATCACCCAATTATTTTCCCTGTTTTGAAAAAGATGATGTCGCGAGTTGGCATTTTGATAACCTCCTCCATTAGGGTTAACATTGCCAATTTTGTCAATAAGAATGAAGAGGATTACCGTCTTCCCGCGAATCCTACGGGTATCGTTTATGCCCTCCAATGTTTGAATGCCCCCTGTAGATACATAGGGGAAACACGAGAGCTTCTTAGTAAGCGTGTACATCAGCACTCATTGGCCGTCCGCAAAAGGGACACAAATTACTTAACTGCGTGGCACGTGGCGGAGCAGGGACATCGGTTAAATTACGAAGGCTCGACTGTCGTTTGTTATGAGCCTGATAGCATGGTTAGAAGTGCAAGGAGTCATTCTTTATATTAATGTTAAAACGACACCCTGTCCGTAAAACCTATAGCGGAATACGCGTTCGGTAAAACTTATTTTCCCTTGGAGTTATTAGTGTATTGTATGGGTCGCCATCATCTTCCCCCGCCCCCATTTTTAGTTTTTATAGTTTGTTTGTTTTTTTCCTCTGTCTCGTTTGGGTGGGCAGCATTACAAGATGTCTTGTGGGATTCGCGAAACCCCTTTCCCGATAGAGGTGTCGCCTATTTTGTATCTTTGGTCGCTGCTGGGCGATAATGACGTCATGCTGTGGTTTGAAGTTTCCATATAATCTCCCATCATCTCCTGTCATTTTACTTGTAAATGGCCCGCTGGTTCGGGCCGAAATATAGTTAATTTTTATTTCATGTTTTTAAAAAAATATTTTGTGTGTTGACCTTTTAATAATTTAAAAAAAATATCTTCTTTATAATTTATATTCCTTTAAAATCTAACCTGTAACGTTACAATATTGGAAATAGAGTAAATGCATTTGTAATATACTTTCCCAAAATGACATCAACTATGGAAGACATTTCTTTCATAAATTCAAGCATTTTTAAAGATCTTGAAAGTAATAATAATAATAATACTATAAAAACCAAGTACAGTCAGACCTCGATATAAGGTCACTTTTCTAAAGTCCCGGCTCATTGAATAGGAATTCTATGATATGGATTATCGGATATATGGTCAGGTCTTAAATACCATAATCGCATATAAGGTCACTTTTGTCTGTGTTTTCAGAAATTTTACCGCATCTGTGTTAGATGCAATTTTTTATATTCATAAAAGTTTGAGCTTGGTGTGAAACACATGCATTTCAAATTGCTTTCGACATGCTGGTTTTCAATTTTCTACAAATAGTGTGGCTGAAATATCAGATGAAGATGATGAAGACGATATTCCTTTAGCTGTGTTAACACAAGATCTCAGAAATCGCGGCTGAACTATAGAAGGGGAAAGTGAATATGTGAGAATTGATGATAAAATTGCTATCACTTCTCAAGCTTCGATTTCCGAAATTGTTTCGCATGTTTAAGATTCCAATGCATTAGAAAGTGAGGATAACGACAGTGATACTGAAAGTGAAGCGGTGACACAAGCAGAAGCGCTCAGAGCATTAAATGTCGTAAGACATTTTTTTACGAGCCATGAGGGAGCTGAAGAACATTTTCAGAAACTACAAAACTTAGAAAACATTGTACAAAAGATGAAACCAAAATCGCGACTGTCCAGTATTATGGATTATTTTAAGTAAGGTCAGTTGTACATCAGTACTTTGCTTGATCATACTAGCACTATTTTTCTACAACTTTATTCCGAATCAAAATTTTTAAAAAATTTCTTTCTGATATTTTTGTACGTATTAAATTTTACAAAGAATTACACTGTATTTATTGCTTATTTATTGACAAATGCAAATGAATCGGTTATAAGGTCACCTCGCCATAAGGTCACTTTCGCGAGGTCCCAAAGGGTGACCTTATATCGAGGTCCGACTGTACGTTGAATGGTCTTAAATGAATCCTACTACTAAACTGAGTTATTACTCAGAGATCATTTTTGGACACCAGGTGTTTCTAAAAAAAAAAAAAAATCTCCCCCCAAAAATAACAAAAAAAAAAAAAAAAAAACAACTTAAAAGCATATTTGCTTTAAAATGTAGACTAAGCTAAAAATTAAAAACCAGATCTTTTCTTAACTATTGTTAAGGAAAACTTGCAAAATTAATTCCGTAGATGAAATGTCAAAAACGTTTTTCGAAGATAACAAACAACTCTTAATAAGATTCTCTGTGTTTCTTTATGCTGAGATTTTAAACCTCCTTTGATTCCTTGCGCTGCAAGGCTTACTGTTTTTACCCTTGCTTTTTTTCAGAATTTCAGAAACCGCCTGTTTCTACTTCTTCCATTCTCTTTCTGTTCGCTTGGGATTAGTAATGATATTTTCGGTATTTACCCAGTGAGATCAAAGACGAGTTTCAATTAGATGAAATGGAGCGTTAAATTAACGATTGAGAAAGCAAATAATAAGTCATTCAAGTAACATCAATATTCCTTAAAACAATCATTTATTCGCAGTTCAGAAGATAAATATATTCAAAGAAACAGTGAGTGCTTTTTTTCTTTAAGGCAAAGAAACTGGTAAAATAAAAAAAAAAGTTATTCGAATTTTAAAATACAGTGGAACCTCGCTATTCGTACACAATCCGTTCCAGGAGACAGTTCGAATGGCGATTTGTACGAATGGCGAATCATTTTTTCACATAAGATATAATGTAAATTGGATTAATCCGTTCCAGACCCACAGATAATTGCTTATATAAACCTTTGTAATAATATGTTAAACCTAAAATACATAAAAACTATGAAAACAATTAATATATAGGCCTCTATTATTATTTCTTTCTTTTTCAATATAGACGATATGGTTGATTTCGCCATGCCATACTGAGTTGCCAGAGTCACGAGTTCCACTTTCAAACTTCGCAACGATTTCTTTTTTTCAATTCAATTGTCGTTCTCACTGCTTCCTTTTAGGCTTAGTTGAATCAGTAATCTTTTTTAGACCCATGGCTGCACTATTTTTAAAAAAAATAACAAAAAATAACAATAAAATATCACAAAGTTTCACGAAGCTTGCGTGGATGATGCGTAGCGAACGGAAGCTAGCACGAGACTGAACTGAAGCGACCGCGTGGCGTGGCCAGTACCGAGGTCACGCTGTCCAAATCGCGAGCAAGCGTACGAATGGCGAGTTCAATTTTACTTGAAAAAGTTGTACGAATAGAGAGGCGGACGAATGGCGGGATTCCACTGTATTCAATACGATCTAAAGTGAAAGGATAATCCTTGCACTTAGTGTAGTGTAATATGAAGGCTAATTCTTCAAAGAAGGGTCATTCCACGTGAGATCACCTGATGAGTTCACGACACCATCACAGATTTTTATGAAAATTTATTTGCATGGAAGGGGTCATAAGATAACACATTCTGCAAAATATGGAATTTTTAGGTTAAATATTTACCGAGACTTGAATTTTTGAAGTTATTATTTTTTTTTAGGTGCCACGTCCCTTATTTTACATATTTTCTTGAATATCTCATCTCCTAATCAATCAAATGGAATCAAATTTGTTTACCCCATGTATATTTTTATGCCGAATCCGAAAATTCCAACGAAATTAGTCTAGGACTAATAGTTTTGTAGTAATGGAAAGAATGTAAGCTTTTAGGAAAAAATTTAAATGGTCATATAGGATCCCATTTAAAAATTTGAGATTTTAACGCAAGTCTGAAAAAGGTCTTAGGTAACTAAAAAAATATTCAAGATGGTATTTTGCTCCTGAGCTTGGAAAAAAAAATCGCAAAGTTGGTATTCTTATCGAATTGCGTAAAGAAATATTCAACAATTATTACTTTGTCACTGTATATTTATTTAGTAAATTCAAGTTACCCCTTAATTTAGTCATAGCTCTGTAAACAGTAACTCTCACTTACAGCTAGGTAAAGCCAACATTTTCAAACTGATTCAAACTGAATAGTTTGAAAATACGGCGATTCAAACAGAAAATTCAAGTTTTAATTGCTGATGCTATGCAGCGTAACAATCCAAAATGTTATTTAAAAAATACAAGCTTTTGAGTTAACTTCATTTCCTTTAATAAAAGTGTTTTACTGAGGTGTTACTTAAAATATTTTCAATAAAAATTAATTTTTTTCTGACAAAATTAAGAAATAAAATACTAAAATACTGTTATTATACAGTGAATTCTATAAATTTCAAAATTATTAACTAATAGTTATTCAGGACAAAATATCTAAAAGCACCCATTTTTTTCTCTCACTTTCTTTTCAAAATAGTTTCCGTATTTTTGGTTTTGAATCATATGCTTGTGGAAAAGGCGGGAATGACTTTTACTTTCTGTTTGAGGACGGATACTTTCTCTTTCTGTTTTAGGGGGTTGAGTTTCCCACCAAACTTTCACTTTCTATGTAGGGAAGTTGGGTATTTCCCCCACATCAACTTTGTTTTCAAGGGTCTGGTAAAGCTGACCATTATTCAGCTAGAAAACTCTGACAGAAGCAGAGTTGCTCAGTGCTCATTAGGAATTCTTTTGAACACTGAATGTCACAGCACGATTTACTCAAGAACTCTTGGATTGAATTGTTTTGATGAATTCAAGGACGAAGAAAAAGAACTCATGCTTTTAAGGTCTGGATTGTATGATATTTCTGCTGTCAGTTCACCACCACCAAAAATTGCTATTCTCAAAGTATGAACAGTTGTGGCAACCCATTTAATAAACATAAAAAGAACACAAAGACAGATCTGAGATCAAATACACTTGCAGTTGCAAAAGACCACACAGGGTGCGCCATTCACAACAGATTGAAGCCTGGTGAGAAATTGTATGTTCATTTAGAATAGCTGTAGCAAACTGTAATAAGGAAAAAATAGCCATTATCCTGTTGGATCTCCTGTACAACTGTCCCATGAATCAGAGGCTGAATCCCTTATGGACACTGGTGAACTGAATGAAAGCATTGCAAAATTGGGCTGTACGCCGTTAAAGTTAAAGGGAATAAATAAGAGGAGCCGAGTTGTGTACGCAAGGCAAGGCAAGTGTAGCAGTACACAAAAAAATTGCTCAACTAATTGATATAGCAAGTACATCATTAATACCATCAACATCTGGAAAAAATTGTGAATCAGTTGGCTTTGACGACCTAAAACACCTAATGACTGATTTGAAAGCAAAATGTCAAATATCACCACGACAAGAAGTACTCAAAATTTTGACTTTGGCCCCAAGTAGCTGGACAGTGCAACGCACAATGAATGAATTTGAAGTTTCAGAGTATACAGTGAAAAAAGTCAGAGCTGTGAAAAAATCTCATAGGTAGAGCTGAACCACTCAAACGCAGAGGAAAAAGTCTTTCGGAAAATACAGTAAGGCAAATTTAAGAGGAAGACGAGTTCTCCCGCATGTGCCCTGGGAAAAAAGACTGTGTGTCTGTTACTATATCAGGGGGCCAACGAATTCCAAAGCAAAGACGCCTGCTTTTAGTAAACTTAAAAGAATTGTATTTGGAGTTTAAGGCTCGGTATGAAATGAAAATTGGGTTTTCAAAATTTTGTTCCCTTTGACCTCAGTGGTGTGTGACAATTGCAGCTAGGATTGTGCATTCAGTTTGTGTGTGTGAAACCCACCAAAATTTGAAATTATAGTGTCTGCCCTACCTACAAAGACTGATTATAAAGAAATGTTCGAGAAACTTGTCTATTCAGTTGAATCAAGAAGTTGTATGCTTCAACGATGCGATGAGTAACCTAGACTTGAAGAATTGCAGGTCACCATAAAAAAAAAATTACTTGACGAAAATGAGATAGTTGCCAACGATATTTGTGAATATAAGCAGTGGGTCCACATTGGACAAACTAAGTTGATTACCAGCACAAGCAAAGTTGAAGATTATATGAATACTCTTATATTATATGAATGTGCCATGAAATTTATGATTCGATTGTGCATCCCTACACAGCGAAATCACAAGCTGATTATTTGAAACAACTAAAAGAAACCATTTTACCAGACGAGGTAATTGTGTTGTTGGATTTTGCAGAAAATTATTCATTTTTATGCCAAGTTGCAGTTCAAGGATTCCACTGGGATACATCCCAAGCTATATCCCATCCATTTGTAGTGTATCATAGAAAAATCACCGAAACTGATACAGAATTGGATTGTCCTAGCAATTGCCAAATGCTGGGAAAGGTTTAAAGATTAAAAGTGCATCCCAACAGTAAGTGCTTAGGACACTTCGTGATGTACTTTAAATAGATCTAGTGAATTTAGGAAATTCTTTCTGTACAGTCCTTTTCTTCCAGTGCAATGTAAAAATATAATTGTTTTGCGATTTTTTTTCAAGCTCAGGAGCAAAACACCATCTTGATTATTTTTTTTCAGTTACTTTAGATCTTTTTCAGACTTGAGTTAAAATCTCAAATTTTTAAATGTGATCCCACATGGTCATTTAATTTTTTTCCTAAATGCTTACATGCTTTCTATTACTATAAAACTGTTAGTTCTACACTAATTTCATTCGAAGGTTTGGATTCAATCATAAAAAAATACATGGGGAAAACAAATTTGGTTCCATTTGATTGATTAGGAGATGAGATATTCAAGAAAATACGTCAAAATAGGGACGTGGCACCTAAAAAAAATAATAACTTCAAAAATTCATATCTCGGTAAATATTTAACCTAAAAATCCTATATTTTGCAGAATGTGATCTTATGACCCTTTCCATGAAAATAAATTTTCATGAAAATCTGTGATGGAAATCAGATAATCTGACGTGGAATGACCCAGCATGTACTTTCTTTCGATATTAATAAATAGGCTGCTCATTTTCATATTTTAAATTAAAAAATAAGATATCTCTGGGTAAGAACTTCCTGAAATCTACTTAGTAAATAAAAAAAATGTAAAAAAATAAATAAATAAATTCAGTTTTTCACTGGGCAAAAATTCTAGAGAAGATGGAAAATGTGGAAAAGGTTTTAAGTATTCAGAAGAAAGAAAATGTTCAAAGATCAACTGAAAATCAAAAGAAGAATGTATTACAGGAAAGCAAATTCTAGTTTGTTTTATTTTTTATTATTATTATAATTATTCAAAATTCTCGGTTTTGGAGTTCAAAGGTGCAAAACTGTTTTTATTTTGTCTTGTTGTTTGGTCCGAGCTCCTTCCTAAATCCCTTACAATGTAAATATGATTTTATGCGAATAGCTTAAAGTACCCGGCATTGCCCGGGAAGGGGATGGCGAGTCCTGGTTCTTCCTTTCTCCACAACCTTATCACATCAAACCTTCCCCAGTTGTTCCAATTGTAGCAGAACAATATTTTTATAGTTCCCATTGTCGCCACCAGGTGTATATGTGATCCTATTTCACCCCTTTTCACCCCCTTAGGGTGGTTAACCGGGTTCCGAGGTTATCTACAGGGTATCTATGGTATCTACAGGTTTTCACAGGGTATCTATGCAAAATTTGGCTCCAATCAGTCAAAAGGTGTAAAATTGTATAGAGAACATACAAATATACAAACGTTTATGTACAGATTATCTATTTGATATAAGAATGTTGAGCAAAGTTAAACAAAGAAAGTCTTTAACTAATCAATATTCAGTCCAATTTATTTAATTTCAGTTAATTCGAGTGTTTCACTATATACACGCTTAAGTTATTTCATACAATTATGTCAATTGAAAATTTATTATAGTGAAAAATGATTAACTGTATAAAAAAAAATGTTTCTGTAATAAGTTACTGTTTGAAAGATTTTTCTTTTCAAAGCTTCATTGTGGTTTTCTTCCATTAATCATTTGTGAAATTGATGTCTGAGGATTTTAATTATAAAAATAAATAAACGCTCTGAAACATTTCAATTTAGATCAACTTCATAAATTCTGATCCCTTTATCTTTTCTAAACAGCCGTCAACGTAAAGTTAATGAAGATGAATTATTTTTTCTTTCAGTATCAGAACATAAAATTAAACGTAACCAATCAAATGCTTCGATTTTCGTAATAAAGTAGTAAATAATAAAGATGTAAAAACGATGTAATTGCCACTTTTCAGAGTCCAAACTGAATGTAATTTCAAATTATCTTCAAAATCACTTTTAAACTAACAGAGAAATATTTTTCTTACGCTGTACAACAGCTGTAAGTTTCTACTTTTGATCATTGCAGTTTGGAATTTCCTTTTGTTGAAAGCATTTTATTCGTTTTTGACGATTTCATAATTTGATTTTAATGTAATGTTTATTAATAATAAATACTATCTCGAAATAAAAGTGATCAAAGTGAAGAATTACAATGGAAAACAATCATTATCTTAAATAGCTGATGATATTTTCGATGACTTTAGCCTATTAAGATAATGGTGGGATTTTGGATTTTTTGTTCGTTTCACCAATCAGTCTTTTGCTGGCGTAATCCGCTTATGGATTGATATTTTACAGGAAGTAACAGTGACATCTATTGCTAAAATTCTTAACTAAATCTTATAAACAGAACGAAAACATTCTAGTTTTTGTTTTTTGTACAGTTACGAATATATTTTTATATTATTATTTAAATAATATTATACTTGTTTAATAACTTGGCTTAACTGTGTAATGTCTTCTCTCACGTACTGACAGTACCTTAATGTTGCAGAAACTCTATTTCTATGTTTGACTTCATGATTTCCAGGCGAACGAAAGTGATGAGATTCCGCCATATAAGGAGGACTTTTTCTGCCGATTCTGATTAAACATATATATATTTTTTAAACTGATCCAGGAAATCAAAAATAATATTACAACTGTCTTTCGTTTTTCTTCTGAATTTAATATTTTGTTTTACATTAACTACTTATCAAACATATTTGTAGTTTAGAACAAAATCAGCTACAAATGGTGTTAGGATTATTTCATCAAAAGATTACATTTGAATATAATATACTTTATTAATAACTACGCTTTTAGTAATGAGATAGCAACTGCTAACCAACACGTCAAGACAGTCTAATCTCTTTTTCTTATTAAGTAATCAGGTTTTAAGCACAATATCAAAACTTTTTAATAATATTATTAAAATATAAAAAAATTAAGTATTCAGTTTTTGATTATAGATTTTATAAATTTATAGTAATTGTATATAATGTAAACGTTATATTTTTAATTTCACAAAGAATGCCTTTCGTTTAATTAAAGATTTCAGTATTTTTATTTGCTTTTTAACTGTGTTTTAAAGCAAGTTCTCTTGCACATCATATATTATCTTATTAAGAAAATTATCAACAGGAAAATCGTATAGGATGAAAATTCTTGCTTTCTAATTATTTTATTTTTAAAAAACATCTCAACAGTAATTACGAATTAATCTCTCATGAAAAAAATATATTATCTCAGGAAGGGACGAGGAATAAAAAAGACCAGAAACTGAAAAATCCACTGATTTCAACCAAGAATAAGTCAAGCAGTTGCATTATTATTATTTTTTATTATTGTTTAAGAATTTAGGTTTTATGAGACGTTTAAAGCAACATTAATGTCACTTATTTCCAATCAATGAAGGGATTTTGGAATGAATTTTCTCCTTCGTACTTTCATGGAGTTATTATTCCATTTAATCATTTATATCAACAACTCCTTTCTCCCTAACAGATTCAGCTAAAGATTAAGTAAAAGATTAACGTACATTAGATACAAAGTTCAGGTGATGAAAAGAAAATAGAGATAACGACAAGGTTAAAAGGTGAATCGATACAACAAAAGATATTTAGGAAAAAAGAAAGAAAAATCAATAGTAAGAAGGAACTACAATCGAATGGAGAACTTTCAGGTAAAATTTTTTTAGATTTCGAAGATGTGTCCGACAACAAAAAAACTATTTCAATTAATGCATGACATTCACTTCAATGAAATGTGTGGATCAATGTATTTTAGTTATTATAAAACTATTGTATAGTTAATTTTGAGAGGCTTTCTTCAGAAACAAAATAATGTTTAATTTAAAAAGGATATTAATAAATAATGTATTTTGTAGCCACTACAACATTTACATTTCTTTAAATCCGTAATTTTGTGTAAATATATTACAAATTAAATGTTGAGAAGCTGCACATCTATTAATAAGTTATTTAAAGGAAACTTCTTGTATAAACAGCACAAGTTTATGGAGATCTACTTTTCAATGTGATTGAAGAAAATATTTTACTTTTTAAAAATTTATTTGTTTTATTAATATTAAAAACAAAAATTTAGGGGAAAGTTGTACAAAATGGGGACGGCGGGTCAAACGGGGACATTCAAGTTCTCCTTGATTAGTGCTGCTATCGGCGAGAAACCATAGTACTATTGTTACTGGACCACATAGCAATAGTTTGAGTCGAATAGTGAAGGTCGGATGACACTTGCTTGAGTGTTAGTGTGATTTTTAGTTTTGAAGTGAAAAGTTTTCAATTTTTGCAAACTTTTTTGATGTGTTAAATTCGCATATAACTGATTATAAATATTGGGCGAGTACATATTTCATTTCCTTATCTATTAGTCAGTGTTTTGGCATGTCCTTTAATCTGCTGAGTCGTTTATGTGACGACAAAAGCGATTTTTTTTTTGTATTGTAGTTCACGGTCGGGTCAAACGGGGACACTGGTGGTGGTTCAAAATGGGGACGAAAATCGAATGTTGGAACGCTGAGAAAGATGATCAAACATTCATTTGTGATTACTGTGCTTAGGCCAGTTTAATGATCATTTACAATATTCCTAATGTTATTTAATGTCATTAAAGTATCAGCAAACAAAGTTTTATATTAACACATTAATTTACATTGTTTCTTATGGGAACCCCATTTTATCCGACCGGTTGTCCAAAATGGGGTATTACGCAATAAAACACTTAGAATTAAAATACACATGGAAAAAAGGAATTTGTTTACTTTTCTGCACCCTTTTATTACAGCTAAAGGACCTAAGTAAATGACTAATGGTTTATAATACTGTTTTATTTGCTAGATTTCGTTAAATTAAAGTTAAAGAAAATGCGTCCCCATTTTGGACAACTTTCCCCTATTTAGTGAATTTTACTAAATTTTTATCATAAAAAAAATGAAAGAAAGTAAAAGAAAAGATATAAAAGTTTGAAAAGTCCTTAAGGGGGTCCATCAATCGATTGGAATGACGGGTCACGTGATCCAATAAATCGAATTCTTTTAAAATGAAAGTGTCAGTCAAGCGATTACCATATAGTTCATCAGTGTGTGTTTCGATTTCTTCTTATTGGAACCCTATCACAACTGACACCCTCACAGTGTCTTTTGCCTCCAAGCGACCGTTTCCCGTTCCCTGCGGAGGAGACCGTTCTTTGCCACGCCTACGACTTCGCTGCCGATGGCAATAAACGTTTCTTTTCTTCTACTTGTTTGAAGAAAACGTCGTAACGAAAGTGAACGACATTTGCAGAGATGTGAAGAGTCGATAATGGGCGATAAAAAAAGCAAATTCTAACCTTTATCGCCGTATGGAGAAGTTCCAGTTCAGCAGAATTTACTTCCTTGTCACATTTCGTTGACAATTCGAAATAGTTAATAATGTATTCGATCCATTTTGTTTGATCATCCATTCAACCTTTCTTACTTTCTCCATACGTTGGAAAATTTAATAACTATTTTTTGTTAATACATTTAAACAATTATTTTTTTTTAAATTTATATGTCTACACCAATAATGGTACTAAATATCCTTAACCCGATTTTTAACAGTGATTCGAGTCATTTGATCCCTCGAATTAATTTAGGCCATTTTTTTTTAGTGATATCTGCGTATTTGTCTATGTATGCGAGTGATGTCCGTTATTAAGGATGTTGTGGACGCCATAACTACAAAATAATTAACCGATCTGTGCCCAAATCTCACATTTAACCATTTATCTAGATCTGGTTTGATTCTGGTTCATTTTAAGCACCACTACAAAAAAGATGTAAAACTGAAATGCAAATAAAAAGCATTTATTAAAATCAAATTTTATACGTGAGAGTTAAATAAAGCAGAGAATTAAATTCATTTCTTTACTAAACTAACTCTTACCTTTCAACGAATTCCTCATCACTATTTTCTTCCATTTCTATTGTGTTCGTTTCATCTTTTCTTTCATCAGTTTCTTCTTCGGACGAATCTTTCTGATCTTCAGCAATCATTTCTTTGATTGACTTTACAACTATTTAGATAAAAGTATTTCAATATGACTAATATTTCCATTCAAAATGCAATAAAATTCTACAAAAGAACATAGTAATCCTATCACTAAGTGTTTCTCATTTTTTTTTTTTTTAGCTGTCAACCCTTTTTTTCTTTATTTCAATTTGGCGAAATTCAGCCCCCTCCCCCGCATCATAAATTCTATTTTAAATTTTATAACATAGTGAAGAATAAGCTTTAGCCAACACACAATTAACTTAGGAAATACATAAATGTAGTTAAACTTAAAAATATATATACATATTCTGGAGCTTTCGAGCCTCCTTTGCGGGACTCATTTTCATTAAGTTGAAAATACAGTATACTCTCGGTATCTCGAAGTCGAAGGGACACTAAAAAAAATTCGAGATAGCGACTTTTCGAGATAACAAGGTCATAACCAAAACATAAAAATTCAAGTAAAAACACAAGATATGGAATAATATTCTAAAAATTAGAGTCTTGATAGATAAGAATAAGTATAAATATGTAATGATAGTTGACAATAAGTCTAAATACAGCAATGATAATTTTAATTTATAAAAGTAGTCGAAAATAATTGCATTAAATTGAAAAGAATTAGTAAAATACAATGAACTTACATTGCTAGCATTTCTTAAAAAAGTTCAGTATCGTGGCCTGGCGATATCTTTTGAAATTGTTCTTCGACCAATTTTTCTATTTTAAAAATAACGGCAAAGTCATCGTCTTCCACGTTTTCCGAGAATTCCATGAAGCGTCGTAGTATGTGGACAGCACCTTTTGCTTGGGACGCAGATAATGAAGGGTGCGAGAGATTCTTGAAAAAATACTTCTATTTGCTTCGACACAACTGAATGGCGATTTTTCCGGAAAAATTCATTTTTACTTCGAAAAATATTGGACATAACAAGGTTTTGAGTGAAAACTCTTCGACATAAGAATTAAAATTAACATTAGATGAATAAGTAATATCAAGGGGAAAAATAATTTTTCGACATATCCAGGTTTTCGCGATATCAGAGTATATTGTAATAAAATTGTTTTTCATTTATGTTTTTGTTTTTAGCACCGTAACTATTTTTGTTATCTCCGTTTATTTTTCATCACTATAACAACAGCATAGTCATAGTTGTTATATACTATTATTATTCACGGTGCGCATCAAGTACAAACTTCGAGTCCGAAGTGTCCGTGCACAAATGGATCTCTAGGATTGCACATCAAGACAAACCCTTAGAAGAAACCACTGAATTAGTTTCATGTATTTCAGAACTTTTTTTGTGAAATTATAGTTAGATTTTTCGATATTAACTTTGCTAAATAAAAATAATAAACTTTTCAGATTTCATTATAATTTTTCTTTTTTTGGAAATTTAAATTATATTTAAATCATATTTTATTAACAGTTAATATCTTTTATTCTATCTTTTCAATTTTTTTTCTTAAATATAAATTTTGAAATTTTATTTTGTCGAGATTTTAATTACAGTAGAACCTCATTACAACGGAACCTATTATAACGGACGTCGCTTATAACGGACAGTTTTTAAAAAATTGTAATAATAATAAAGGATGCTAATTTTTATCTGATGAGTTTTACATTTCCAAGCAAGCGATTAAACATCGATCGAACAAACTCAGCAGAAAATAAATTATTTTTTCAAACCAATGAATGTAAGCAATCAACATGAACCAGGACCTTCTTGTTCTAAAGATTAATGCAGTGTATATTTACACATCTTTTTCAATTCAACCTACTATGTTGAAGGCTGTTTTTTATTTGATGTATAATAAACACTTTTTATAGCTAACTATTGTACTTTCATTGATGTACACCCTGCTGCATTACACCCCTATATGAATTATTTGTTATAAACCGGACTTTCATTAAAACGGACAACCTTCAGCCCCTATTAGTCCGTTATAATGAAGTTCTACTGTATTTGTTTTGTGTTGTATATTATTATCATTTTCTTATATTCATTTTTTTTTCCTTCTAACAAGATCTATCAAGAAATGACTAATCAATTTTTTTTTTTCATAATCTATCATAAAAATATTTTTAGTATCGAGAAATATGACATTAACTGCTAAGGAGTTTTTAAATTTCATTAAAAAAAACTGTAATGAAATCTCAAAATTTAATTTGTTTTTTAACAATTTTAATAAAAAAGACACCAAAAAACCTAATTGGAATTTTAAAAAAAAACAACCTTATTTTGAATTATATGAAACTTTACATCAAGATAATAAACAATTAAAAATATTTTATAAAATATAAATGTTAAATAATTGAATTATAAAAATAAATTTCATGTTGTAAAAAAAGTTTTCTTGGAATATGCTAAATCTGTAAATACAAGCCTCAATACAAGCTCCAGCGCTTTCAGAAGGCGATTCAGAAATGGAAATGTATTTGGAACATGGCTAAATTGAGAATTCGTAGAATTCTTCAATGGCAATGTGTCTGATATACCAGGACTTAGAATATTTGTCGTGTTTATTTACGTTTGCTTGTAAATACATATACTGTTGACTTCAGTCGATGTCCATATCTGTTTTTCTTTAAGTAACGTCAATGAAATTTCTCTATCGATTTAAAGAGCAGAAAAAAGGCTTTTTATTCTCCTCTTTACATAGAATTCGTTAGTTGTAAACCACTTAAACATTGACTATAGACAAATACGAAACGCACTTAAAATTAAAAACATTAAAACTGAATCTAAAAACGTACGTAAACTAATTTTCGGCTTCCGAATGCCTTCATCAGCCTGAAGGGGTCCAAACGACTTCTAAAGCGAAGACGGAGCGCCAACCACCAACCAGAGACAGGCAAGTCCACTGTGACGGATCAAACCATTTATTAAAAAAGACTGAGGGGTGTTCTAGAGTTGGATACGCTGCATGTATAAAGGAGCTTTGCCAATGGAAACATGATTATTATAAGAACTCCGATCATAATTCATAATGATTCTTTGAATTTACATAGATAATCGTCGTTTTCCTGACACAAAACGATCGTGCATGATTAGTTTCTAGTATGCACAAGAAGGAATCATACATCTTATTCCCTTTCTTAATCGCATGGCGATGCTTACCTACCGTAATATAAAGTGGTCTTTAAATCAAAAGACCACTCTCTTCTGTAGCAACAATCCTTATTCACACATTCAATACCGTAAAGTCGGTATTATCGCGAGTCAACTGTATTTCACTTTAAGGTCCTGACTCGGTCGCAAATGCAGGCGACTGCAAACCTTTTATTTCTTTTATAAATTTCTTTTTCTAATACACCTAAAATTCTGAAATTTTAAATATGAACTTGTGAAGCATCTAGGATTTCTATTTTCTTGTTTTTAATTTTAAAAATATTCTGCAATTAATTAAATTAAAATTCAATAGCAGTCAATTTTTTTTTTTTTTTTTTTTTTTTCCCCCGAGGTATTATTCGTTACTTTCAACTCAAACAAACTTAACAAAAACCTTAAATGATAAAAAATTCATAAAATAATGATTTGTATTTAAAATATTTATTATTAGTGGAACAGTTAATTTAAAAAAACCAAAAAAAAAAAAAAAAACCAATTTAATCTCATACAAATTAAAAAATAAAATAAAATTTTTATTTTAAAAAAAAATTAACTGTTGCACTAAAAATAAATATTTAAAATATAAAACATTATTAGTACACCAAAGAAAACATAAACGCACATAACTAAACAAAACAAAAATTCACCGAGATGATTTTGATTTTTGTACTGGGAATCGGAGAAGCACGTTACTAAACTCTCATCAGTTCAAATCCACCCAGTATACGTAGTTCAGTGAAGAAGTACAATATACAAAACGGACAAATGAACAAGACCCCTTTATCGTTGATTTGCTTCTTGATGTTTTTTTAAATGAGGGGTCATTGTTTTGTTCGTTTGTCCGTTTTGTATATTGTCCCATTCACTGAGCTAGATATAATGAGCGCATCGGACTGATGAGAGTGTAGTAACTCGAAACGGTACCGTCTTGATAGACGAAAATAGAAATTCCAGATGCTTTACAAGTTCATATTTAAATTTTCAGAATTTTAGGTGCACTGTATAATATTAGGTGCGCTACGCTAATACTGGATATGCCTGTATACAAACTATCTTTTTTTTCCAGAAAAAAATATATACCTAAATAAAATTTGACAAAAAAAATGAGTTTCGCAATTTAAAGTTAACAAATAATTCATAAAATCAGAATTAGTAATTATAAAATTGTATTTGTAAAGAAAATGTAAGAAGCAGTTTAAAACCTTCTTTTTTCCTTTAATGTTTTATTTGACAAAACAAAGCTAATACAAAATACACTGCGAGAAAGAAAAAAAAAAGTAATATTGTAATGTACGAGGCGCGTTTTTTAAGTACCGTTTTGAAAATAAAAACACTCAAGTGTACTATTTTTATCAATTTTATTTTTACATGAAGGCCTGTACTTTAATCTACTTTTCAACATAATTTTCACCAATATTAAGGCAGTTGTCATATTGTATAATCAGCTTTTGAATTCCATCCTCATAGAAATCTGCCGCCTGATTTGATAAACAATTCCCTTACTCAACATGCCACGCCTTTTGTTTTGCCTCATGGTGACACAATAAAGTCTGAGACCTATATTGTGAGACCTGAACTAAACTGCGCCATGCAATCAAAAAAAAAAAAAAAAAGGCGTGGCATGTTGAGTAAGGGGATTGTTTATCAGATCAGGCAGCAGATGTCTATGAGGACGGAATTCAAAAGTTAGTTGAACGACACGACAAGTGCCTTAATATTCGTGGAAATTATATTGAAAAGTAGATTAAAGTACAGGCTTTCATGTAAAAATAAAATTGATAAAAAAAGTACACGTGTGTTTTTTTAATTTCAAAACGGTATTACTTAAAAAACACGCCTCGTATCAAAGAATAGAAATAACTGAGACGTTATTTCTTTCTTTAAATTTATTTCAAAACTTAATTAAAAATCAATTTTTTGTTTTGTTTTGCAGTTAAGCTTTTAATAGGTAAATTGGAATGGATCATTTCTTATTAGTAAACTTAAATTTAGTTTTGCTTACGTTTCATTTTAGGTGAAGTCGTGGGCGAATCAGCTGCCTTATTGACTGGCACTCGTTGTGGAGTTGGAATGGAGTTCTGTTGCTTTCGTTTTCTTTCTGACTGAGAAACGGGAACTCTTCTGGCTGGAGTCAAAATCAGGGTCGGTGGTTTCTCTTGCGTGAGCTTAAGAGGAGTCTTAACACGTCTAGGTGGTCCAATACTTCTCTGAGGTGTCATTAAACCTCTGGATTTAGCTGATTCTGCCAGTTGTGCGGGGGTGAGGGGAACTCTTCCAGGAGTTAACATTACATTAGGAGGAATGACGGCCCTCCGACTTCCTGGCGTTCGCAAAACTCCATTGGATGGATTTTCTTCAACGGCAAAAGAAACTTCTTTTGTCGGAGTTTGAGCAGTAGAGGTAGACGCTTTCATTGGAGTTCGACCTGACGCCGCCGAATTACTGGAACTTAAAACGGTTTTCGATTTTGTAGGAGTTTTATCAATTCCAATGGAAGGTGTTTTTGGTTTCGTGGGTGTTACAGCAGCCTTCGGTGTGGCTGGTTTAGGGATACTTGATTTTCCAACTTTAATGGGAGTCTTTCGCATTGGTACCTTCTTCTTACCCGTAGGGGTATTACATTGCAGAGGGTCTTTATTGGAAAACTCATTATCAGTTACACTCTCATCGAAACGAACTGTCCGATGAGATTTATTCTTTCTGTGAGATAAGTTCGTGTCTTCTTTTTCGGAAATCTGAAAAGAAGAAAACACCCTGTCTTCGGAAGTCATGGAAGACGTCTTTTCTCCAATGTTCTTTTCAGAAGAAGATTCATTTTCAAATGATGCTTTTGCCGCAGAAATAGATTCCAGACCATCTACAATGGCGTTTTCATTATTTTCTTCTGGATTCTCACAATAGGACACTGACGTCTCTTCCATTGAAGTCTTCATAGAAGAAGGTTCCACCAATGAAAGAGTTACCAAAGCTGATGCAAGAGACTCGTTTTTCCGAATCTTTTCCAATGATTTAGTTTCGATGAAAACATCATCAGATTCCATTGAGCGACTCGATGGTTCTGAAGATAAGGGCGTTAATTCCTATAAAAAAAAATAAAAAAAAACAATGAAATCAATCATAAAAACAACAACTTTAGCAGCTTTTAACAGTTTATATTAAAACTAAAAATTAAAAATTCGCAAAATATATTGTACTTTTAATAAGACATTATCTGGTAAAGGGAAGAAGCTTCAGAGATACTGTGTGAAAAAATCAAAGATTAAGTTTTACTCGACGGTAATAAATAAGTTACAGTAAACATAGTTTTCGGCATAAAAAAAAAACCGACTTAGAGCAGCACAATGTATTTCTCAGCTTCTTATTTATTTATAAATATAAATATAAAAATGTATATTAAGTTATAAAAAAAAATAACCACAATCAAAACTAGCATCCTCCCTCGACAGTAAAAGCTCCCATTATATTTCCACGATCTTTGTTGATGGAAGAAAAAAAATACCTAATTATAAGAATGATTAAAAAAACTCCAAATAAGCCTGTCAGACCGAAATAAAAAATTAGAAACAAATTTTTCTTAGGTAGCTTTTGTATTGGTACTGAAATTCTACACTACAGAAGAATAATAAATAAACGTTTGTTGATATGACAAATATCAAATTTAAAAGAATTAAAAATGAGCTTAAATAGTAGATTATGCCACGGTGGTCGATGCCCTTAAGACTAACGAATCTTCGAACATAGGACAGAAAGCAGTTCCTAGCAGAGGTTGTGTAAACTTAAATAGAATGACATCAATTGATCTTTTGTCCTACAAATACAACAACCACTACTGCTAATATCAATATCCTATTTAGAATGCCCATTATTATTTGAATAAGAGGAATAATTGGCTTGCTCTTTTTGTGGTACCTAATCCCTATTTTTTATTCTAATCCAACATTAAAAGAACATTATTTATTTATTGCATCGACATTTGTTTTATTTTTCTTCTACACGAATTCTGAGTCAGTCGATAACCAATATACGTTGTTCTTGAATCTGATTCAAGTCTGATTTTAGTTTCAGAGGTTGTAAGAAAATATTTCGTTTTCTTTATCTAGTTATGGTTCTATAAAATGCTTACTACAAGGTATTTTTTGAATTAGTACCAGTCTTCTCCATTTGATAAAAAAATACATTTTATTTATTTTTAAAAACTTTAATTATCTCAAAAGTCCCCTTGTCATGCGAATTATAAAGGAAGGTATGACATAAAATTACAACTTTAATATTATTACTAAAACTATCCCCAGAGCATCACAAATCCAACGTCATCTGAATTATTAAAAATTATCTCTCTCCATAAATACATAATACTTTGGATATCTCAATATCTCTTTTCTTACAAGTAATAGAATCCATGTTTACTAATTCTGAGCTCTTCTCTCGACATATATTTTTTTAAGAACTTAGGAAACAAAATTGATATTATTTTAAATATTATTACTCTCTCTATTGTATAGAGCAAGGCAGCCATATTTCCATTTTCTACAAACTATGAAACATATCGAGCTATTCTAATACATTTATTCCTTTCATGGAGTTTTCAAGAACCTTTCTACTAAACACTGCTGTTATTTGTTGATAGGTTATGTCATTTTAATAACATTACAGTCGGACCTCTATTTAACGAACCTCTATTTTGCGAATTTCTCTATTTTGCGAACTTTTCTTTGGAACCAAGAACATTTTGCTATTTCTTCGTAAAATAACCTCCAAATAGCGATGTGCATTTTCTATTTAGCGAACTTTTTCGTGGTATCTATTTTTTTTCTCCTTGAAATGTTTTTACAAGGCGCCAATCGCTGTCATTCTTTGCATTTCAACCAATGATAATTACGGCGGACGAAGACGAAGACGATATTCCCTTAAAGGAAATGAAAGAAATGTGGATACAGCTGAGGGAAAAGAAGAAATTGACGATGATGTGCTGATTGATGATTATCTTTCAGTTGATTTTGAAGTTGAGATCTCGGAAACACTAAATAAATCGGATATTTTGGACAGTGTGAAAAATAAAAACAATACAGCAATGAATTAAGATGAAGATGATCAAAATGGAAATGATGCAGAAATCAAAAAACCTTCGTATGATGAAATGCTAAAATCATTTGAAACAATCCGATGCGGATTACAATTTGAAGAAAATACTGAAGGGATTTTTGGTGCATTGCAAAGATGCGAGACGTACTAAGAGCAAAAATACTTTTTCAAAAAAAAAAGCTCAGACAAAATTAACAGACTTTATTAGTAAAATTTAAGTATGCATATGGTAATGTATGCTTTATATCATTAAAATTAGTACTTTTTTAATAATATTTATTGTTTATGTATTTTAAATCTGTTTTATATAGTTTAAATTAATTTTAAAAGGTGAATCTCTATTTAACGAATTTTCCATATAACGAACTTTTTTTCGGGATTTAGCGACTTCGTTAAATAGAGGTCCGACTGTATTTTGCATTCAATACAGTTCATAAGTCAAATAAACAAATAAGATGTCATGTATAACAAATTATACGATACATTATAAGTGAGCGTGATTATGTTCATTTATGCAGAGATAGTGAACTATATAAAATTATCCTTTTCAATTTTTACTTCGAAATCTCGATATTTCAAAACAAACGTAGGATTCGTCGCACTGTCGAAATCCCCCGTTTCTTTTTCCATTGTTCTTCCTGGGAAGGAATAAAAGTGAACATTTATACATATCTGCATCCAATAATGGATCAATTAATTATATTATCAATTATTTATAATTCTCGGTAGCACTTGTAGTCACTCTACGGCACTACTTCCAAAGTGATCCTTACAAATTGCCGCCAATGGCAGCACCAGCCACTCTACCTATGCAGTTTTTCAGTTCTGTGTCTCCGTCTGTGTATAATCACTTCTCCTCTGAATAATGCTGGAGTGTTGCCCTGCAATTCTCACTCGTACTACAGCATAGTTCTATTTGTGTGCCCGCTTTCGCAATCATGAGAGTTTTTTTTTTTTTTTTTTTTTTGAGCGAGCCGGTATGACAAGGCCAGCTTGATGTTGCATTATCGCATTCACGAAACAGAGACAACATCAAAGTACTCATCAAAAAAGCCGACGGTCAATGTCATTTCCTAAATAACACTCGAATTTTTCACTCGCAATGTGACTTATAATCAAGCCTTCATTTTAATTTTCTATCGGGCCAATACTCTAAATAAAATAAATCTAAAATAAAAGCCGTCACATTGTTATCCTGTCGTTGTTGATGGGCGTATATGCTAGTTATTACTTTGTATCTTAACGAGTCTTCCTAGCCTCGTTCTCTGTACTCTTTAAATGACAAGTTCTGATTCAATATGGTCAATTCGAACATTTTTATCAAGCCTCCTTCACAAAACAAATTAGGATCACAGAAATCAGTACACCTGTTTGTGTCTCCCGCAAAGTACACCCAGTAAAGAAAGTATAAACTCAGCCAAGTATTTCAAATAATATTTCATTACATGTTTTGTTTACTTCCATTTTTTTTTCTTAGTCTATTTAAAAGAAATTAAATACCATTTAAATATCTCAAACATTTTGAATAGTTTTTAAATTAAAAAATAAAATCAATTTTCAACTGTAAAGAAAATATAAACTCGCTAAGAAATGTTTTGATTTTAACACCTGCAAAGTGATTGGAATATCCCAAATTTGCATAAAGATAACTAAAAGTGGCTAAAGTAACGAATCCATTCAATTTCGTAGCAACATACGTCACTACTTTATCATGCTCGTGAAAATTCATAAACTGACAAAGAAATACGAAAAATTCCTTTTCTCCTTGGTCAAAAAAAAGTCAACAAGGCAAATAGCCTCAAAATTAAATCGTTCACAGACTGTTATTCAAAATGTCATCAAGAAAGGTGATAGTTATGGAACACAAAAAGACCAGGTAGACTTCCAAAGCTCACACCTCGGGACCACCGGAGAATTCAAGATCTTGCTGCGTCTGATGAGATGTCCACATGTGAAATTGCTCGTGTGTTGCCAAAGACTATATCTTACCAAACTTTATGGAAAAACTTAACGTCAAATAATTGCATGAAGTTTGTAAAACTGAAAGCTAAACCCAAGCTCACTGCTACTCATCGTTCCAGTCGACTTGACTGGGCTAAGAAAACAGTGAAATGGCATCAAAGGTGGAACGAAATAGTTTTTTCTGATGAAACTATTTCGTTTCTGTCTTGACGGCCCTGACGGATATTCCGCGTACTGGCATGATGTACGCACTCCGTCGAAGATAAGATTAAACTGACAATAAGGTGGGGGTTGAGTGATGGTGTGGGCAGCATTTGGGGCAGGAGGTAAATCAGAATAGTGCTTGTGGAAGGCAAGATGGACTCTAAAAAATATCAGAACATTATGTACGACCATTTAATATCATTTGGACCCCTTCTAGGAGGGCCAAATTGGCAATCAACAAGACAATGCTTCTATACATGCGTCAAAATCCACCAAAGCATGGTTAAAAAAAGAGAAAATTCATGTCATTCCATGACCCTCCCATTCACCTGACCTAAAGGCAATTGAAAACGTGTGGGGTTGGATGGCAAACATTGTATATGGCCGAAATAAACAGTATCATCACTTGAATGATCTGAAGGTTGGAATTTGGAATGCTTGGGACCTGATAAAGATGTCCGATTTGAAAAAAATTAATTGGGACATTGACTGACAGAATGAAAATATAGAGAAGAATGGAGGACCAATACGTTAATAATTTCAATAATTTTCGAAATATTATGTTTTGAGTTTATATTTTCTTTACAGTTGAAAAGTGATTTTTATTTTTTAATTTAAAAACTACTCAAAATGTTTGAGATACTTAAATGGTACATGGATTTATTGCTTTTAAATAGACTATGAAAAAAAAGTGAAGTAAACAAATCCTCTAGTAAAAAGTTATTTGAAATACTTGGGTGATTTTATACTTTCTTTACAGGGTGTATTTTGAAGCGTTGAATGTAGAGCAGCTTTCTATTCATGTTTAACAATGCAGATAAATGCTTCTATTAATGTAGTATTATTTGAACATACTTTGATATTTTTAAATTTAGCTGGATTTCGGAAGCTTAAATAAATGTTTGTGGATTTAATTACAGTGAAACTTGGATAATTCGAACTTGTTTAATTCGAAATTCTGGATAATTCGAGTTTTTTGCTCGGTCCCTAGAATCCTGTATTAAAATAATGTTAAAAAATCGTGGATAATTCCAATTTTATTTTGGATAAATCGAATTTTTCGTACGATTGTCCTTAAAATATTACGGTAAAAATTGTTCCTGAGACTTTTCTCAGCTAAGATACATTATTTATTTTAACGGTCTTTCTAAGGAAAACAAAAGCGAGGGTTGGAATATCACTATGTGGGGATTTCCCAAGATTTTCCTGTCCACCCTCTGTTGTTACCCTCCCCCTTTTTATTTTAATATTTTATTTAACTCTTCTGTTTGAGAGAATATATGTAATTCGAATTTTTGGATAATTCGAGCTTTTTCTCTGGTCCCTTCAGCTTCGAATTATCCAAGTTTCACTGTAGTTTTAAAAAAAATGAAAAAAAAAAAAAAAAAAAAAAAAGAAATTTTTTTTCGGTAAATAATGCAATTTAGAAATAAGAGCAGATTTCTCCAACATGTGTATAAACTTTAAATCAATACAGAATTCAAAATCTGTCAACAGCTTTTTGTTAATATTTCTTTCTTGTATTTTTAACTAAGTGTGGACGGAAGATATCTCTCTCACAGAATATTGTAGATCTAGATCTAAGCACTTTAAACATTCTGTTTATGAATCTACTACAGAAAAAGGTAAGAAAGCAGCAGCTTTAGAATGCAATTTGAAATCTACATCACATATGACTAACTCAACTACTTACAACAGTAACTGAAATATTAAAAGATTCTCAGGTATTTTGCTATTAAATTCGAGCTGTTTATTTTGTGACAAAGTAAACCGTGGGCCTTGGAAGACAAAAGCCACAATTGTAGTACAGTAATTGCAATAGATCAACATTTATTTATTTGAAAGTATCAAGTTTGAATCGTAGGTCAGTGACATCCAATCAGAGCCTTTGTTCTATTTGTAGAGAATAGCAACTACAGATAACAAAATCTCAAGTCAAACTAAATTAACAAATATATATGTGAATGTTTGAAAATTCAAAATTTCCATTAAAATTTATCTTTATTAATAGCAGTTTGGTAAAATCTTTTTTGTATGTCAAAGAATACAAAATGGATATAAAGTGAATGTTAACTCTTATATTTCTTCTTTTTGTTTCTTATAGTAAAAGGTTTATACAGTCGGACCTCCATTTAACGAACCTCTATTTTGCGAATTTCTCTATTTTGCGAACTTTTCTTTGGAACCAAGAACATTTTGCTATTTCTTCGTAAAATAACCTTCAAATATCGAAGTGCATTTTCTATTTAACGAACTTTTTCGTGGTATCTATTTTTTTTTCTACTTGAAATGTTTTTATTATTAAAATTTCCTTAGAGGAAATGAAAGAAATGTGGATATAGCTGAGGGAAAAAGAAGAAATTAATCATGATGTGCTGATTGATGATTATCTTTCACTTGATTTTGAAGTTGAGACTTCGGAAACACTAACTGAATCGGATATTTTGGACAGTGTGAAAAATAAAAACAATCCAGCTATGAATTGCGATGATGATGATCAAAATGAAATGATCATGATGCAGAAATCAAAAAACCTTCGTATGATGAAATGCTAAAATCATTTGAAACAATCCGACACGGATTACAATTTGGAGAAAATACTGAAGGGTGCATTGCAAAGATGCGAGACGTACTATAAGCGAAAACACTTTTTCAAAAAAAAAAAAAACTAACACTAAATTAACAGACTTTATTAGTAAAATTTAAGTATGCATGTGGTAATGTATGCTTTATATCATTAAAATTAGTACTTTTTTTTTAATAATATTTATTGTTTATGTATTTTAAATCTATTTTATATAGTTTAAATTAATTTTAAAAGGTGAATCTCTATTTAACGAATTTTCCATATACAGTAACGAACTTTTTTTTGGGATTTAGCGACTTCGTTAAATAGAGGTCCGACTGTATTTACCAATTATCTTCTTTTATGCTTAAAGAGTATGACAACAGATAAAAGTGAGAAACAAGTTCCTTATTCAATGAAAACTTCGTAGCTTAAGGCTTAGTGAATATTAATAATTTCTTTATTATAAATTTCTTCAATGTATTAAGGATTTTTAAAAAATTGCATTTTGATTCATTAATTTCTCTCATTTACAATAGTACCAGTAAATGATGATTTTGTTATGCAACTTCATGTTTCTCTCATTTTTCTCATTCCAATCACTCCTTATGTCTTTTGTTAATGAACTTCTGACACTCGAGTTCATGTTCTACAAAAACTTCAGAAACAAAAAATTAGTAAAAAATCACACTTACACATGCAGTGCTTCAGGAAAGATTTATTCTTATGAAACACACCAAATATGAAAACGGGACATTGCACATTAAAATAACAACTATTTTATACAGGGTGTATCAAAACTCTCCGTAGAGATTTTAATAAGAGACAGGGAGCACCAAGTCAACCCTTTTTTGTCTATGAATGATTGTCGGTGCTAGAGGGCGCTATTTAGCGGCGCTGCAATCGGCTAAAGTGGCGAAGTAGGAACGGAGAACGGACTTGTGGTATTCGTAAACCGGAGCGTTTTACGACTGCTGCGATGGCTGACATGCATCTGGCGTATTGGGCTGCCATGGAAACGAAGTTTCTTTGAAGACAGCTCTTCCCAAAATAGCGTTCTTAAGCCCCAAAGGCTGCCATCCGCAGACATACATACACTGACTGCTCAATTGAAAGTGGACACCTGCCGTAGTGGAACAACCCATACAAATTCGGGCAATAATTTGAATTTATTCGTTATAAAACAACACGATCATGTGTAGTTGGAGTCATTTGATGTCTAACTACGTGCTGAGGTAAAATGCCACCATCAAAGCAGCTGAGCGATTTTCAACGGGGAGTTGTCGTAGGCTGTCACATAGGAGCGACACTAAACCTGCTAAAGTCGACCGTGGGTGCTATTATCACGAAGTGGAAACGTGAAGGAGTGGAAACACGGAGATGGCAGAGCATGCATGCTTACCGATAGAGACCGGAGGGCCCTGAAGCGGTTGGTATGGCAGAACAGGGTTGTTTCAGCGGAACAACGGCGGCAGGACTTCCAGCAGGCAACAGGAACAACTATCAGTACCATGACAATTCTTCGGGAGCTCCATGCCTTAGGGTACACCGGTCGGGCTGCTGCCTACAAGCCTAACATCACCCCTGTAAACGCCCAACGTCATGTGCCTGTTGTAAACAGCGACGGTCTTGGTCGATGGACCGCTGGAAGAGTACTATGTGGAGCGACAAATCACGCTTCATACTCTACCGATCGGGTGGGCGCATCAACTGGGTGTGGCGTTTGCTAGGGGAGCGGCTGCTACCTGAGTGTGTATCATCACAACAGTGAAGTACGGCGTGGTGGTGTGATGGTGTGGTCGTGTTTCTCCTGATTTAGACGCGGTCCGCTGGTTATGATCGAGGGGAACATGACATCCACACAGTATCTGGACGTTCTAGACAACTCCATGCTTCCTACGTTGTGGTCGCAGTTCGGTGAAGGTGCCATTTGTGTTCCAGCACGACAATGCGCCGTGCCATAAGGGCCGTATTGTCAGCGCCTGGTTTCTGGAGAATAATGTTCAGGAACTTCAGTGGCCCGCCCAGAGTCCGGACCTCAACCCTATTGAACATCTGTGGGATGAATTGGAGTGCCGGTTTCGTGCGCATCTGATGCGACCACAAACACGCATCCAACCTGTGCAGGCTTTGGAGGAGGAGTGGGCAAAAATACCGGTTGCTTGCTATTAGAAACTGGTGGTGAGCATGCCACGGCGTGTGGATGCTGTGCTTAGGGCAAAAGACCACAGTACGCGCTACTAGACCCGCTGCAAATAAAGCGTCTATTCAATACCACAGATGTGCACTTTCAATTGAGCTTTGATACAACCTGTTCGGATATGACTTTGCTATTGTAATAAAATGACAACATTAATAGTCAAAATGAACTTCATGAGAGTGGGCACTGATATACTAATTTTTTGTTCCAGTATCATTATTTTTCATGTACAGCAGCAGTTATACTGATTACTTTGCAAATCCGTATAAATCAGATTTATTTGCATTCAGATAATGTTTATCAAGTGATCAAAATTACTGACGAACTTTAAAAGCTTGTTGTCTATATCCGACTTTTGTAAAATTAACTCATTTTTAATGAATACCTAATTATTTTAAGTATCTTTTAATATGAAGCAATAGACTGTATCAAAACCTAACTAAAAAAAAAAAAGGCTTAATTTTAAAGAAATGTTCTGTTGATGATCTGAATAGTAGCCAGAAAAATGACACTGATCTCCTCGGCTAGTCTCTAACAGGAAGAAGTTTCCCGAAAGAAATAAAGAGGAAGTAAATCGATGAACCAAAGACTATCATTCCAAGGAAACAAGGTTAAGACACCAACGAAAAACATAAAAACTGCTTCCATTTGGAAACCCGTGAAGGGAAGTCAAATGGAAACAAACAAACAATAAAACGAATCTGAAATCAAAAGTTGAATCAAAGAAAATAGAGAAATCTCATAAAGTAGAAAACACGTTTATAAATACAATATTTCAATTTAACCGTGAAATTCAGAAGTCTGGAAATCACTACATATTTACAGTAAAAGAAAAATAATTGGTTACTACTATACACTATATTATTATTTTTCTTTATAGAAGTCTGGTTACTACTATACACTATACTGACTTCTGAAATTCACGGACCGATCAATCTGGAGTAATAATAATAATAATATAGACTGCATATAGAAATAGAATGCCAAATTCTTAAAAAGTGAATTATGAGACAATTACAAAATAAAACTAATAAAAAAAAAAAACCTTTTTTTATAAAAAGCTTCAATATTTTTAATTATTTTTGATCATTTCAACAACAAAAAAAAAACATTGAAGATATTTAAGCTTTTAAAGGAAAGCCCTTCATTGCAATATTTCAAAGACCGGCATTTGCTAATCTTTTAAATAATTTATACAGGTTCTGTAATCGAATCCGGACGAAAATAAAACCGAATAACTTATATTATTGTTATGTTTAAGATTTCATAGGAAGGAATTGTAAGAAAAGGCAAATGTCTCCTTCGAAGGAAATAATTTACTGAACTGAATACTACATCGACGTAGTTACCTTCGAAGTAAGAAATAATATTTATAAAACCGTAGACAGCTTAGATTTGCGACTGAATAAACCTAGCTGATGAGCTGCAGTAATAATCAAACATTTCTGGGATTTCGTCCGAGAAGCTTCAGATTACGAAACTAATAAAAGTTTCAAGAATGGAAATGACGACCAGATTTCCAAATTTAGTTACTTTCTTTATTTTAACTTTACACGAAAAAAAAATATTTGTTTCGTTTGAAACGAATTCAGTGAAGACTGATTCAAAGATGGATCAAATCCAGCTATTAATTCATCTACGTTAACATCTTTCAGTTCTCGGTAGTTTTAGACATAACTTTAAAACTCACCAACTGTTTTAAGCAGATATATAAAAATGTTTTTTATATAAAAAAAAATCTTAGTAAAGAACACATTCTGGCTTTTGCTTTAAATTTCGCTGAAGGAACATTAACTGTATATTATTTGGCTTTAGGGAAAAAAAAACATCTTAAAGACACAGTTCGCCTTGAACCATTTCTTTTTATTCCGCTTCTACTGAAATAGTGACGACTTGGGAAATAAATCATTCATGAATCTGAGTTTGGCTGAAACCAAAGTGGGATAAAAAGTTTATCTTTGGCTTAACTGTTGTCGTCGCCATCAAACGTCTTCTGTGAACCTATTGAGGTTTCTAAGTTACAGAAGAAATCAAACATTTCCTATTTGAAGAAAGCAAAGTCATTTACTTATTTCTAGAGAATCAAGAGTTTGAAAAGCCTTTGCTTACTGTTGATTTCTGTAATGAATCAAATGTAATTTTTTTTTTAAGATTTGTATAAAAACCTTCTTTACTGCATCTTGTATTTATTGTTAGCTTAAGTAGGAAATTCCGAATTTACTTTTACTTTGAAGGTGCAAATAAATTAAACAAAATAAGTAAAACTATGTTAATAACATCAAAAAATTTTATATTTGATTACTGTTGGTTATTATAATTAAGAAAGATATAGAAAGTACTGCTATAAATAAAGATACTACAAACTACTGCTACAAGTAAACGGTGCTAAAACTGAGAAAGCGCTAAAAAGTAAAAACAAGTCAGCTTTTTAAAGTTTTTAATTTTTGATTTGAATTGAAGTTTATTTTCCCCTGCTGAAATTAAGTCACTGTAAAAACAAAATGTAAATTTATTTATTCCTTACATAAATTATTTCGCATCCCACTGTTTGAGACCAATAGATTATGGATAGTACAGTATTAGCTGCTCAACCTCATTTCTTTCAGATTTTTTTTTTATGAAATAAAAAAGTAAAAAAACAAAAACAAATCAGTAATTAAAAGTTATTTAAAAAAATAACTAATTTTTCCAATGGCTCCTCACTGCTATGTTTTGAGGCTGATTTTTATCCTTAGATGGAAGGTAACAAACCATCATTTATGAATAAGCTCGTTGAAGATTATTCTTCAAACTAAAGATAAGTATACGAGAACCATCAAACGATTTACTTCAATTTAGATCAAGAAAGATAAATATTTGAATTGTTCCACTGTTTCTAAGGTGAATTTCAAAAGCTGATTAGTCTTACTCTAAATAAAGGAACAGTTATGTGCAAAATTCATCCAAACAAAAACACTTTCGGAAAAACACTTTCCGATAACTAAATGTATCTTTTGGGAATTTTGTTTGTTGGTCGGTCCTCGAGATATTTCTAAAAACAACAGCTGTGAAGATAAGTTGATAACAAAGACTATTTCTCGTCAATTCATTATTTCAGATATGAGTTGTATTCGGATAATACAAAGGCAACATTTCATTCGTTTTTAAAGATATTTTCTTTTGAAGGCTCTCTTGATAGCCGTCTTGTTATTCCTTAATTTGCCATTTAAAATAAACTTAAAGATATAGGCTAAAACATTTTAAAAAAATAAATTAACTTTAAATTTCAGGACACAAAAAAATCAATTCGTATAATCCTGCAAATAATGAATTCTTATTGAATTGCATTTTGAAAAGTTCCATCTCGGAAAAGAATTGAAAAAATAAAAAGATTACATTTTCAATAAACATCTACAAATGATGATTTTGAAATGTTTCTTTTTTTTCCTTTCCCGAACGTATTTTGATCCACATACTAATTCTCCAAAATGGCCATATTAGATGGCCATATTGGGAAAGTGAACTGAAATTTTTCCCCACATCTTAAATATGAATAATGTTCAGAAATACACCTAAATCTTAAATCTACTGTCGATCTTTTCCTCAAATAGCGAACTCTAACTGTCGTTAATGCATAAAAGATACCTTATTCAATTTGTCTGCTTGGCCATGCAGAATAGAAGAGAATGAAATCACATGATGAACAAGAAAAATATAATAATCATGTAAACCATGGTAATAACTTTAAGATATCGTTAAGAGAAAAAAAACATGTTCATTAGATCACTGCAAAAATAACATTTTATGTTCATTTCTTCGATTTAAATTATAAATAAGCGTTATTTGTTAAAAGCCTGGTGGAATTATAATCATAAATTATTAGCGTCAATTTAATAAAGAAAAGAGAAACACTAGAACATGCTGAAACTTTAAAATATTTCAGGTATTTCTTTTATAATAATCAATTTATTTTTATTTATATTTTATATTATTATTAATTATATTTTATTTTTAATTTAATTTATTTAAATCTTTAATTAATAAAGGGTGTTAGAACACGTAATAAAATTGCTGTCTGTGGAGGGATTATATTTCTCAGTTTATTTGTCACTGATATATTGGCGTTCTTCTATTAATTAAATATAATAGAATTGTTTAAACTTTCCTTCATCTGTTCAGAATGACAAAATTCCATGTTCAAGGATAGCAGAAACATCAAAGACCTAAGAAGAAAAAGCCTATTGTGGGTGGGATTAGAGACAGATGGGGGCGTAAGATGTTCTCCCTTCTGTTATCGTCTTATCATCGGTATAATTGTCTCTGGAATCTAATAAAGCTACTTATCTTTAAACATCTAACAAATAAACCCACAGATAAAGTAGATTCTTCTTTATTATCGTTATTCAACAGATATTCTTTAAGTGAAAAATAAACTTTCACACCAAACAACAAATATAAAGAAAACAACAAAAAAGAAAAACAAAAACCCCCTTCAACTGCTTTTATTTTTAGAATTTTTTTTTTATCTTTGCTCATTCTGAAGAAATCGGCTACGTACAACAAACCTTAAAAAAATGGAAGATTTTCATGAAAAGTTAAAGGGAAAAAAAAATTCAGAACAATTTTATCCCGTTGCCATCCCCCCCCCCCCCAAAAAAAAAATATTTTTAAACAAATCTAGTTAACTAATTTAATAATAACAGAAAATACGAAATCCTCCTGTTCAATTTTAAAAGGATTTCTTAAGTCTTTTTATAGCTTTGAACTGGATCACGCAAAACTGCTGGATTGATTTTCTTAATACTTTTCAATGTATGAAAACATTAAATGTGGCAGCATTGAACCAAATTTATTGAATGAAATACAAATATTTACAAAAAAATTAAAATATTTATTTGCTAATTAAAATAAAGTACCCCGATTTTTGTATCTTGCATCACATTAAAACAGCTGGACCGATTTTTTTTAGTAATTCCTAAGATTCTTACTTAATATTGAACATTACTTAAAATAAAAGTTATTTAATAAATTTATGAAAATATTTATTAGGTAATCAAAATATTTACTGTCGATTAATTAAAATTTTGGTAAAGTTTCACTATCGTGAAGAAGTAATGTGAAATTTATTTATAGAATAATTTTGCTGTCTTCAAATACTGAGTTTAAGTTTGGATGTTAAACACAAAAGGCACAATGCATTTTTTCCTGCTAAGTTATGTTTAACTTTCTGTTTTAATGTGGGTGTGCTTCGTCTGCGGAAACAAATATAACTTTGATTTAACAAAACACTAAATGACAAATGAAGGAAGTGATTTTGAGATGATGATATTCTGACAATAAATGCTCAGTCAGTATGCAATGCAATGCGGAGGAAAATTCTAGAAAAAGCGAGTCCATAAAAATCGGATTTAGTTAAATTCGTTTGAATTTTGTTAACTAACACATTAATAAGATTAATTCAATAAACAGTTGATAACTAAAAATATTAGTAAAAAATTAAAAAAATCAAAAGATTTGAAGAAAACTAAGCTTTTTTTTATGATCTCATTGAAAGATAGCGTCTATCTTATTGTCTCTATTCGCTACAAAAAAAAAAAAAAATTAAAATAGTTGGTTTTAAAATAAAAAAAAACTTTATTTTTACTGCAGTACAAGACACTTCATTAATACTAGGTTTTTAAATTATTTCCAGGGAATGGAATTACTTCAATTTCTGAGCATCTTGTATGAAGTGAAAACTCACTCGTCCCATGAATAGTGGATTTCTAAAGTATTGCAAAAAATACAAAAGATGCAGGGCTATAGCTGGGCCACCCTGTCTCTGGGCAATAAATACAGAGACCTGGTCCTCCAGGTTGGGGAATAGGTAAAGGATTGACAACGCTGTCCTGTAATTTTTTTTTGTTGTTGTTGCATATTATAACTGAAATTATCGGACAGTCCTCACGAAGACGAAACTGGCGTGGCTACAAGAATACAATTTAAAAATACGACTTAATTTCCATACATGGAATATTTCATACATTACTATCCTACAAGCTGGTATTATGAATATTACAGCAGAAAAATGTGGAAAGTGTAAGAAGGATATTACTGTCCTACAAGAAATAAGATGGAAGGGTAAAGATATAATCAATAAACCAAACTACACAATGTATTTCTCTGGAAATAATGACTGGCAAGGTATGAGAGGTGTAGAAGTTTTGGTGTCTAGAAATTCCCTCTAGTCTGTTATGGGTTTTAATCCTGTGTCCGAGAGACTGTGCTCTATAAGAATTAGAGGAAAATTCCTGGATGTGACTTCAGTGACTGTCTATGCTCCTACTGAGGATGCGGATGAAGACTTTATTGACAGTTTCTATTATGAACTCAAAATATATGTGATAAAATACCAAAACATGAGATATAATAGTTCTTGGCCAGAATGCCAAAAGTAGTTATTTTTTTTATAAATTTGTTTGGAAGAAATAGTTTACATGATCCATCCAGAGCCGTTTCTAGGTGTTCTGCCACCCTAGGCGAGAACTGAAAAATGGCGCCCCCTCCCTTTCAAATGCCGCCCCCACCAAAAAAAAATAACAGAATCTTCAATTGAACAACCAAAAAAAAAAAGCAACCTATTTTAACAACCAAAAAAAACAAAAAAAAAAAACGCAATCCTATTTTAACAACCAAAAAAAAAAAAAAAAACGCAATCCGTCCTTCGGCCGCCCTAGGCAGCCGCCTAGTCTTGCCTAATGGTAGAAACGGCCCTGGATCCATCCTACTAATAAGTTTTCCCATTACTAAAATTTATCCAAACATGATACAATCTAACATGTTTCGTCGTAAATTTTAAAAATTCCTTAAAGAGAGGGAGACCAGGCCGCTTTGGCAGCGATTTTGAACCGTTATGATAAGACCGACTTGAATAGTTCTTAACTACGTGATTGGATATTTCATTGTTCGATGTAGGGGTGGGATTTTATGCCATGATTCGCTAAGAGTTACTGAGAAAACTGAGTTGACTCTATCTATTATTTTAACTAGATCAATATTGGGATATGATTTGTAATTTTTTTTTTAAGCTTGTAAATTAAAGATTTGTTTTCATCCATAGGATCATAATTTATTTTATGTTGAGAAACTCTCTTTTGGAGCTACTGCATAGGGTCACAATACATTAATTTAGTTTTTTGAAATTTATTTATGTTCTCATTAGTACTGCGATATTTCAATTTACCAGCTTTTTTGATCACCCTAATATTACATTTATTTAAAAGTTTTCTAATCTTTTCATTAATATTTCCAATAAATGAAATGCTTGCCTATTGGATATTATCATTTTTTTTAACCTTATCCCTGTAACCATCATTATAAAATACGAAATTGGCTCTTTTGTAAACTGATTTAATAATAGTTTCAGGGGAGTGCGACCTTCTGAATAATTGAAAAAGTTGAAGTATTCCTCACTGAAAAATCTCTTATTAGTGCATATTCTTAAAGCTCTGGAAAAATAATTAATATTCTTTTTAATATAATTGGGTATATTGGAATTGAAATCAATGATTTAGAAGGTAGGTTTTTTTTGTACATGCCTACCTGTATTTTCCTTTGTGTCCAGGAATGTTTAACAATTATTGCTTTCCTTTTCAAGTTCAAAATTTAAATCTTCATTAAGGTTATTAATAACATCAAACATTTAATCAATTTTGTCTTTTTTAACATCAGCAAAGATATCCTCCATATATCTATAACAAAATATTACTCTTCACTATTACTATTCATGAACTTCATTACATAGTCTGCTACATATGATGGCCGAGGGTGCAGCACCCATTAATATTGCTTTGTTTAATCTAAAAATTTGTTGCTGATAAATTATTCTTAGAAAGTCAATTTTTCAGTTAAGTAATTGAATAAGTGTCGATGCGATAATTATTGACCAGTACATTTTTCATCAACCAGTTGTTGTAAAACATCAATAATAAGTTCATGCTCTAAGGATCCATGGTTTATTTGTGCTACGAAACTCCAATGAACACATAAACGAAACTATGTAAATTATATAAAATGAGATATGAAGATATTGAGAAAACATATGAACAATTCTATTACTAATTTATTACATTAATAATTAAAAATTTAATTATAAGTAAAAATTCCCGCTCTATTTTAATTACTAATTTATTTTAAAGTTAAAAGCTTGTCAAAAAAACATTCGGAATATAGTGCAACCAACGTAAGATGGCAATTGAATTTGTGGGCAAATGGCCATGACGTCACTATTTTTAAGCCAATCAGAAACAGCCGCACCTTAAAGCACAGACGCTGATTTAATTCAGTTTCCCTCAAAATGTCAGCATACAACATACTGTTGAGCAGTGCTCGAGAAATTATTTCAAACAAACAAAAAAATAAAGAAAAAAAATATCTATACATTATAAATATGAAGCGACCGTTTGCACAAAACATTAGAAACAGATTTAAAAATAAAATAAAAAATAAAACAACCGCTACAGGTTTTCGAAACTTATACTTTTCTTCTTCGGACTACAAATATCGCTTTTTAAATTATTATTTTTTTTTATATTTGTAGTCCGAAGAAGAAAATCACTACAGGTTTTCGAAATTTAACTTGTTTCATTTTTAAATATGTTTCTAATATTTTGTGCAAACTATAGCTTCGTGTTTATTACAGTTGCACTTTAATAAATTCATTATAACTATATACTGAACCATTTTATTCTATAAGCAATTAATCAATAATTTATCACAAATAAAATTTACATTCAACTGTTCTAATTCAAAAGAAATGCTGTTTCAATGTAGTATTTCTTTGAACCCTGTAAGAGACGCTAACACTGCTGTGTCATGGCCATTGGGTGTGGATTCAATTGCCATCCTGTATTGGGTGCACTAAACACTGAAATTGTATAACTTCTAATGAAAATTCATAGATATAAGTGAAGTAAATTAATTTAATATAAAATAACGCAATTTAGATTAACAAACAAATAATAATAAAAAAAAGAAATAAGGCTAAACTTAAGTAAATTTAGCCTGAAACATTTAATACGATTTTAATCACAGGCATTTAATCCTATCTGAAAAAAACTTAATACTGTACTTCACATTATATCGAATTCCTTATGGTTATTATTAATGCAGATCTATACAGAATTCTATTTCATACCTTCTAGTTAATTCCACATTTTCTGCAGCCTAAAAATGTGGAACCTAATCTTGGCATTTTTTAATAATAATAATCGCCCGCTCTAAATTTCCATCACTTTACAATAATTTTTTCAACTTCTGAATTATTAACAACTGTTGATTAAGATGTTCTGTCTTTTATTCTTCTAAAGACAACGCAAACAATGAGTTTTCAGTTTTACCTTCAGAGTGAAACCTAATACAAGCGGAATAAGCCTTTCATTTCCTAAGAAAGTTGGATTAAATCAAATTCAGTTTAATCATGTCAATACACGAACACGAGAATTAATAAACATTGTTAGATAAATTCATTGTTTCGTTTCAATTATCTTTTCTATGGGAATAAATAAAGAAATTTAACGTGCACAAAATTAATTAAAATACATCCAAGGTTGCATAGGAATAAACAATAATGCCTTTCGAGCTTGTCATCGGAGGAAATCGGGAACGGCTTGGTTTTATTCTAATTAATTTTCTGCACGTTAAATTTATCTATTTAGGTTATTAAATGGTTGTTTAGGTGTAAACAACTTTTCAGTTGTTAGTTTCTTTATAATCAAAAGCCTCTTAATGCTATCAAATATTGGGGAAAAGGTTTTTGGAGCGCACTAGAGCACTTATTTGTTATTGTTTGTTTGTTTCGGGGATCACTGTCGGGTGGGAGGGTGACTTCCACTTATGTTCACGCCTTTTTGGGTTTATCATCGGGTAGGGTGTTTTTTTTTTTCTTTTTACAAATGCCCGGGCTCGTAGATTGATCATCTTTCTTTAGGCCAACAACAAGGGGCGAGATATGATGCCTTTAACCGATGAATCGTTGCCCAGGGTACGCCATAGGAGACAGTATCAAGTGGCACCCGCAGGAACAAGGAGAAATAGAAGAAGAAAGAAACATCCATTCAACGACCGGGATTCGAACCCGGGTACCGGCAAACCGCCGTCTAGACCGCTCGGTCACGCCGGCACGGCATCATCGGAGAAGGTGGATCGGGCTGATGAGTCCCAAGAAGGACGGAACGGCCGATGATAAACTCGAAGGGCGTAATTGTTTATTTGTGTTTGGCCTTGGTTTTATTTTTTTCTACGGGAATCTTTTTGTCATTTTCAAGGACAATTTCTCAACAAGAACCTCAATTTAAGCTGACAACAACATTACTTACAATAGGTCTTAAACATTGCACGTTGTTTTATTGTTGAGTTCGATCTCTTGGACAAATATTTTCATTTTGATTACTGACAAAACCTAAAGGGTGGTTATTTTTTGTTTTAATGAATCAAACTGATTCTTTTTGCAATGGGAAGCTACTTCCTCAGATACTCTCTCTCTCTCTGAAACATGCCTTATCTTCAATAAAAATATTACTCTTGAATAACAATGAAATAACTCTTATTTAAAAGTTTTCTTGCAATAATCATGAACATATTTACAAACTTTATTTGAAATGACTGTTAGGCCGAACACAAGAATAAACAAACAAACAATTGCCTTTTCAGATTCATTTTTATGAGGACTAGGGTACAGCTGTTTCACCATTCTGCTGGATCGTCAGCCCTAGCCTGCCTCCTCGATAAAAATGAATCAGAAAGGCAGACCTAAGGTGAAGTCATCAGCCAAACTAGCTGTGACCTCCCCAAAGGCAAAAGGCAATGAAAATAAATCCCGAAAAGCCGAGAGGCAATATCGGTAATGTTCCCTACAACTAGTAGGCGAACTACACTTTGGTTATAATTCAAACTTTACTTTGGTCATAATTCAATTAATTAACACCAACTTAAGTTCTGCTTATGAAAATTCAAAGTTATTTCAAATTATTAATATTATTCTGTTTTTATTTCATGATATTCAAATAGGAAAATCATTTAAAATACTACTGACGTTGTTACTTACCTACTTGTTTAAATGAGTGTTATAATAAACACTGCTCAATAAATTAAGATTTATAAAAAAATTAAACTTTTGCTTTTATTAACTGCTAAAGTATAATTAGAATGACGCTACAAAGAAGCGAGGAGGAGGCTTCTTCCAATTTCGTTAATGATTTTGAAAGAAAAAAAAAAACTTCGCAGTAATGCTATAATTAACTTGACAGCGCAGACGATATTTTTCAAGAGAAACACAGGGTTTCAATACTGTTACTATTTCTCAAAAGCAACTAAATAATGTTTATTGAATAACAAACTGAATCACAACCAACTCTCTGAACACTCATTTGCCCGAATGAAGATGAATATCCTCAAATAATAAGTTGTCAAGTGGAGATGAGGGATTCATTCTCACACAAACCCTCCATCCTAACAAGTATAATAATAAAAAAAATAAGAGACAAAAAGAAATTGTTACGCGAAGATGCTCCTCTCCCCAAGCACAAGAAAACTGATAAATATTTTAAAACCTAAAGACACTAGTTAGAGAAACTAATTTGAAAGAAAAAGTTTACTGAAGGTAAAGATAAAAAAAAAAAGTTTTCCCTAAGTATGAGGGAAAATCTCATCATATTTTGTTGCTAGAGAATAAAATATGACTTCAAAGATGATCATGCATATACCGTAGAGAGGATATTGCGCTCAGAGTTGCAGAACCTCTACTGAAAATTATTTCTCTTCAACGTTGGAGTGGAAATTACCTTTGGCTTCTATCAAGCTTAAGTGAGTGACCGGGCTTCAAAAACTTGGATCTTCACAACATTACGTAATATTAATTTTCGTTTTTATTTGTGAAATTACTGAAGATAGCTTTAAACAAAGTGAAGAGACTTTTAACGACAATCTTTAAGTTAACTTAAAGGACCAATTTTTGATCAAATTCACATAGAGAACCTGATGGCACTGAGTAAACTCCCGATTATCCGGTGACCTCTCATGTTTCCATTTTTTTTACTGTACAATAAATTACGGAATTAAAAAAAAATTAATCTAGAATAAGATAAACAATAAAAGAGGCTAACAAAGTGAAAACAATTATAGACAAACAATTTAAAGAACGACCTTGTGGGTGGAGCTTAGGTTACACAAAATTACGGGATAGCCTTCCCCTTCTACATACATGTCAGCCAGCTGACTTGTCAAATAAGCCACCAACTTGAATTCTTTTTATTATTATTTTGTAAATTTGTTTTACTTTCTTTCATTCACGTACTAATTCGTAAGTAGAGTGTTATTTGAAACAAAACTTGACATCTGACGCTAATTTTTAATGTAAATGAAACATGTTAAAAGCATTTTTGTGTTGATTTTCGTCCTATTTCGGATTATCCGCGGTTGTCGCTCCACCCAATTCCGTGGATAATCGGGAGTTTACTGTAGTTCAACTTTAACCAACTCACAGTTCCCAAATGGAAGGAAATTTAAATTTTTAACCAAGTTTACGTAGAGTAATAAAAAAACACTGCTTCTCCAGTTGGGAACAGCGACACATCGACGAACGCAATGTTAGCTATTTAATGTCAGATTTATTGTTGAATCTTTGGTCTGCGATTAATACATTGAATGACTGAATACTTACTTTATAAATTATAAGCTTCTCAATCTAATTTTAAACAGATTATAATCTACATATCTTTAGGTATTGCTGAATCTTTATGTTAAGTATTACAGAAAAAAAAACAATGATTAGTGCTGCGATATTAATGCAGAACGCACACTTTTGTTGCAAAGACCAGCTACCAAGTAGATGCAAGACAATTAAAATTTTAAAAAACTTTAATACAGGAGTCATGAAATTTGACTTTACAAATTTACAAAACTTTTTTTTTACTTCTAGTGTACTGTTCAGTCTCTCGTTTCACAAACTATTCACAATAGCTAGTCTTCCAAAAATATCTTCTTGATATTTTCTCTAGATAAGAATTCAAATTCACAATCTCTGTGTATCGAGAAATTGATTAATAATTACAATTAACACTATTGCACTATTTCTAATAACACTTCTTGTACTAATTTAAATCACTAAGTTTCACTATCCTAACTATTCGCGAAAGTTCAGTTCTTCTAATAGAATAAGTTCGAGAATTTATTTCCCTGGCTAATTCACCTATGTGATGTCTAATAGTTGAACTTTCACTTGTATGAGCATACATACGAATCTCCGTATTTATGGTTTTATAATTCACCTGTATGTGATTCACTTTAAATTTATTCTCACTAATAAATTTAAATATATCTATCAATTTAATCACTTTACACCTGTGTGAAATAATGCGATGCTCTACTCTCACTAGTAAAGCTTGCTCGCGCTAATAATTATTAATAACGGCTATTCTAAATTCACCTGTGTGAATTGTCTATTAACTTTGCCCTCTTTGTCAAAGCTTTTTCTTATCGAATTTCTTATCGACAATCTGTTTCTTTTTAATTATTCTTCTTGGCGAAAAACTCTCCGCATAAAGCCCTCCAAAATTGGAATAAGAATAATTTTAACTTACAGTCAGTTGTCTTCGAATTGATTTCACCTGTTGAAAATAGACACTTCCGATCAACTTGATTGAAGCACTGTCTTCCGTATTCAATCCTTCAGCTAACGTTGAAAACTGGAACCTCAGTTTCGGCACACTTTCAAATATGGCGCGCAGCTTCGAATCATGAGCTTCTTCCTTCTTCCCATAATCCATTGGGTTATAGCTCTTGATTTCGATGTCTCAGCTAACGGCGCTTAACACAACCAAACGGTGAGAATGGCTTTTCACTTTGCGTGATTTATATAAAGTTCAATCTTCTATCACTTTATATTCCCGCTTAGGTTGTAGTCTTCTAATTCTTCTATTGAATTAATCGAGAGAAACAGTATTAGGCTGGCTTCCTTCTAATTGGGCTTCCGGTTCCTTTATCCGCTTCTGTGATAGAATTGCGTCCAGGTTTTCCCATTCACTTAGCTTCGGTAAATCGCTCCTGACTTCGTATTTCCAATAATTCTAACTTTCCGTCCGCTTAGTTGAATAAACCTGTCTTCTTTTTCGGATCAGCTTTCCTAATAAATATACTCGGAGTCTTCTAAACTATAAATCTTCAGTTTGACTTTAGGTCAATACTCAGCTCGCCATTCGTTTGGTGCTTGTGCTTCTAAGTAATGGAATCGTCCACTTATCTTCCCTTTAGTATTGTGCGCTCAAATGACTTTTAATCACACGGGACGTAATCAACTTTAGAACCATTAGATTAAATATTCCTATGATGTTTAGACTCTGGACTTGAGTCTAATTCCATCGAGACGTGTCTGTCTCATTACAGACTCAATAACTTGGACTGACATTAGCCATCTGATTTAACAGCTCGACTTCACTGACGATCGCTGTTCGACTGAACTCTGCCTTTAGCCTAATGCTGGGCGAACACGTACCAATATGCGGCAATATTGGTGGACAATATTGGTCATTATTGATATTGGCGGTTGGTATTGTCCGCGAACACACAGGTTTTCCTTTAACGAGTATTGGCCTGGTTACGGCGTTTCTCACTAGGGAGAGCTAGAGAGAGCGTGTTTCCGTACAGAATCGCTATAGTATTAAACGCCGTCCCTCTGTAGAAATCAATGAGAAGTCTTTCCTGATCAATTGAATAAATGTTGTTGTTTGGATTTTCTTTTTTGGGCGGACCCATTTTGCTGATTTTAAGCCTTGTTTCTCAAACAAAATGGCCGGCGTGAGTGAGTTATTTTCCGATTTTCAAAATCCCGCCTTCCTTCGACGTCACCATTGTCACGTGATTTCATCCGTTCATGTGATTCGCTCGCTCACCAGCAATATTTCTCGCCAACTAAAATTGGTACTTTTTTTCCGACAATCGTCAATGGGCAATATTGTTCATTTTTATTGCTGGAAACGGTTGGTACCAATGAAAATGACCAATATTGTCCACCAATATTGCCGCATATTATTACGTGTTCGCCCCGCATTACACAATTCACACTTTCACACAACCTTTCGATCGAGGCTATCAGTTCTAATATATCACGTCACTTCTCGTAACGCAATGCACTCATCTGCATATTCAAAATATCTCCTTGAGTCTCTCACTCAAGGAAAAAAAAACTTAAATAAATTTCTTTTCAAGCCTCTATTATATTAAATAATAAAACTATAACTAATTAAATTATTTTATGGGGAAATAATTTAATACCTCAACAATTAGTCTAATAAATTTCTAAATTAGTTTTACAATTTTAGATTTTTGGAAATTATTGCTCTTCATTATTCGGATTTATTGTTTTATTATTGATGAATTTCAATCTAAAAGAATCCATAAGGATTTTTTTTTAATAGAAAAGTTAATATGCTCGAAAAGGTTTCAAGATGTATTGACCGGTTCCAAAGCTGTTAAGGGAGCACAAAATAGATACATTACAACATACAAACATACGGAGTGTTCAGAAGCCAACCAGTATAAGTCAATAAACCAAAAAATGAAATAGGTTTTTTAAAATTATGTACCAAAAAATAACAACGTTTGTAAATTTGAAGAATGAATTTTTTCTTGAAAGATAACATAACTATACACTTGGAGGAGTGATTTGGGCACTTTGTCAACCGAAAGTATAAACATTGGAGTATGACTTACAGAAAAAATTTCGATTTAAAAAAAAAATGCGTATGGGGTGCTTAAAAAAAATGACTTATACTGATTGGCTTCTGAACACTCCATATAAGCCTCAGTTTTGTAGGAAAGTGGGCTAAAAGTACTGAAGAAAGAATGAAAATATCAAGTTGTTCGGATGCATTATAAATGAAAATGTTGTTTTCTGTTGTGAGACCTGCGAAAAACTTACAAAAACTTACTTCAGCCAAGCAAAGGTCAGGATTGATTAGAAGAGTATTTTTTTGTCTAAGTAATCAATGATGTCGTCAAATGCATGTAGCAGAAATGCGTTTCCTAACAGCTGGTGCAAACAGAAGTAGACTTATCTTTATGAAAGATGACGTTTTTGGTTTGTGACAAAAATATATTCAGCGTCTGGAGGTCAATCGAGAACTGTTGTGATGAATCACCATCTGAGCTGGACTTGTTACTGTCACCGATGGTAAATGAGAAACAGCACAAACCTCTGACACCCACCAATTGAAATAAAACAAACAGACTTAACAAATTCATTTCGACTTCTCCCAAGAGGAAAGAAAATAAATGCTACTATTTTTGCGAACTCACCCAATTTCAAAAAGAAACAAACAAACAAATTCCAAGAATACAGTATGTACACATCATAAACAAAACACATTCAGTAAACATGTAATATATATATATATATATATATATATATATATATATATATATATAATCCATTAAGAAAAGATCTCCTTCTTAGTTTATATATTAGAGAAATCAACAAACCTTTGTTTTATCTAATATAAGTTTTATATATATTGAGAGAATTGATTTTTATTTTAAAGTTTTGCCGAATTAGTGAGTGCAATTTAAAAAAAAAAATAATCTGATTTTATAACCCCATCATCCGAGTTTAAAACCTTATTTTATAATTGTTATTGCTAAGTGATTACATGGATTTGCTCAGAAATGTTTAGGCAAATTCATTATCTAACTTTATTTTAAACTTTAAAATAGACTATTATTATTATCAACAGTGGCGTCTAAATAAGAGATATTCCAAAACCTAAAATAATCTGAAAAGCTACAAAAAAATATTATTTCAATGTTAGATTAGATGAAGGAGAACTCAGTAAAGAGGCAAAGATAAGGAAGATGTTTCTTTTCGTAAACTAGAAAAGATATAAGATGGTAAATGGTCTCCAACTCATTCTACGTAAGGACAATGAAACAGTACATTCAAGGACAGAAATCAAGTTACATTAAGTTCGAAATTTGCGGAATTTCATAGTGACAGGGGAAGAAAAAAGAAAAAGAATCAGAATTCAGTCGATATCTGTTGTTGAGGTGATATCTGTTCACTATTTCTAAAATAAAAGACACTGTTTTGACAAAGTTCCGAACAATAATATTTTACTCTTAAAATTCTGTAACAGAGTAATAAATTACATTCTTAACATACTGCCGTAATACTTAGGGCACTAGTAGTAAGGCCCTTGACTACCGATGAAGGAGCCGGCTGTGATGCTGTGTTCTAGACTTCTTCTCCTGAAGGGTCCTAGGACCCTGAAGTTAAAGACCGGAAGGTGTGTGGCTCATTAATCTGATCTCAACTCGGTGCCGTTGGTCCTAGCGTTATGTTTAAGCGACAGTCTTATCTTTGGCGACCAATTGCTATTTGAAAGTAAGCCTTGACATTGCTTATTTTTAATGCAATACAAACTAATCAGGTGAATGTTATTTAATTCCTACGCTTCCTTAAAATGTTCCGTTTCTTATTTTCCTAGTTACATACGAAAACAAAAACAGTGAAAATAATATAAACGAAACTTTCCGTTTATTTCTATTGTAGTATCAGCAATTTCCATTTTTAGGGGAAAAAACGATTAAATCGGCAGAACTTATTTAAGTTATTTAAATCCAATTAATTGTATTCACAAGGATTTCAGTGAATTACTAAAAAGTTAACATCCCCTGTTAGATACTTATAATAGAACATAAGATTTCTGCAAGAAATTGAGAAAAAGTTAGGCCCATCTTATGTTCGTAAATGTGCAGGTCAAATTTCAAAAAGATCCATACAGGGGATACCTTTCTTAGACGCCTTTACAAAGAACGTATGTATACGTTCTTTGATCTTTAGAAAGCCTACAGATATTGGCATCAATGAAGAGGCTGACAGAGAGGTCAAACGAGCTCTTCACCGGATCATCTATCCTTATAAGAAACACCAGGAGTGTTTCTTATGGTGTTAAATTAAATGAGCAAATGATGTCGTGGCAGAAACAATGGGAGAACTCAGATAAAGGCAGGTCACTCTTTCGTTTTATTAAATGTTAGTTGTGAAATCCTCTTTTTAGATTTTATTACCAATTAGTTTTTAATTGGCCATGGAGGTTTTAATAAGTATCTTTTTAGATTTGGAAGGAGGGTAGGGGAATCTCAGAATGTAAGCTTTATTCTTTTGGCGAAGATGATGATCCTGACTAAAATTTTGTGGAGGTGTCAGAGTCTTCATCGAATAATGGTTAGGAAAATTTTCGGAAAATTTTAATTCAAAAAGGCATTTCTCTCCCTTGTTCTGATGACAAGGTTATGGTTATTTTTTAAAATTATTCTCAATTTGTACATAGTATTTGTTTGTTTAATTAGTTACTCTCGAATTCTAATTTTTCCCTCTCTTTATTTTAATGAAAATAACTTTTTCTTCTTCAACCTTTTTTTTTTTTCTTGATGGGGGGCTTATCCTTTATTTTTATATTTTATCATTTTATAAAATATAATTATATTATATTTATTTTATAAAATATAATAAATATATTTTATATTTGTTATTCTTAGGTTTCAGGCCACTTTTTTAGATATATTTTTACACTCAGTTGGTGGCCGCTGAGTGTTTTAGATTGGAGAAAAGAATTTTCTTTTATAAGTATAAATATTGTTAAAATATAGAAATTTACGTGTGTGCATAGTAATTAAGAACTGCGGAGAGCCAACATACACGACTAGTTAAAAAACATTTATATACAATTAAAAAGTTCACAACGTTTCGTTTCCAATAGGAAGCTTTGAGGAGGTCTCTCGTCAAACCTTCGTATTGGAGACGAACGCGGTTGTGAACTTTTTAATTGTATATAATGTTTTTTAATTAGTCTTGTGTGTTGGCTCTCTGCAATTTTTAATAATTATTGTTATTTATTTAAAATTGCATAAAACTTCCGGATTAAAAGTATCTTTCAATGTTATATATTAAAAATAAATAGAAGGGATTACAATAAAAATACCACAAAAGTTTTCTGAAATAATTGTAAAAGTTGTGTTGTTGTTTTGTTTTTTAAAGTTTTAACATTTTAAATTTTAAACAATTCAAACTGAAGCGTCGGTACCTTAACTCCAAGAACTGTGAATGGATTTTATTCTTTAGGTTGGAACAAAAAAAAAAGCGTTTTCAGGCTTAATAAATTGAAGGTCTTTGAAAAGTAAACCCAGGGAGAAATCTTTTGATGTGAAAATCCTTTCTCCCACTCGATGTCAACCAAATGATGAATGAGATCAAAGCGAAGAAAAAAAAAAGAAAGATAGAAGGGGAAAAACAGAAGTGTAGAGAATAAAGAAGCGTGAGAGAGAGAGAGAGACATCAAAAAGCCGTTATAACAATAATTTGTTTACATTCTCTTGAAAAGTTCTCTCAAGTCAGAAGCAAAATTAAAAGCTGTGAAAAAGTAAACAGAAAAGATGCGACAGAAGAAAAAAAAAAGCAGATCTAAATAATATGTTACATAGACATCCAGTCGACATACTCCTTTCAATATCTTCTAAAAATGCAATATTTCCTATCCTTAAACAGGAAACTTCATCTGGTTCTGAGGACAGGAAAAAAAAACTTTTCCTTTTCCTGATAGAATTCGTTAAAAAACTATAGAGTAAAAGTTTTTATATTACATCATTTTTGCAAACAATTAAATTTAGTAATAGTATATTTCACATTGCATCATTTTTACAAACAATTAAATTTAGTAATAGTATATTTCACATTACATCGTTTTTACAAACAATTAAATTAAGGGGAAATGGTATAGCATAAGTGTGTGAATTGTGTCATAGGAAATTCAGTGTCACCGTTTAAAGTGTATTTTAGATTACTTACCTTAATTTCCCTAGATAAATTCATTCTGCACAAATAATTACAAAATTGTATTTCAAAGTGAAATAGGGTTAATCTGCCGATGAAAATTCAGCAATGTGAACGATCAACAAAAGGAAAGTGCAGTATGCATTTTTCTTTTTAGATGGGTCGTGCGGGTCCTGTTAGCTGTACCGTCAATGGTAAATGCCATGAGAGTCTTTTGTCCAACCACGTCCATTCCAACACTTCAACAGCGTGCATGCGTGGGTAGCATCATTTTTATGCAAGATGGCGCTCCTCCGCACATTGCAAAGCCAGTGAAGCAGCTACTCAATTGTCATTTTTGAAATAGATAGAATCAGAGATGCCAACCTTCAAAGTTGGTTGTCAGTAGTGTGAATCTGAAAACAGGTGGTACAACCAAAAAAAAAAGGTCTATTTTTAACTTTCACAAGTTTAACTTTCATCACGTCATCCATGTTTAACCGAAAAATCAGAATTGCATGTTTCACAATACACGTGGTTCGGTGAAATTTTCGATGGTTCTAGGCATGGTAATGCTGATTTGCCACAGATCGTTTATGTCCATCGGCACTTGGCTCTTCTTTGTTCTTACGTTTGCCTGACATCTTATTTTATTTACTGTAGTCCTTCACAAATCACAACGAAATACGTAAATGATTACGCATATCACTTAAAACGGAACAGGAAGTGCACCGTCTGATGTTCCCCAGTGACGTAGTGCGTGGAGCAATCAAAATGAGTAACCGTCTGCGCACCGATGTTATGCTCATGGTCAAAGGTCGCCATCTCGTTATTTTTTCAGGAACTATTTTCTTGAGAGTGGATCTCCGACACAAGAAAATATATATTTCTTATGTTCGCAGGAGACAGAAAATAATAATTTTAAAACAGTATTTTGAATTCGTAAAATCCGTAATAATTAGTATCGCTTCCGTAGTGTCGTAGTTTATGTGAGAAAACCGTAGAAACTACGGAAAATCCGTAGTAGTTGGCATCTCTGTAGAATTATCAGCCGTCATTTTCCAACAGCTTGTCCGTCAAGATAACCTGATCTTAATCCTGTGACTTCTGGCTATGGGATTATCTGAAAAATGTTGTGTTTTGTGGTCCGATTGCAAACTTAGCATGTTCCACAACAGATTGGAGTGTCTCAGGGATCACGTTGTGAATGTGTTGTGTTGCCTTCAGTGCGTGCCTTCAATTCAGCTGTTTCTCGGTTTCAACTTGTGGCAGAAAACGGTGGACAGGATATTGAACATTAAAAGTTAGACCCAGTGTTTATAAGTGCAACGAAGTCTTGCACATGAATTTCCTTTCTTTATTTTTAGTGTGTATTTCTTGTTTTTTACTTTAGATTTGAAGGTCCCATTGTTTTCCCCACCTTTATTAGCATATTGAATATAACTTGCGCAAGTCTCGCGATAGTTAAAAACCGATTAACATTGTTGATTTTTATGCGGTTTTTGGCCTAAGGACAATTAAAAACCGATTTTTCCCATCCGATGTGGTACGACCTTGCCGCGGTGGATGGGCTTTAAACTAACAGTGCCACAACTGTTGAATGACTTGGAAGTCATTTCTTCAGTAAAAACCATACAGTCATGCACATTGAACAATACAGTTGGTTTAATGTGTAACTCACGCCATAGCCGTCGTATTGAGATTCAAATGTCACTTGTAGTCGAACCTATTTACGTTATGATGCTTAAAGCGCCATCTATTGCTAACATTTGGAACTATTTTTTTTTTCTTATGCCATACCATCTCCCCTTTCTTCGAGTATATTCAGTTCAAATTTCAGGTCATTCTGAGCAGTGGTTCTTTTTTTTTTTACAGCATGTTGAAAGTTGAGCTTTAATTATAATCATCCTGTAAATGCATAATTTGGAAGAAACGCCTTACCAGATTAACATTTCTGAACTACGTAAAGAAATAATGATATATTATTTCACACCAGTAAGCTATTAAAACAAAACATTCGTGTAAAATTTTATTACTTGGAAATTTTTTTTTAATTTTTCGGAAATTTACCTATTTTCTTTCTTTAGGTGTCACAGAATAATAAAAACATCAAATGTTTGAAGAAATATGCGTTAAATAAACGATTACCATCATTCCCTTCATTCCACACAACTGACAACAAGACATCTGGAGGCAAAAAATTGAATGTCTGAATTCGTGGCAGAAGCAAATCATTGAAACAATGAATGTAAAACATACTGTCATAATAATAATATCTATTTTGCCTGCTAGATAGTTATTAAACACTAGATCATCATCATCGTAGCCTTAATCCCAGATCATCTGGGGTCAGCTTTTCTGGTTTTCCAAATTCAACTACTTTCAGCCAAATTGAGCTTTAGACCACACAAATCCATATCCTTTTTAATGTACTCCCACCAAGCCTTTATGAGGGCGACCTCTAATCCTCCATCCCAATATCTGCATCTCCCAAACTTCTTTAACTCCCTTTACAGCTGTATCTCTCTCAACGTTGCCAAACCCTCTAAGCCTATTTTCCCTCAGCTTATCTTCTATAGATGCAACCTATGATAAGCTCGTTCCTAAGTCTATCCTTCCTTGTAACCCCCGCTCAACACCTTAACATTCATTTCAGCCAACTGCATTCTGCGTTCATGTGTCTTCTTAACTGCCCAACAGCCATACAGCATAGCAGGCCTAATAACAGTCTTGTACCTTAAGTCTTATAGATACTTTCTTAACACATAAAATTCCGCTTGCCTGCCTCCATTTGATCCAATCACAGTTTGATTGATCCAATTCTATTAGTCACATCAGTTTCCAAATCAGAATCATTTTGGAAAATAGAGCCTAAATGTTTCAACTTATGAACTGTCGCAATATGTTGGCCCTGGATATTCACCATCGTATCTACCTGACCATCAGCTTCCCCTAAAAACTTAACTTCCATGTATTCAGTTTTTCTCCGATTTATTTTTAATTCTTTACTTTCTAATGCCTCCCTCCACATTTCCAACTCTGCATTTATTTCTTGACTCATCTGTTATCACAACATCATCTGTAAAAACTCATGCATCAAAATATTCTATATTCTATATTTCTGATGTCACCTCATCCAATGTCAAAGCAAATAGATATGGACTAAGTGCACATCCCTGATGCAAGCCAACGCCAACGGGGAATTTCCTTGTTTCACGACAATGATGTAACCGCCTCTTGTACATGACCTGAACCAAACTTTATACCCAGGGGACTAGATTTCGTCTCATAACCGACCAACGTACTTCCCTTGATACCCTGTTATAAGCTTTTTCTTTCCCTAATTACTCCATCAAGATTCTCATGCAGACAATTGGCTCCACTGTCGATGTACACGGCATTCAACCAAATTGATTCACCGAAACAAATGTAACATCTGAAATATCTCTTAAACGCTTATTCACAACTCTAGAATCTTCATAATCTGACTCATAAGTTTTATTCCTCGGTAATTAGAACAGTCTTGCATATCCATTTTATTTTCATAAATTGGTATAATTTAGCTGTGGTTCTAAGCATTCCTCAATCAATATAATATTGAAAAGCTGCTTTAGCCATTCAATACCTTTTTATTCTAGAACTTTCCATGCCCCCATTCAGTCCCAATGCCTTCCCACCTTTCATTTTATTTAAAGCAATTTCAGTCTCTTTTGCGGTTATTCAATCTGTTAAACCAATATTAACTGGTGCCTCCTTTCTTGTTTCTACCGGATGTTTTTCATTCAATAATCCTCGAAAACAGCCTTCCCACCTGTTCTTAATGTCCTTGTCATTAGTCAATACCTTACTACCCCCATCCTTGATACACCTAACATTATCAATATCTCTGGATTTTCTTTCACTAAATTCAGCCAATCTATAAATATCCTTTTCTTCTAAAGAAGTAATCCATCATATTTTTAGAATTTTGCTTAGCTTACATTGCTTTTCACCGTCTTTTTAACTCTTTTTATAATTTTCCAGTCCTCATTAATCTTGGTACTTTGCCATCTCTTGAATAGCTTCTGTTTTTTTGAATAGCCTCTTGTACACTATCATTCCACCATCAGATTTCTTTTTAAATCTACTAGTCTTCCCTAAAATCTCCTTCCCACACAACTAAAACACTCTTCCATCTCGCCCCGCACCTCATTTATCCCTTTCTCCCACTTCCATTCCTTTCCCAAACCCTATCACTGATTACCTCTATCCTATCATCCTTAAGATCTCTATTAACCTTACCTTCCTTTAAATCTGCTTAGTTTAGTTTCATGTTCAAAACAAGTAATCTACCGTATTGGCCCGAATATAAGACGGCATTTTTTTCCAAAATCCCATCCACGAAAGTACTATTTCGTCTTATATTCGCAACCAAACTTGGAGCACGCACGAAACCGAAATCGAAGCCAAGCGTGCTCTGGCGCTGAAGCAACGCCACCTGGTGGCGTTGGCTGAAGTCGATCGTAGGCCTAACCAACATGCTCCAAAATAAAAAAAAAATATATATTCTACTACGCCTAGTGGTGTTGTACTTTTTTGCAAAAATAGTTTAATTTAATTTCATAAATGATATTTCGCCTAGCTTAGAAGCCACAGATTTAACTAAATATTACTGACATTAAGCCTATTACTGCAAGCAAAAGTATTAACGATTTCATCATGAACTGGATGTGGGAAGATAATTTGTCAACAAACTTTTTTTTAAATAATTTACTAGAAATATTTGTCGAATTACGCCTCGTTAATAGGTATAACATCTTATATTCGCGACCAATAGTTTTTTATCAAATCGGAGCTCAAAAAACGCCATTCGTCTTATATTCGAGCCGTCTTACATTCGGGCCAATACGGTATGCTGGTTAGTCAAACTCTCCCCCTGTATCACCTTAATCCCTTAGTTTATTTTTCCACATCATAAAATAATCGATTTGGGATCTATTAGCAAAAACAAAGCCATACACCTGATTAAGCAAAAAAACATTTATATGAAAATATGGTTACAACTAGTTTCTCCACCGATGTTTTTGCTAGTAGAATATTACAGTACACGTAAAAAATTTATGTTTTTTTTTTTTTTTTTTTTTTTTGGATCTATTATTCTCAATTTTAAATGTAATAATATATTCATCTCTTTTCTTAAAAAAAGTGTTAACCACTACAAAACAGTATGCTACAACTGATTAAGCACTAGATAATTATTAATAACCAAAAAATTTCCTGAGAAAAAAAATTAAGATTTTTACGAATCTTAGGCTTTAAAAATTCTTTATTTCTCAAAAATTCCTTGTGTTTTTTTTAAGACAAAAAGCCTAGCCTACAGCTATTTCAAATTATAATATATTCTGAATAAAAACAGTGCAAATTTTCCATTTTTTTTTTTTAAAAAAAAAGAGTAATCAAATCAATATTATTTTCTAAAATTTCTAAGCGCAATTGTTTAACTAAAAGGATTAACTCTTATTAATTTTTAATAAATAAAATATTAACAGAAAGTTATTGTTTAGACTCCAATGCTTTTCCTTTGGACCCATTTGTAAATATTTCAAATATAAAAATTAGATCGTCCCAATAGCATATCAAGTTTCAAGAAGATTCGTTTAGCTGTTCAAAATTTATTAGGAGACAATACATTTGATGTTTGTCTGATTTGATGAGTTATTATACTGAGAAATGTCCATTTTAGCTCATCAAGTTACTATTTTTTTTTTTTTGTAATACAGTAATACCTTGAGATTCTAGCAAACCTTCGAGCAAATTTTTGCTTTGAGATACGAGCACGCTTACAGACGCCGACGCTAGGTGCCCTCACTCGTTCACTTCAAGTGTTCATGCCGCACATGCAGCCATTATCCGCTACAGTATCGTCTGTCAGTAAGAACTCATAATTAAAACCACATTTCATTTTATATCACAGGAATTCTTATGTACTATAATTTTTTTTGTATATGTATGTCTCAATAGCAATTAAAAACATGTCTTTTTCATTCTTTAGCACTAATAAGGGAGTTTTTTAGAGGGCCGAAACGGATTAATGTTTTTCTGTTATTTCTTATATGAAAAATTGATTTGAGATACGAGCACCTCGAGGTACGAGCTCGGTCCTGGAACGGATAATGTTCGTATCTCAAGGTATTACTGTATTCAGAAGTGGCTATTTACGTTATTTTAGAACTCAGAGCTTCGGAAACAGGATGAATTTTTTTTTTTATTTTAAATAAACAAGCAGTGTTTTTTGTGCAAACCGCTTTGCAACCGGAAAAAATAAATACATTTTTTTTATTGAAGAGAGGATCTTCGTAATCCGTTGTTGTTGTCTTTTTGTTGATTGGCTCGCGTTTTGAAACGCAGGAAAATTCTTTAATTTTCCAATTTTTTTTCGGGTAATTGTAAAAAGCGGATAACTGAAAAAGCGAATACTGAATCAACGGATACAGGGGTCATCATACAGGGGTATTACATGAAATATAAATAAATATGTATGTATAAATTAATAATATATAAATGAAATGAAGACATTTCGTTTACGAAGAGTGAGTTTAATGAAAACAGGAATTTAGTGGAATAACATATCCTTCCTTCCAATCTCTCTCTCTCTATGTATATATACAGTAAAACCTCGATATAGCGCTCCCGCTTATAGCGTTATCCAGTTCTTTATGCTCCTTTGTATGGTCCCTGGACCTTTTCTATTTACAATAAAATCTCGATATAGCGCTGTCCCGCTTAGTACGCTTTTAGGTCACGGTCCCTTGATGAGCGCTGTAACGGGGTTTAATATATATATAAATGAATGTTTCTTTGTTTTCCCGTATGCGTTCCTATACCATTCATCAGATTGCGATGAAACTTTGGTGAGTTGTTGTGCGCACGCCCGCGAATGTTTCGGAATTAGTAGAACCATTTTATAATATCTGGCGCATGCGCACAGGGACAATAGCTACAAGTGTGTGGACTAAATTTGGAAAATCCATGCTTCACACATGGACAGCTGTATATGGCCTGCTCACGCGTCGGAAAACCTGATTTTTCCGTGTATATACCAGACGGAAAAACAAAAAATATGTGTATCCAAAAGCACTTCAATAAACAGAATTAAAACACACACACTTTCTTTCTTTGAGTGGCATTGCAACGCATGCCGGGTACAGCTTGTTTAAAATAAAGAGTGAATTGGAGGAGAATTACTTCACTTCTTATTATTCTGTGGTTCAGATTAAAGGACATTCATTTACTGAACTGTGAGCAATTTTCCACTGGTAAAATCATAAAGTAATGCTTTCAAGGAAAATCATCTTACAATGGAAACAATCAGGATGTGACCATTGCAAGTAACAATGACCGAGCAACTAACAGGAACAATGATATCATGCGCCGGTTTGTTGACGCATGAGCTTCAGCAGAAGAGCTTAAGACATTAAAGAAAAAGGATGGAACATCAAAATGGCGAACGTAATATGATGTACAAATCTCTAATAGGATTACAGGGATAAGTCAAATCGAATGCATATATCTAGTGGACACAATAATACTATGATTAATGATAAAAAGGTTTCGAATAAATATTAATCATATTGTATACTTTATTTCAGTGAAATAGTAAAGGTTCTATGCGATTCGACAAATAGGGATTCGAACGACGCGATGTTGACAAATATTATATGATGCTGCACCGATTATCCAAAGTACAGGGATTCAATGTATGTTTCGATAAGCGAAATTTTAGAAACACCTATTTGAAGAAAACAAGTAAGTGCTGATTTATATAATGTAACACAGGACATTCACTACACAAACGAAGTGACCGTTAATGTCAATTAGAAGATTTAGAAAGACAACGATAACAAGTAATGAAAAGACAAGTTGTTAGTTCAGTGTTTAATGACTCTCGCGATCCAAGTGAATAACTTAATGTTTACGTTGTGCATCAATACGCATAAGGTGATGTCAGATAGCCATTATTTAAAGGAACTGTAATTAAAGGGAACGAACTGATAATATACAATCTAATTTGTAGACAAAGTAAACCAATCTCTAGGAAGAGAGATATTTGTAATCAATAGATACTATTTATTTTTGTAGAATTAAAAACAAGATTAATTCTAATTATTTGTTTGCATTCATTAATCTATTGCTATTCTTTTATCAACTGTGCTTCAATGTTTAGGGTAGGAATATAAATAAATAAAAAAAAAAATATACATCCACTCACATATTCTAACGTACCTATTATTATATTTTACGGGGATCTTATCTAATGAAACGTTAGATAAGATTCTAACGTTTCATTGACCCAGAACTGATTTGAGGTCGGTTGGTCAGCCCAACGCTCGCTTTTCCCACCTGGGAAAAAAAAATCCGGTACACCTTACACAGAAGGTTGAGCGAACCTCAGGACCCGTCTGGAGAAGATTGCACAGTGAAAAAAACTGTTCAAACCTCCGCTAGGTAAACATCACTAGTTTACATGGAATGCGCACATCTGATGACAGATATTTCAAAACATGTGGACTATTGTTGTATTCTTTGAAGGTTTCCATACAAGCCTGATGCTTTCAGATTTTCAAGATTTTAGGACTATCAAGCGAATATAATCAAGTGTCTGAATATTAGTCATAATCTGAATACTTCAAGGTATCGACTTTCCTGGAATTTTCAGTAGAATAATTAATCCATTTCTTCATTTAACTCCAAATCACATAACTTCTTGTTTTCATTGTTATATTTGCGAAACCTTCAAAGAATTTTCTTTAAACTTTCTTATTTTGGAATCTTGGAAATCATCTAAATCTCTTCACAACTTATCTTCGGAGGTTAAGTACGTATAGAATAATTCTTCAAATGCAATAACTTCCTTGTGGTTCTGCAATTTGTATTTTCGGAAGCTTTTCATACCAGGCCTATCCAAAGTTATATGTTTCTTGTATAATTTGGCTGATATGAGTAGATTGTAGTTATGTGCTCATTAGCCAACAAAAAAATTTCAATCACAAAACTTAGTTGGAAGCTCTATTAGTTAAACAGTCTTTTGTAAAATTTTTCCCAAAACGATATATATTTTTTTAAGAAATTGTTTGGATGACGAGAGCTGCGATATCTCCCTAAACAGTATTCATAACTCTGCTTTTATTCAAACTCCCTGGACACATCACTTGCCCAGAACGACATTAAAAATCTGCCACCGACATTTTTATTTAATATTTAGAAAAGTAAATATTACGTTAAGGTTTTTATTTTTTGTCCATTCTTTAAGCTACGAAAAATCAATTATCCGGCATTTCATCAGGGACTTAAAAAGTGCTGACGGCTACAAAACTGTCATATTAACTTTCATACAAGTCAAACCTTTCAGTAAAATTTATGCTTCAGCTTCATTTATTTTATTGGTGAATAATACTTTCAATATGAAAAATAAAATAAAATAAAATCAGAAACTCCAACTGTTGACAAATAGGAGCCGATAAAGCAGGTCTCTTTTCAGAACTTCTGACACAGAATCAGTAAACATGGCAGATGGTGTACATTTTTTTCAAATAAAAATTATAAAAGAATAGTCATTTTTCAGTTTAATATGTAATATCACACGTTTATTGTAAATAAGTGATTTTTGCTTATTATTTCATTGAGATGTTATTGACATTACATATTAAACTAAAAAATGACTATTCTTTATAAAAAGAACAAAACTTGTAAAACACTTGTTCTTTTGTACAAAACTGATTCTCTGTAGATTTCTTTCAAAGTATTGCAGCTTGAATTTCTTCTTCTGTGTCTCTCTCTCTTGAGTTTTGGAAAATGTTGAATCCTAACAAACATCAAGTATTAAAGAAGATAAGAAAAAGAAGATAAACGAATGTAGCCAAAGGGAGTAGAAGAGAAAAAGAAAAAGATGATGATGTTCATTAGAATTGCTAATAATTCAGCAAAACCTTACCAATGAGTTTAGACAAATCACCTGAACAACACCGGAGGAAAGAAGAAGAAGATTAAAGAAAAAAAAGTTACCTTTCATCTTAAAGAGATGGAGAATTACATGACGTATTTTCAGCAAATCAATAAAGTGAATAAAACATTTCCATTGCTTCAATTTAGACACAGGACGACTGAGGATAGACAGCTTCTTTCCTTTGATTTATCAGATGTAAGTGAAAGCAGCACCAATGAAACACTAATGAGCTACGACCAGAAGGAAACTCATTCTCCGATAGGAAAACAAGATATAAAAAACAAAGGAACCGAACCAAATTAGTTTTATCTCCAAAACGAACCAACCCCTATCGAAGACTCACAACTGAACTGAATAAGTGAATTTACAAACACACAAACAAACGACCACCAATTGAAAGCGGGAAACTAGACGCACTAGAGGAATTTAACGAATGTAGACCAGCAGCAATTGTCTTGTTAGATGACGCCATCCCCCACATTTTGATCTGTTCTAAGCCCATTATGTTATTTTCAGTATAATCTTTTGCATTCTGGATTTTAATGTTATAAAATGACCACAATCATCATCTGAAAGAGCCGGATTTTCATTCCGATCTCTAAAAGCAACGAGTATTAAAAGATTCCATTAATTCAGTTTCCGGATCAGTGGATTTAATTTTGAATGTAGCAGAACGTTTATCGGGTTAAAAGAGACAGCAAATCAGTTCATCCATTATTAAATGGATTCTGTCAAGACAGATCTCCTTGTCGTTCATATGAATTTTGATTTTAGGGGGTGAACAATGTGAAGCAATTCACATAAAAATTTCAAGTAGCACATTTCAGTTCCTAAAAAATGTTGAAAACCTCAACGAAGAAAATGCCGTAAAATATCAAAAAAAAAAATGTCTAATATTAATCGGTAATGATTCTTTGTAATGTGAAGAATTAAAAGACTACAGTATTTCTGACTTGTTATATAATTGAAAGAATTTTAACTATAATAAACATAACTAAATCCATTATATTAAATTTATATTATAAATATTAGGAAAAAAAATGATGTCTTAACATCGACTCAAGCTTTTTATGAAATGGCATTATCATAACGTTGTATATTTTTTGTATACAACATAGTACTGTTGTTTGCAAAATTTTTAAATGTCTTTTGGTTATATCGTTCGAAATTTTAGAACATTTTTGAAGAACAAAACATGTACATTACTGTATTTTGTGTACAGTTTATAAATATAATAACTATGGTAATAAAGACCAAAAGTCAGCACTATGCCATTTGTGGTGCTGCAAGCAACGAAAACTCAGTTTCATTTGCCTAAGCACAGGTGTTGCAGTCATGTTCACGTGTTACTAAAAGTAGCCACAACTGCTTATTGTCTTAAATATCAGCAACGATGTCTATTACTTTTGGAGAAAGAGCATTATTTGTGAAGCTATTTTATGAAAACAACGTCAATGCCGCGGCTTCACCTCGGGGATTCCGTCGTAAGTAATTTAAAGTCGAGGACCACTGACTCCAGAAACAGTCAGGAGAATGATCATTTGATTAGAGGAAATTGGATGTCTAGGAATTCAATCCAGACAAGGGCCAAACCTATAACATCTTGTGATGTTATATGAACATTATAGCATCACAAGATGTTACCAGAGCTTCAGTTGAACAGTCAATGAATAATAAGTTGAAGAAATACATCAATACATCGCCATCAGGTTTTACAACTTCAGAATGGGGACCACATAGAGCAGTTTAGCTTGCACAGGTAAGGGCAATATATCTGAACAGCATGAGTATGTGTCAAAACAAACAATACTGAACGACAAAATGCAAATAGTAGAGGAAACCTCATGCAAATCAATGTCCATGTTTTGAGAGACAGCACATGTTCGTTGCGCTGTGGGCTAACGCTCACGGAGATTCTCAAACATGTTCCTAAAGAGAGATTGCTTTATTCCTGTGACGCATGTCATAATCTTGTGACGTAAGTCACTGTTTGCCGGTGGGTTCTCTCGGGAAAATGGCTTCCTTCAACAAACCCCAAATCTAGGTGTCCGGTGGTGTAAGATCAGGTGAATGAGGTGATATGGAAAGGTTATTCCACGAGAAATGATGCGATTACCAAACTTCGCATAAAGCAACTGTAGCGTGTCCCTCGCTGTGTTGCAAATGGTTCATCTTGCTGGAACCATTGCGTACGAAGTGGCACGGAAGAATCTGCTGATTCCTCAGAAATGATGTGAGAATGTTTCCTATGTACCGCACCTGGTTCACAGTCACAGGATTGCCAAGATCATCCTCAACAAAATGATGGTCCATTAATAAAAAGATGCCATTTGTAGACGCCGAACACCAAATTGTTACATGCTCACTATTGAGGGGTTTCTCCACAATGATGTCTAGCCGTTCAAATCCCAGAAAGCGAGTTGTCTGTCGATTGACAATGCATTCAAATAAATATGACAGGAAAGCTTCATCGTACGCCATCGCTAACATCGTCGCACAGTGAACGATTCTCGCATCCTTATCGGAATTGCTCTGACGTTGTCCGGTCTGTATCTTGTGGGCAAAACCACCTATTTCCTTGAACATTCGTCTCGTAGATGTTTAATTAAGTTTTAAGGAGGTTCGCCGGTGACTTCCTTTTAGGCGAGTGTGACATCTGCTCGAGGAGGCTTCGTCGATTGACATTTGTTGTCACTGTGACTGGTGCAGCCTTTGGTCTTTGTCAGAAGGAAATTTTTTATTGACGGCTAAAACAACCATGTTTGTGGGTGATGATTTTTGAAACTGTTCCCGAAATGCATTTCCAACGTGTAGCAAAGTTGGAGTAACTTTTTTATGAATTTTACATTTTCTTTTTTCTCACAAACTATTTCTTCAAATTAAATGGATTTTTTTCTATATTTTCTCGTGTACTTTTTGTATTTCTAAAAATTGGAAACTTTCATTCGGATCACAAGACCTTCGTGCACCATTGGCAGGTTTTGAAGAAATAAGCCTATAAATTACATCTAAACGCAAATATCAATATGAAGAAATTAAGGCTGCGAAGTTGGAAACGATTAGATGACAGAATCTAGTGATAAATGGGAAATCCATTTCATTTTCAAATACTTTCACAGTTGCAAAATAACCTAATCACATTACAATCAACTGACAAGTGAGTTCTCTATCGACACACGGAGTTTGGTTAGAATTTCATTTCCATACCGATTTAATATGAGACGCCGATGTCGAATCTGTTCTGATTATTTTTGGAGGTGTTAGTAAACAGAATTCTAAACATCAATAGGTGAACAACAAATCAAATGTTGATTGGTATTCACTAATAATTCATCTGGAAACGAATATTGTGTATGTGCGAAGTAATAATAATGCAAAATAACAAACCTAAAATGAATGCAGAGGTATTCTTCGAATTGAAACCCTACCCAACCACAATTAACAATATGCAAATTTCAATTTATAATTTCTGGAAAAAAAAAAAAACAACAACGAAAAGAAAGGTTCAAAATGTACAGAATATAGTTCCATACTCTTTTTATCTAAAGATCTACTGTTTTATCTGAAAATAATAATGTACATGTAAAATTCACTACATGTAAAATGCGATAGATTTTTACAAACTATTTTTAATATGACATATAGCAAACCTTCGTGGTATAAGAAACGACGCCTTTTGTTTTCTACTGCAATTCTCGTTAATTCTAACGAGAAACTTTCGAGTGCTTCTTATGTTTCCAGTGTCTTGGACAGCAACTGAAGATCGTTAACTGTTACATTTGTATAATTTCAAGAGCAAATAAATCATTTCAACAAATATAATTAACTGAATACTGTTGCTTGTTTTTGTTTCAAAACGAATATTTCAAACTCGCTTTTCTCAAGGAAATATTTTCTTGTCGGTCTCCATGAACTGTTGTTTCCTTGTTTAATATAGAAAAAGTTTCTGTGAAGAAATTCAGACCTGGCTAACATGTGTAGTACCTAGAAAACGAAAGAAATTTTGTTGTTTTCTTGTTTTAAAGAAAGGCTTATTTTATCATTCAGAGATCTTGTGGTTAACTGTAATATAAATACTCATTTGCATAAATGAGATAAAAAATGGTTTAATTCTTTAAGCTTTAAAAATAGAGCTTAAAACTATATGTTAAGCATATTATGTAGCTTGAATAACAAAATAATCCAATATATAATCCAAGATTAAGAGAAATCTCTAAAACTAACTGGAAGTAATTTACGACAAAGGACATGTGTATTATTGGATATCAAGTGTAGAAATAGGATGACAAGTAACTTATAAGCTGTCTGAGAAAATTATGATCTCGAGGTAAGTGAGAAGTTGTGTTACCAACTAATAGAATTATGATGATAAATGATGGACTTTTCTTCTTAGTCAATGATAATTAATATTTCTAACCAAGAACGTGAGGAAGTTGATCCTCCGTAAAACAAATAGATGTTGGAAAAATTACTACTTCGTTTATTAAAGCTTTAATTTCTTTAAAGCAAGAAGGGATGAATAATATTTTATTTCTAATTTTTGGAATTTGCGATATGTCTATTAATTTGGATTTAAGAATATATCGAGCTCAGATTTTATTTCATTTTTCAGTGTGATAAATATGATAAATAAAGTAGGATGTAAACAGAAATAACCTATGAACTATTATCTTATTCTATTTTTGATAAAAGAAAACAAAATCGAAAGTCGATCTCTTTCGTTTGCGATGTCCTTTTTTTTTTCACTCTATTCAGATCAAATTCAAATAAAAAAAGATAAACAATTTCCAACTGTTAAAAGACACAGACTTTTCACTTCGTCTTAAATCTGTAAGGAAACGAATTCCACTAATAATTATTATCTTGAAAAAATATTAATAATATTTAATTTAGTTCTATTAGGATTATAATGATACATACAAGAATGTTTCATATAACTTTGCTTTTGTTTACTACTAATTTATTTCCTCATTAAACACTGTTTCATAACTTCTTTCTGATGGATGATAAGAGCCTGAATATTGACTCCAATATTCTTTGTGGTCAGTAGCTCCTTTGTTATTGATCTGATGTACATTAACATTATTAGGGAACTTCCTTGAATGAACTTGAACCTTGTATTAAAGTTTCAGTCTTCCATGATAAATAGCTTCAGATATATTGATAGACGAGAATGCTTGACCAAATCTTTAATACCATACGGTAGCTAACTACCCAAAATGCTACAAAAATAAAAGTCCATAAAAAAGAGAAAGATGTATTAATTTTTTTTTTATTTTTTTTTATCAGACAATCTCGAGGAAATTCATGTTTATAAGTTTACATTGTTATTTCCAATACAGTATGTTAACATGTATTTCTATGTTCCTTTATTTCACTTTATTCTTTACTAACAGCTAAGTTCTTCTATGATTTAAGTTCTTCTTCTGGACACCAGGGGAAACTCTTCATTTCTGTGTTGATACTTTTCGAGTAAACTTTGTCAATAACGTTATGGATTTCTGGACACTGCAGCGGTCGAGTAGGAACACCTGAGGCCAAAACAAAAGTAACCACAAGGAAACAGAGTTAAAGTAGGTCAGTCAACACGAGAAACCACTTAAACACTTCAAAGATGTACCAAAGATTTTTCTTTTGTTTTACGCGAAACAAACAAAGCCTCACGGCGACGATGAATCTTCGAGTCCGAGGAAATTTTAATTTTGTCAACAAACTATGGAACAGTTGAGAGGCCTGTGAGATTTCATATCAAACATCTGGTTCTGTCATAACCTGAAGATCAAGATTCAACTAGGAAAGTTCGCCAAAAGAGCTAAAAGTAGTATATAGTTGTAATAAAAAGGAATATCAAATTTAAAAATAAAGAAAGAAAGAATTGTGAAAAGGATCATGTGGACAGAATTTATGTTTACCAAAGATAAATATGAGTATCTTAATGTAGTTTTCAAAACTTATTTACATGCCTTGACCTTAAAGGATTCGTCTAAATATTTAATCAACTTTTTTTAATACTAAAGCAATCGATAACGAATGATAGACAAATTACAGACATAATATTATATTTAGTACTAGTTGTCGTTCTCTTCGTCTGTCCTTCTTTCCGTGGGATAGTATAAAAGATCTTTTAGGTCGACGTGCTCGGCAGTCATGCCACCCACTCTCAATTAATCTAATGTCTGTAATTTACATTTTTAAGGAAAACTGAATTTTCCAAACCACCAGAATTCACTATTTTGTTTTTTAATTTACGTTATTCAGGTTTGTTAATTTTTAAAAAAAAATTCTGGCACTTCTTTTTATTTATTTTTTTATGCAATTACATCCTGAAAGTATTTTGTCCTTTTAAAATGGTGAATACTTTCCGTACGAGAAAATGAAAAGTGCTTTTGAATGATGTATCAGGAATTCGCATTCTTGATATCTATGTATTATAAATGATGTTTATTTGCAAAACTATTTAAATAAGAGAACTATTACAATAACTGAAAAAGATAAACGAATAAATCAAAAGAGGTATGACACCCCATTTTTTTTTAAAAAAAACATTTATCAAAATACCATATATGCTCCAATGGAGGCTCCCGGCGTTTATTTGCAAAACTAGCCTCGACTCCCGGCGCTTAATAGAGACCGGCTGCTATTAGAGGCCGGCCGTTATTAACAAAAACCTTCAGAACGCAATATTTTTACACATAAATACCGGCTAACACTACAAATAGTTACTTTTATTTGAATTTTACTTGTTACATAAGACTGTTGAAGATAAAGGGGCAATATCTTTCTGTACCTTTCGCTGCTATTCGTCGTCGGAATCCGCAAAATGACGGGCGACCGCCTCACCGGAAGTTTCTTTGACGCATTCCACCGCGCGAATCTTAAAGTCAATGTCAAATGACCGTTTCGGCGGCATTTTGTAAGGCAATGTACCGTAAAGTATTACGCACGACTATAAAGATACGGATACTTACACTAGTACCGGTAGGCAAATATCAAAAACCCGGCTACTATTTGGCCGTGTTCCCTCTGCAGCCCGGCGCTTATTAGAGACCGGCGACAATAAGAGACTCGGCGTTTATTGGAGCATATACGGTAACTCATTAACAGAATAATGAAAGGATAAAATCTATATTGAGATTTATTTCTTAAATGCTCATCATCAAAATAAACAGAAAAAAAAAATTGTAGACCTTTTAACGAACACGCACTTGGGTTTAATACAGATTTCTATTCATTCTCAAAATCTTGTCCAAATTGAGGATATACTAAATTTGTATTAAGCCTACATTTGAAATCTTCCTCATTAAAGAATAAACAAATGGTGTTACAAGTGAAGTTCGGATACCTAAAACAAACTTATTGCGGACTTCTTTATTACAATATACCTATCTACTTGAGTCTGGCTAATCCTACTGTTGTAGTATTAAAAATCAGCGGTGGAGTGACTGTTCCCTTTACCTTTCTCCCAATAATTAAATCGAACATGCCAACCCTCGGTCACCTGGTGAAAACGGCAGTTGGCCTCTCCAACCCAGTGACAGAGGGAAACAAAATGTTGGCTGCGTAGTAGCAGAAGTCAATCGATCGGACGACAAGTGAAGACGTTTTCTTTTAAAGAGAGGGTTTTTTTTTTTTTTTTTTTTTCCAAGTCAGCCAAAAAGTTAAAGTTGATCTTCAAATGAGTGCAACAGAGACGTAACTCGACACCAGTTACTCTAAGGCAAAGACGGCAACATCTTGTGCGTTACCATGAATTTAAAAACTGTGAAGTGCTGTGAAGGTTTTATTTCTGAATTTTTTTTTATTCTTTCTACCAAGTTGAACAGTGTCATTTTGTTAAAAATAAAAAGAATATAAAGAAAAACAATACTGTTAAAAATAACACACTGGCAGGCAGAAATGCTTCAGGAAGTTATGGCAGCACTATATTTTCTTCGACAGAAACCTATTTTTTTTAAATACTAAATTTATAGAAAAGCCAAAAAATAAAATGGATAAAACCTTTAAATGAACAATAGAGGAAATAATTACATAGTTGATTCTTAAAATAAAATATGAAACAAAAAAAAAACAAAACTAGAGTTTTGGAAACGGAATGAGTCAAAAGAATCGAAGACGATGATGGATTGTTCTTCGATTTCTTACTTTAAACTTGTTTAACAGCAAAGTCTATGGAATCAGGAAATGTAATAATATTTATAGAAAAAAAACAATAAATTAGGATTGAAAGAACTATGCTTAGGGAATTAAAATATGTAAATATTAGAGGTTATATCTATTACATAAAGAATTGAAATAAAAGCAAGTTTTTTTTTTTTTTTTTTTTCCTAAATAAAAACAGCTTGAGTAACTTTCAAGTTTGTGTGTCTTACATTCTTTTAGAAATATTCCCCAAAACAAACAAAATTAAAATCATAAAAGTTAAAGACAAAAAGGAAACAACGAAATCTTCCATTTCAAAATTACTTTCCATCTCAACCAATGATAATACGACCAATAAGACAATATTTACGTTTCTTTAATAGTTACCGATCTCTCCATTTCATCCCAGACAAAGTATTAAACCTAACGAAAGGTTTTCATAGTTTTCGAGCTCTTTCAAGATATTTTTAGAAATTACAACATAATATTTCAAATTTAAGAGCTTTTTACAGTACTGGGGATAACCAAAAGATCAGCAAACATTAAAAAATCTCATTAAAAAATAGATGACGCTAGAGCTGAAGCTTTCCACGCAAAAGATTTCTTCCCGGGGGCACTTATGGTAAATTGTTAAAGAATTTTAAATTTCAACTGTTTTTTGGGTATTTATTTTTCAAAAAAAAGATTACTTCAAAGATTCCAAGAAGAAGAAATCTTTCTTTAACCTTGAATTTTTGGTCAATATATTTCCCTCTCCTTCTTTTCTTTCTGGTAATAGGTATTTGCTGTTATTTAATGAAATCCCAACGAGTAATCAAAGACGGTATTCACTAAACCCTCTGGAGAAATGATGGCGGGGGAGTAGCAAAGTCACTCAACTAGATGAGGACGATGTCGTTAAATTAAGTGGAAGCAGAGAGAGACCATTGCCAACGTTTTCTATCAATGCACCTTCATTTGAAGGAAGAGACGGAGAAAGAGAAAGACTGACTTCTTCAACGAGAAAATCACAATTCACCTGAGAAACCAGCAATTTCTAGAATCATCATCATTTATCACTATTTATTAATGGCTTTGCTTATTAGTCAAAGCAATCTTGGCTTACGAAATGAATACGAAGCTCAGAAAATCTTCAATCCAGTGGATACGTTTTCTTGGTTAAAAGAAACCGAGTAGCTTCTTTTTGTAGGAGATTCTCGTTTTTGAATTTTTAAAATGGGGTTTGTCACTTACAAATCCATGAGAATGGGACTAAATATTTATGAAGTCATAAACAGCACCATAATGATTTTTTCGAATATTTTAAAAATATACAAAAAAACATTTTCTGTCGCTGTAATCAATATTTATCGAATAATAGTTTGTGTTCAATAATAGTGGACACAAACGATTATGTAACTTAAACTCTATTAATAACATTAATGTTCAGGAATTAATGTAATTTATGTTAAAAACAGATATAGTATATGATTAATACAATATATTCCGGAATATCTGAAATGGGCGCGGTCAAATCAAATTTGGATAAACGAGTTTTTAGTGTAATGCAAAATACACTCTAGAATGCTGAAATTTCAATTGTAGGGATAAAATTTTGTAAAGAATATCGCTATTGATTTAAGAAACTTATATGATCCATAGGTTATGAACTCATATAAAAAAAATAGCTAAATTAAAAAATAAGGGCTCTAAATGTAGTAAAAGGAAATCATTAACGTACAGTCGGACCTCTATTTAACGAACCTCTATTTTGCGAATTTCTCTATTTTACGTACTTTTCTTTGGAACCAAGAACATTTTGTTAATTTCTTCGTAAAATAATCTCCAAATAGCAAAGTGCATTTTCTATTTAACGAACTTTTTCGTGGTATCCATTGAAGTTGAGACCTCGGAAACACTAACTGAATCGGATATTTTGTAAAGTGTGAAAAATAAAAACAATACAGCAATGAATTGCGATGAAGATGAAGAAAATGGAAATGATCAGGATGCAGAAATCAAAAAAACCTTCGTATGATGAAATACTAAAATCATTTGCAACAATCCGACGCTGATTACAATTTGAAGAAAATACTGAAGGGTTTTTTGGTGCATTGCAAAGATGCGAGACATACTAAGAGCGAAAACACTTTTTCAAAATAAAAAAAAATTCAGACAAAATTAACAGACTTTATTAGGAAAATTTAAGTATGCATGTGGTAATGTATGCTTTTATGTAATTAAAATTATTACTTTTTTTAATAATATTGAATAATAAAGGTGAATCTCTATTTAACGAATTTTCCATATAACGAACTTTTTTTCGGGATTTAGCGACTTCGTTAAATAGAGGCCCGACTGTATTTTAAAGCGTTCAAACAGCGACTTAGGTTTGTGGTTTGTAGTTGAACGAACGTCAATTTGATGGTTGAGATGTGTTTTCTTGACGCCAGTCTCTCCAAAAGAAGTCCACAATAGAAGATGAATGACTTTCTCAAAAATACAAAAAACAAAAAAAAGCAACATTAATAACACAACCAATAATATTTATTTCCAAGAAGAAAACTAGACCCTCTTAAATCAATGGTAAGAAAATCACACTGGAAAAGAAAGAAAAAGAAATAAAAGAGTATTAAGTTATGGCTGCTTTACACGCTCTCAAAACATTGTCTCAAACGCGTTCGAAAATATACCGTTTCTCAGTTGCAGCTTGACTGAAAAGGATAGCTTTACATGTGTGAGCGGCAAATTGCATTTTTCTCTCGTTTAGATTAAGACTAACAATATTTGCCTGCGAAGTGACAAAAAAGTTGCTTTCGCAGCTTTGTTTTGTCGTTAATTCTCATCTCATTTCACAGCAGAAATAAAGAAAAGGAAAAAAAAGATCCCGGAGGAAGAAAATATGGTGAACGAAGCCATGGATTGAAACCACGAGCAAAGAATATCCAGATTTCAGGGTGAAGTTAACACTGTCGTACAGTTCAGTTCATGAAAGAAAAGCTTTTCATGACGCAATGTCCTTATGGATTGATGTTTCCAGGACGTAATAGCGCCATCTATTGCTAAGATTCGCAACTGAATCTTATAAACATTATGAAAACATTCTGGTTTTTGTAGTTTCTACAATTACGAATACATTTCTACATTATTGTTATCATTATTTTAATAATTTTATAGTTAAGATTATTTTATTGAAAATGTTTTTATTAATCGTCATTTTTTTTTACTTTAAAAATAAATTGTAGTTGAATATGTTTCTACTTTATTTCACTTATTATAATTTGAAGTAAATTGGTCTCTCTCGTATATTTACTGGCCTTGAAAAGGACATTTTTTTTTACTTGGTCCTTAAAAGGGACTTTTTAGTGTTGGTTGCTCGCAGCTTTTCCACCGTTGATCAGTCTTCTCACTGTGTAAATTGAGACGTTCTGGCCGAAGCAGTTTGTTGAAGTAAATCGCAAACACTTGTAGCTTCTCCCTGGGTCTTGAAATAATTAAAAACGTTCCACACCACTCCCTTGCTTGGCTATGCAAAGTTTGTCCTTTCTTGGTCACGCTTTTGCGATCACAAAACGACATCGTCAGTCCATCTTGGACTGACTGCTCGGAGTTCAAGTTGATGACGTCATGACTGGTGACGTTTGTTCCAGACAAAATCAATCACTACGTATTGACTATATATGGAATTCCCTTTTTTTTTTTGGCAAAATACTATAGTTTTTAAATAAATTTTCTTGCCGCTGGTGTCGACTTGCTTCTAATTATTTTCTTGAATGTAGAACCGTATCTAGAGCAATTGGCAGATTTTTTTGAGCAAGTGGGAGTTTTTCGAGCCACTTGCCGGTTTGAGGCAAGTTTTCGGGAGCGTGTAAAGCAGCCATTAGGGATGCAGTAAAAGGAAAGCGTACGGCATATTCTGCTTCTGTTTGCCACTAGAAGAAGGGCTGAGAAAATAGTAGGATAAAAATGAGCGTTTTTGACAACTGACTTTAAGGATCAATTATTAAAGTAAATTAAACTGAACTAAGAGTTCTGTAATGAGATTTTTAGCAACCCATTTGGGAGCTATTGCGTTTGTCCTGTACGTCCATCCGTCTGTTTTAAGACGCTCTTACTTTAAGAGGAGTGGTGCACAACCCGCGGCCCGCTGATGTCAAACTTAAAATTAAATTTGAGCCTTTACGTTACTGGCAACAGATACGTTTCAAAATGTCATAACTAGCAATAGCAACTGTCTCAGACTTTACTATTGGAATGTTGGTATGAATCACAACTAGCGCATTATTTGATAATTTGAAGTTTATGCAAATTACATTTATTACGAATTGTTATTGTAAGTGGCACTGTGAAAGTATTAATTAGTAAGGCATATATGTAAATTGTGTGTATTATTATTATCAATAACATTAAGGGATCATTAATTAGTAAAATATAGATAGGATAGGAGATCGGCCCTCAATCAGAACTTTTATAAAATATTGGTCCTCAGGCTTCCTAAAGTTGTCCACCTCTGCTTTTGTGTCTACTGTATAATCTACATTAATCATCTGGGTTAATGTATCTGCGACAGTTTGCAGACAAACTGTTGTCTGGAAAGGCAGAAATATAAAAAATCTTCATTTTATAGTAGACACTCTAAACTAAAGCATATCCAAATTTCAAGTCGATCGAGTCAGTAGTTGTCCAGAAAACAATTCCCAAACTTCACCTTTTTTTATTTCTCTGGCTCTTCTCTCATTGAGTGTTAAGAGATACTTAATAATAATTTGAATGTAATCCCCGTGGCCTAATGGGTAAGACATTAGGATCAGAACGTTGCAGGTTCGATTCCTGTCGCGGATTTTTGATTGTAGAAATTCCTTTTTTTTTTTTTTTTTCCCTTCATCTTATTGAAATTGATTATGCGCATGTTCTATGTCCGCGCGGGTCTTAAAGGGTCGCCCTTAATTTTGTGCTTTAGAACAATTTTTTTTTTTTACTTGTTTTTGTTTACATTGATGAAATCATGATCTGAGAATTTAAAGTTTATGATTTATTGCTGATTTCAAGAATAGGAAAACCAAGTGTGACAATTTGCAAGAGTGAATTGGAGATAATGCAGATTGCGTTGTAATAATAATAAGTGAGCTTGTGAACAACCATTGAATCTGAAACAATCATAATTTTGTTTAGAACTGTGATCGCAAGAAAAATGCGTTCATGTTTTGTTAAGTTTTAGAAGATTAAAATTGTTCAGTAGAAAGTCCGACGGTGAAGACATGAATTGACTAAGATGGTGCATCGAGAAATACCCTGCATCACTGTTTGACTTTTTTTTTTATTTTAACGTCACAATGAAGACCTTTTTTTTTTTCCTATTACTACGGATTTTTGGCTTACTTCTAAACATTTTATTAAAACAGCAATAATTTTCATAATTTAGTTTTTACTGCAACCATAAAAATATAACCAAAATGAATAACACAAATATTTTAGACTTTCACTTCTGCAGTCATTAACATCAATATAATAGTTACTTTTTTTATTCTCCAAGTTCTTCTTTCCTTCCTTCTCTGTGTATGTTCTGGAAATTCTCGGTTGAACATCCAAGACTAATCGAAGAACATATTGTTGGGCCAATTTCGTTGATATCGTCTCCTACATATCTTGATGGAATCTTTCACCTTGTTCTTTACTCAAAAAGCAAAGTTTTTCAAGGAAGGAATCCAGGTAAAAAATGAATTTTAAAGACTCGCATTACAACCGAAATCCTTGAAAGTATCTACGTTTTTATTCAGAATATTTTTGATTACAAAATATCTCTTTGGATTCTTCTCATTGAAAAATATTTCGTGACCACATCTCCACAGTATCGCCTCCGTTGCGTTCATTGTAGTTGTAAATATACCATCAAACAATAGTTTTCTGATATCGGAACGAGTAAATATACCTTTCTTCAATTTTGCTTCACTGAGAAAAGCAGTACTCTTCATTGTTTAAGCCTTTAAACTTAACTTTTATGTTAAGAGGTAGCATGATTATTTTAGAAGGGGTGACAATACTTAGCGAAAAGAATCTGCTCAATAAAGCTCACATCCTAATATCTCAGGTAGCGGAGGATTTAAGAACAGCAAGATATCTTATTAGATCGGATTCCCTAAAAGATGAGTATGACTGAAAGCCATTATTCCTTTTATTTTCGAGAATTTCAGAATCAGATTCGGATGGAAACAAGTCAAGACGTTTGGATCACCAAGTTCTGACAGGGTCACTGGATAAGTACAGTCATTCCTCCACGTACGTCCAGGTTCCGTTCCACCCGGCAGAACGTAAGTCGATATAGTAAATCAACAGAGTTTTAGGGTTATGGACTACTGCTATCAGTTTTTAAAATTTGACAAATTGTTTTTAAATTCAGTTACTTAAGTAGATAAAAAAAAAGAAAAGAAAGAAACAAAAGAATTTATTAATTTTTATCCTATCCTCTAAACAAAGGAAGATTATAATAACATCTGCTGCAAATGAGTATCTACGAAGTCTAAATATTTTATGAATCAGTGAACTTCTTATAACTTCACACTTACATTGTAACAAATTAATTAAAAATAAATTATCCGGTTTTCTTATATTAATTCCAAAGATCGAATGACCAAGTGAGTGATTTTAGAAGAAGCCAAGAAAGTTTCTAGAGATCGACATTTTAAAGAAAAATCTTCAAATACTGTCCTCCAAATGAAAGATGACCGGCGGATGTTTGAACTGCGCAGCCCTTCCGGTAGCTGACCAATTATGTTTTCCTGTCACAATGGATGACGGGGTCTGTTTTTCACTGAGAAAGACATGTTAATAACGCCAAATTAAAACTTCTCTCGACTATTTAGCGTTATTTCAATACCAGTTGCTAACAATAAGTATTTATATAAATAAATAAATATATATTATTTATAAATACAATGCTCTTTTGCAAAGTAACAAGCGATTAGTACAAGGGCGGCGTCCTTTCATTACATCAGACGGACGTGCCTGACCAGACTAATCGATGATACATGCGCAGATCTCACAAAAACAGGGCGGCCATCATTCATTGGGAGGACAATACAGTCACGTAATATCGTTTTAGCATTGTTTTAGAACGCCGATAAGAATATTCTTAATCTCAAATAAAAGAAAGGCTTATTTGACTGATTCAGGTTGATCAAAGTTACAAGATTAAGAATTTAAAATTCAGAAGAAGAAAAAAATTATCTTAGTAGAAAGGCAGAGATATAGCAAATAACAAAGCAATCATTCTAAGATTTTATCCATTTCTTCGGGAAGTTAACATTAAAATTCTGTTAAAATATAATTTTAGAATATTAGTAAAGTTAGAAAGTTTTGCTTATAAAAATATTTTTTTTTAGATAGGATATAATGCTTACGATGTCCATTAATGTCTATGAAAGGTTTTTGGACTGAAAGGAGAGATGCTGTCAGACGATTCTCAAGTAATTTCAATTCGAAAGCCTTCCGATTTTTGAAAGGAGTTCTCATATGGCTTTGCAGTGTCTTTCGAAACTCTTTGGCCAATCACAGTTCGTGGGCTGTGAAGGTAGTGTGGAGCAAAACGAAGAGTAGCAGCAGCCATCTTGTTTACCGCTTCAACTAAACAGAAAGCCATAATAAATTAGTCACTTTCAGAAACTTATCTTTCCAACGTTATCAATAATTTTATTGAAAAACATTTATTCTAGGCATCAGAACCCTAACAGCATTCACGTTTAAAAAAACAAAAATTTTATTTGATGAAAGCATTACGTACTTCCGCAAAGGATCACGGGAGCTTGACTGCGGCGAGAGAGCAGCATTCTGCATTTTTTTACCCTTTCGATTGTGTTTCCCAATCTCAATTACTAAAAAATGGCATCAAATTCAGACTAACCACGATCATTTATTTTTAAAATTTCGAACGACATTTCGTTCATCTGAATTGAAGCTTGAATATTGCAGTATGCATTCATCAATGTTAAGAACTTAACTAAATTACTTTCCTCCATT